>SMGT01013757.1:196652-213667 GCA_004794575.1 Lanistes nyassanus | reverse complement strand
GGGGGGGGTCATAATAATTGTATAAGCTTTGTATATGTTGGAAACAAAAGAATGAGGAAGGACAGCTACCATAAATATTTTTAACTCTCAGTTGTTTCTTACCCAAAAAAACAAACAAAAAAATCATAAATCTAGATCCATATCCCTCTGCCTCTAAACCCTCCCTATACCTAGATGTGAAAACACTGTGTGCTTAAAAAATAACTATGGGAAGCGTGGGAACATAGGATCACATGCACTGTAAAGAGACCTTTCACACTGCCTGCCTTTTGTTAGTGCAGTTTGTGCCCAGTAACAGATCAGCAGGTTAGCTGCAGTGGTGAGGGAGAAAAGGGTTGTTGAAGGGGGGAGGGGGAGTAGCAAGGCAAAGAAAGAGCTGAAGTGAAAGACTGTGTACCTTCCCTGCACCTTGAGGCCTCAAGTAGGAGGCAGGAACACAGTTATTTTGGAAGAGCCTTATGTGTGGCTAGTAAACCTGTCTGTCAAGCACAGACTGTTTGGGATGAGCCTTTGTTTATGATGTTCTGCCCTTAGTAACCTGTAACCTGCTACCACACCACAGCATGAAGGCAGTAATTTTTATTATTATTATTATTATTATGTTGTGTGCATGCATAGTGTGTGTGTATGAGAGAGAGAGAGAGAATGAATGCGTGAGTGAATGAACATATTTGTGGAGATGCACATGCAGGCATGCATATTTTGCTCTCAAAGTTTGGGTTAATATGGGTTTCAGTATCCACAACCTGCAGGTCTTGCCTTTCCAGCCTTTGTGCTTGACCTGACATGCTTTTCTAGCCTAAAGGCGCATCATGCCCTCTGTCCAAGTCAAGTCAAAAAAATTTAGGACTCTTGCTCAGCTGTTCAGAAGGAGAATCATTGTCCTCTTCCCCCCACCCTCCCTCTCATCCCTCCCCAGTCTGTTCCACCAGTGCAGTCAAGAGGAAGATATCAATGTAGGCTAGACAGTCCGTGTTACATATTTGTCTGCAGTGGGCCTCTGAGGTAGGTAAAATAAAAGCCCTTTGTGGTCCTGGGATTCATAGTAACCACGTAAATGTTTCCCGTAAGTGTTTCCCTTTGACGTCTGCGTAGGCGATGAATGGGGGAGATTTTGAGAGCAAGTTCATTTCTAGAAAGCGAAGAGGCCATGGATCAGGAAGCAACTGCTTTCCGCACAGTGTGTGTGTGCATGTGCAGGCGCACATGAGTATATTAGCTTGAGACGCAAAGTGTCTCATAAAATATGCTGCACAGAAGATCAAATATCATTGCAGAAAGATAAGAGTAAATGAGATGATGTCAGTATCCCATCACAAGTAGTCCAGCTTGCTGTACTTGGCTGGTTACACACCACAAACAAGCAGAAGATGAAGTCGTGAAATAATCTGCTCACTGCTGAATGCTCCTCTGGTTCCTGGCAAAGCTGTCTGCTGCACGACAGTTATGTTTCATGAATGTGCATGCAAACGCTTGCATGTGTGTGCATTTTGGAGCAGGAGACCTAGCCAAGAGTGAGGTAGAGAAACCTGGAAGCAGCCAAGGTTTCTAAGTTATGCTGTTGGGCTGTCAGAAGGGCCCCAAGGTTCCATGTTGGATTTCTCCTATCACTGTATCGCCTGACACACTTTCTGGGAGCAAGCATGTGTCTGGAAACATTCTGATAAAGAGCTTGCTAGGTCTGAGGTTTCAGTTGAAGTACAGGCTGAATGTTGCTGTTACTTTTCCTGTAGACCTGACCAGCTTTGCCAAAGCACACCTGACGTTTTCAAGGAAAGGGATGCTGAGGCATGAAATACCTGTCGACTAAATGTAAGAGGCTGAAGGTTTCATGAGATATTCTCATACCAACAGGAACTTGAGGAAGATAATAGATGGGACTTTTCTTTCTAATACTGTTAGTAATAGTTTTTAAAAGATACTGAATGGTACTGATAACAGTGTGATAAATTCCACTGGCTAAAAAAAGATACTGATGGGCTTTGGACATCAGTAATCTATTCAGGAGACTTTTGGTCAGGTTTCATTTTTTATGCATGCTGCAGCATCTCCATTCCACCACCCTTTCCCAGCACAGATTTCAGCATATACACTGTACATCATTACATCATGTATACATGTGTCTAAAGATATGGTAAAGGATTAGAATTAACAAAAGACTTGGCCTCTGGTATTTTAATATGATTTGTATACTGTACTGTGCGTTTTGTTGAAAAGCAGTAGGATAAAGCTAACATTTTTGTTTGCAATCAGATATTTTTGGCAGTCAGAAAAGAATGACTTGTGTCTGAGCAGCAGATTAGTTTCTGTATAATACATAGTATTATGGAGAAGTAGTGCTGATGTACTAAAAATAACTGAATATTTTCTAGGACCTTTTGAGTTTGATTTTACTAAATGCATATTTTTCTTTTTTTTCCAGTTTGCCAGTGTTTAAATGTTCACGGCCTGGAGTATTTATATCTTCTACATAGTCTGCGTCCATGACTCTACAGCACACTTTCAATTTCAAGGATTTACTTTGGATTCAGAAACGCACTCAAGATGGACAGTATGTTCCCTTTATTTAAAATTTGTAATTTGCATTTACGTGTAATATTAATAATATTATTATCAGAACAACTTTTGCAATGATTTAATGGCTATAATGAAAACATGAAAACTAAATGAGTAACTGCAGCTTGGAACAAAGCAGTGGTGATAAAAAGGGAAATTGAGGCAAGCTATTTGACAAGAATAAAGTTAGAAGGATTATTGCCTTGATTTTATCCTCGTCATATAGCTTGGCCCATTCTCCTTTGTGATCACCAAAGATTTGATGGGACAGCTAAATCAGAGAGGGTCATTAGGAACTGGAATTGGCAGTAGATTGCTATTAGTGTGAATATGGCTGAGAAAAGAGCTTCAAGGTCGCAAAAAAAATTTGCTGGCTATTTGATTCCGGCCTCCTGAGTTTAACTGCTCTTTGGGAAAGGAAACTCATTGTAAACATAAGAAAAGGAGAAATACCTCAGAATGTCAGAGGTAAATGGCATTGGACAGACAATGTCAGGTGAGTCCTGCTGTAGATCTGCGAGTCATTCACAGAGGAGGGGAATGCCATGTCAGCAAACCCAGTTCATACTTGGACTTTGGAGCAAAGATTCACAGTGCCTATGCACCTGAATTTACAGAATGAAAATGACAAAATATAGAGCATCAAGGAAATGCAGCAAATACCAAGTTCTGAATATGATGTAATGCTGGGATGCCTATGTAGCTAGATACATGCTCAGTATGATGGAATCCATTTTAAAATCGAAACATATTTTACATTTTCTTGTGTCACATTCTGATTCCTGTACCCAGTATTGCACTTTTTGCCATGACCTCTCATGGAAGAAAGATAAATGCAAACACTGATGTGACAACAAAATTATACTGCTAATGATGTTAATTACAGTTGAGGATCATGACACAACTCTGCACCTCCACCTCAAACACCACCACCACCACCACCAAAAAAAACAGATAGTACATGAAGTATATTTAAAACATGATGAGTATTCTTAGCCTGCAGTGTCAGCACTTTCTACTTCTGCATATGCTTTGTGTGCGTGCACGTAATTTTCTGGTCATATATCATGCAGTTGCTGCTGTATCTTTAAACACTGGCATCACAACTGATGTCAAAGTTCGCACTTAAGTCTCTTGTATTTGTAGAAGTGGAAGGGGCCCCTCTGGAGATGTCAATGTTGATGAAAGGTTCCCCACAGCCCGAAAAACTTAAGGGTCTTGGCACTCTTTGCTTGGAAATCCTGAGGGTTCCTTGACAAGAAATAAGCGTTCTAGTAGGTTTTTGATTTTTGATAGACTGTAAGGTGGCTTTTGCCCTCTGGGTCCTTAGAAGGAGACTTCTGCCACATGGTTCTCCAGATTACTGACAAACTCTCGAATTATCTGATTTCCAGTGCTACAGATAACTGGCAAACTCTTAGATGGTGTGATGTGTACTGCTGCAGATTATGGACAAACTCTTTGTTTATGTGATGTGTGCTGTACTGGATGTCTTACTATTACTTGTAAGACTAAGAGCTTTAGAAAATCAAATCAAATATCACCTTCTCACTTCATACTTTGTCCATACATTTATCATCATTACAGAATGGCCTATTGATTGAGTCAACAAGACAGTTATCTCACCCTCTGTGCCCAACCTGCTATATGTGCACCACTTGAGCAATTTATATAGCAAGCGTTCCTAGTACAGACTCAGTGGATGTCAACAAAGAATGTTATCAAGTGACTGCCACTGTATGATGTTGGCATACACTTGTGCCCTTTCAGAGATCTTTAGCAGTTTGTTCACCCTCGAAAAAGTAAATGACTTGTGGCTGGAAAGTCAGAAGATCTCATGAAGATAGACAGGACTTTTAAAAAAATGTCAGCCAGCAGGTCTGTGCAGGCTATAGGTCTGCCTGAGGAGCATGCCCATTGCTGAGATTATGTTTTGTGTTTCTACGTGGTGCTGCAAATATTTTGTTTTAATTTAATTCAGTAACTGAGAAGCTAGGTTGTGGATATTTTACTAAAGAAAAGCATATGGTACAAGCCATGTTGTCGACTTCTCTGCAAGACTGAAGGGACAGAAGTACATGCAGCATATGATGGAGGCCACCCCCAGAAGGAACAGATGGAAGGCTTGTTGCATATACTTGCTAGAAACCATGTTATCTTGTAGAGACATTATAAGAGGAAAGAGATGAAAACTTTGGAGAGACAATTTCCAGAGGGAAAAGTGGAAGCTGTATTATAAGCTTTGCTGCAGTGCAGAGATCATTTCCTACCAAAATTCATGATCCACTTCATGTTACTATTTGACTGATGATCAGAATCACTATATGATAATTATTTCATTTAAAAAATCAGATACATTATTTTAGTGTGAGAGTTTTGCTTGTTGGAATGACAGTGTGACTATTTCATCCACACATTTGCATTTCTGGAGGAACATTTAAATATCTCACTAGAGAAATGAATCTGTGTGGTCAGTTTATATACATGTATCATTATTTGTGCAGGGGAGCAGGATGGCTCCAGGGAAGTTATGGAATCCATCGAGACCATCCTGGCACGTGGTCTCAAGATGGGGGACCGCCAGGTTCGTCGTGCAGCTTACCACAATCTGCAGGTGAGCGAACATGTTTGCACACATGTGTGCCTGTGTTTGTGGTTGTACAGGTTTCTGATACTGTTATTAAATTATACCTAAACATTGACATTATTAACATTAGCCAATAAAGTATATTGTGTAGCTGAGGTTCTGTTTTCAAAAGTCAGCATCATGTTCATTTTTTAAATTGACTAATGGATTACATAAAATAACATTTTAAAAGATATTTTATTAAATTTTAATTTTAACAAAGAGTGAAATATGGGCTTCTTTTTTTTTTAAAGCATAAAACAGCAAACAATTAGTCTGAATGAAGTTTTACGGGTTTTTTTTCATCAATTTCACAATGTGCATCTGGTGCAGGTGACCTAGTGCATCACTTGCTTTATAGATGTCCCAAACATTGGTTGCAGTGTGCGACTGTAAGTTACATACAGGATGCTGTCCACAAGGCAGTAAATGTCATTAAGCAAATAAGAACCTAAGCTAACATATAGGACAAGGATGTTAATAAGATCCACTGCCATGACATTGACCTGTCTATGGTTTCATGTTGCACATAATGTGCATCACTTATGAGTTACAGTTGTGTGGATGAATTTGAATCCTCGTTTTTGCATAGATATGTATGTATGTACATGTACATGTACATCCCTACTTTAAATATTTTGATTGAATGTACAGCAATAACACTGATACCATTGACACTGCAGGTATATGGATTTATGAGACTTGGTGATCATAAATCTGAACATCCGTGCATGATGTCACATTTGTGACAGTGATTGTAATTATTGTGGCTTTTGCACATGCAGTCATGTGAACTACTCCAATAGGTGGCACTGAGGGCAAAGGCCTAGGCTTCATCTGTCTCAGCAAAACAAAGCACACCAGAATGATGTTAACATTATGTACAGTGCAACACAGTGGACTAGGATAAGAAATGAAAGCTATTATTGGTGTAATTAGGTGACTTCCATTGTTTCAGAATGCATTTAATTAAACAGATTTCTCATCTTATTTTGTTACAGAGGCGAAATGAATTAAAGGTTAAATGTGAATTCAATGGAGAAAAAAGGTAAGGAACGCTTACGGCGTTATAACTAAATTCATGCACAGTAGAAAATAATATTAGTAATAATGGGTAATAAAGTACGTAGCATACTGGTCACTGATCTCTCAATAAAAAAAAAAATGCGGGGGTGGGGCGGGGGCTTGATAACTGCTTTTTAAGCTGTTATTTCACTGTCCTGCAATTCCTGTCTTTATTCACGCAGCTTTTTGACTTGGGATAAGCAAAACAATTTTCACAAGTATGTGGTGCAGTGACTATAGATGTAGAGGATTTGTAACGGAAGTAATTGAAGAGCTGATTGAGCTTTTGCAGCATTTTACATGTGTAAGGGCGATAAGTTTTTCCCCTCTTGTGAAAAGTGATGCTTCCTGCTGTAAGTGTAAATGATAAGTCAATAGTAATCAATATGTATTTTTGAAGATGTCAGTTCGTGCTGACCATTCCAAACCTTCCAGGCTTTTTGTGGAGTTGAGCTGCACAAGACCACTAGTGAACACAGAGTCCTGTCTGTCAGTGTTAATGGTTATTTCACCTGCTTTAGTTCCTTGTTTCTTGATGGTCCTGGTTACAGCCAGCGGATGCAAACCCCAAGAGATGAGGATATTGTAATAGCTACCATTGAGTGACCTAGTTGTAGGGGGAAATCCTGTCACAGGTTTTGGTTGTATAACAAAATGGTAAATCCTTTCACAAGTTTTTTTCCCCACCTTGTTAAGGGATCATGTTTTTGTAATTGTGAGCCTGCAGATGAGTGTACCCCCTCCTGCATTGCCTTTGCCTCCAAAATTCTGCATGTATGACAAATTTCAGTGGTTTGCATTGTTGCCTTGCAACAGGGAAGAAAATAGTCTTGCCCAGTGCAGAGGCTGACCTCCAGTGGTGCTTGATCTGGTGGTCTACCCTCCAACGGTTGGGTGGGGAGGCGGGGGTCAAAATTGTGGCAGCCAAGAACTGGAAATCTTTGCGGAGATGCTGTAGTCTGCCATAGTGGACTTCATGACGTTTCTAAACACTGAGTAGAGAAACTGTTTTTGGCAGTTGCAATAGCTGGTCGGTGCTGTGTTCATTGTGAACTGTCTTTTGTGAACCGCGCTGAATCCCTGAATTCCCCCCCCCCAAAAAAAAAAAAACCACCACCACCATTCAGTGAGAGGTTTTCGCATGGGCCAAAGAGCTTATTTCTTAGGCAGATCCTACGCCTAGAAGCGTGTTCTGTAAAATGAGGGGAAAACGAGCCACGCTTGAAGATGACATCTTAAAGCATGAAACACTAGCGTTTGAAGAGTGGCTACTGGACGAAAACATGGAATGCTGGCAGTTGGCGGAGATAGGAAGCACACCCCCGCTTTTATCGCGTCGCTCGACGATCTTGACCTTGGCGCATAGTGGGTGAAGAACATAATAACTCCGATGCCACCACCTAGCGTCGCTAAGCGCTCCTTGCGTCTGTAAAACACGGCTTACTGTTAAGTGCGTTGCTAGTCTTCTGCCTGGGCTAACACGACATGCTAGGCGAAAAGTGAGTCGTGGTGCTGCAAGTCTTTGATGTTTTTACCCATTTCAGTTTGTCCTTTCCCGGTAAGAATGTTGAAGCCCTAGAAAAGGACAGCAGGAAGGTGCTGGGGGATGGGTAATGGTGGGTGGAGTCGGGGGCGGGACTAAGTGCGTTGGGATCCGGGACACGTATCCACTCGGCAGAACTGGTGACGACAGACCATCGGCGGCTGCCAGGATGGGAGGAGGGGGTTGCAAACGGGGCATTGCATGGGGGCATCAGCACGCGACGGCGTGTTTGGTGCACTGCAAGTGCCGTCTGTGCGAAAGCTGGAAATGGCGTTGGTGGCAAGCTGTGGTCTGGGGCAGCGGTAACGTCTGTGAGCGTTGTGCAATGCTGCGGCGCTCCGTTGACATCTCGGGACAGCTAAATAGCACAGTGGCAATGCGGTGGAGAGGAGGTGTCTGGGTTAGGGGACTTGAGAGCTTCCTTACAGATGGGAGCACTGTGGCTACTTTGAAAATAGTGTTTACTGTGAAAGAAGGGAAGCGGCACTTGGCGAGAAGATGGGTTACTTTGCTGTACGATGATACAGACATATAGATATATAGATACAATCTGGTGAAGTGTTCCCTTTCGTTCCCCCCCCCCCCCAAGATTGTGCTGTGACTACTCACTCCACCCTTTCATTTTAGGGATTGAGACTATGTTTACAGTGAGGAAATATAGTGGGACGGGAGCAGTTTTGCAGGGTATGATCTTGTAGGACAGTTGTGTTCCAGCGTTGTTATGACTACGTCAGACAGTGGGGGGGGGGGGCAGATAGCGCCGACCTCCGAACCCGAATGCGCTGGTTCGGTACCCATGCATCGCACTTCATCTTCGCCCAGTTCACCCAGCTGGAAATGGGTTCGTGGCCCGATGGTCTGGGAAGCTGAACTCGAAAAAGAGGAGATGAGCGTCGCTTTCAACGCTGGCCCACGAAAAATTGAGGGTTTCATACAAGCGCTCTTCTCTACGACCCGAAAAGGTCACCGGACAACCAACCAAGCAGTGGGGGGGGGGGTAGTGGATGGAGGAAGGGACGCGGTTAACCAGTCAAGGAACAAAGTAAAAACCATACCTGTCTCGAGGTCTATGACATAGATGTTCCGGGCGACAGTTAAGTGGGTCTTCCTTTATGATATCTTAAAGGGGGGCGCGTATGCACGCACATTCTGCCAACATTCACCCCCTCCCTCGGCCAGCGGATAATAAAGCAAGAACTATCAATATCATTGGAATGTAGCCTGTCTTCTCCCTAGTCTTTGTGACAAGTCGTGGACAGGTGTAACCCAGCAGTGCAAGGACATTAAAGACGTTGGCAGGTTACCTTAACGGGAAGGTGCTTCTACCTCGCGATGATTTTGCACGGTGGTGGATGACTAATAATCACTAGCAACGCTTGTGTCATGACGGGACGGAGGGGATAGGGTCCTAGTACTAGAATTAAATTTACAGAGACATTTCCCAAATGGGGATAAACTTTGACTCCCAATCGCCTTCCTCGTATATCTAAAACTTGACCCTGGCTTGGCTTGCATAAGCGTTCGTAGCTGCTCTTCCGGTCTTAAGGGTGGTCGGAAGGCCCATTCGCCCTGTGTGTTTAAGTACACCTTTACATATGAACAGGAGATAAGAACGCTCATGCAAGCCATCCCTGGTGCACGTGGGAGACGGGTCTTGCCACTTGATCCAGCCCTGCAAACAAATGCAGAACGTGGCTGACGATGCGAGCTGCTCTTGGAACTCGAGGCTGGATGGGTTTCCAGAGTTAAACGAGCGCGACGTAGACGGATCATAGATGTCCAAGGTGTCCGGCCACCGTAGGAATCGGACATAGGAGCGCTGCTAGCAACGAACTCACACCAGCGCGGGTTTTGTTTTCGCTCATTTTTTCCCCGAAGTCGGAGAGTCCGTTAGCAGGCGTATGTTGCATACACACGAAAAAGCTTTCTTTCCCCGAAATATTTCGCAGGAAAAGCCGGACACTGTGATGTCAGTAGATTTCTTTTCAGTCGCAATACATTAGTGTCAAATACTTTTAGCAGCTCCTGTTTGCGATTCCAATTTAATAGAATGCTGCCTACATTGCACTTGAAACTAATTAAGTCTTCCAAGGGCAGGATTAGTAATGTGCATTAATTACGTCTCTTATTAACCGCGAAATTCTTTTCTTTCTAGTCAAGGCACACCAGTTCATAATTATGTAATCAGTTTTAAAGGTTTTTCTTACAGTTACAATGAAATAGCTTCATGCATGTGAATTTTTTGCTGACGTGTGGCCCTCCCCCAGCCCCCGCCTTTGTCACCTCCAGTGTTCATGGTACCCATAAAACTCACCCCAGGTTGAGTGGGGTTTTTTTCTCCAAAGAGTGATATATAAATATCACACATATATATATATATAACACAGCCAAGGGGCAACGTATGCTTCCTCTATTTATTTTTTTATTTGTTGAAGTCACCTTACAAACGTGGGAAGATTTAAAGATGCCTGTTACTGTTAGCGCTGCAAACGTGAGAGGACAGGAAAGATAGGCTAGGCCTTATCATGTTTGAAGCATGATGACGCACGCCAGCGTAACTGCAGGGGGTCTGGGTGGCTTATTCGGGATACATAGCATACCCTTACAGCTTCTTGTCTGCACCAACAGGGCTGGGTTGCATGATTGTTGGTATGTACACTTCCGGTCGTAAGCCATGTTCGCTATGTGTACTTTGCGTTCACCTTTTCGTATGGAGAGCAGAAGATAAGAAGACCCGTGCAACCCGGCCCTGCCGTAGATTACAAATTTAAGATGCGGCCGCCGTGTGCAGCTGAAAGCACATAAAGCTTTTTTCCCTTTGTTCCTTAGTTTCCTTCATAATTTTTTTCTCTTAAAGATATACGCTCTACTTTCCTCTTTGCTGTAGACGAATAGGCGTTACACTTCACGAACAGAAGGTGTAATTTTTCAGGTTGTGACGTAAGATATTGATGGTTGCCAGCATCATGGTTGTCGCGTTCAGCGTCACGTGACTGATGCGTCGTCATGCTCAGGGGGTTTGGGTACGGAATAGGGGAGGGGACGAGGAGTGCGCTGACCTGGGTAAATTTGTAGACGCTTAAATTCTTGGAGGGAACGGAGAGTAAGGTTTTAGGTGTGTATATATCATATATATATTATATATGTGTGTATATATATTGCTTGGTTAAAATCTAGCCGCCCACTAGGGTTTCTTCGCCTCCGAACCTAACCAAACCAAAAAAAAAAACCCTCGTGGTCTTCCTATGCCTGTGCAAGCGTGGTCTGGGACAGAGTGCTAGACTCTTTTCTGTTGGGTGGGACCAAAAGGTTCAGGAGCCAACTTCTTGCAAATATAAGTATATAAGTAACTCGGATACTCGGTAGTAAAAAGCTGGTAACTCGTTCCCGTAAACTGTTCAAGCGAGTTTGAATTATACATTGGCTGCGAAGGATCACCAGCCACCAAGCCTGATGCTGAGCTTCCAAGGCCCAGTGTAAGGGTTCTTGCGTATTTCGCTTCCACTGCCTAGTTTCATCTCGTGTCTGGGTACATCCTTTGGCCGTCACATCGCCTCTGGCTTCTCCCCATTGGCAGCGTCCCCGCGGAAGGAGTTGCGCTGTTCAGTAGTCTAAAACCCAGTCCTCGGAAAGACGACGTCTTTTGCTTTCTCCATCATCGGTTCCTTGCAAGTAAAGCTGTTAAAAAGGAACGTTAGCAGCTACGCCGTTCCTCAACTGAAGCACTTCAACTATTATTTGTATTTCTGTACACCAGAGTTCCTTCTGTTTAGAGCCTCATGCCCTATCCTTACACCTGCGTGTACACACGCTATACACGTACGCACGGCACACACGCACCCAAGTGGGGGAAAAAATTACTGGACAGGTTTTACCATCTGGAAAACGGTTGACGAGACACTAGTGTCACATGTCTGGTTGCCATGACCACCGAAAGTTGGTAAGCAGAAGTAGTTAATCCTTGAGGTGGCATGAGGGATCATACAGTACACGAACCCTGATAGTAATTAAATACCCCCTTCCTCTCCCCCCCCCACGCACCTTCTTTGTCGCCCTTAGGAGGAGAAGAACAAAGTAATGAAATCCTTTTTTATCCGGGAGGGAAAAAAGGCGGTGGAATGGGGCGTTGGTTGCCGACGGAGGCAGTGGAGTCCGTTGTCCAAATAATCGAGTAGCGAGCAAGTTGGTTGGCTCATGGATAATCCAATCCGGGAATCTGCTTGCAGTCAACAGTTTGATCATTCCCAGTCTTCTTTTGACGGGTTGGTGTCGGGCCAAGATTTGCCTGGATTCTACTGCCATAGCGTTTGTTGAAAACGACAGCGACAGCTCGCTAGGTTGTGTAGCTTCGTTGTTTCCTCTGCCAGATATCGATATCCCCCTGTTTTGTTTTTTGTTTTTGGTTGTTTTGGAAGGGAGGGGGTGGGGCTAAGCACTGGCCCATCGATCTCCAAAGGGATCATCTAGCTCTGTTGTCCAGAAGGGAGAACATCACAAGAAACCGCAGTAATAGGTCGTCGTCGCTTCTAGCATGAAGTCTGCGAAATCAAATGCCATATCCGTGCTGTCACTTTTGACGAAATGCGAAATGAAAGTCGACAAGACTTCGGACTACTGGAAGACTTTTGGCTAATGTAATGTTGGAAAACGCTAAATCATACTAGGGTTGGGAAATGATTAGGTTTGAAACACTAAGGAAACAATATGGGGTCTATGTGCGTCCCTGGGCCCGTGTGATGGTGGTGGTCGAGGAGGGGAAGGGTTTAAGGGTGTTTGCACTGAGAACAGAGCTTATAGTCGGCGCACGGCATGGCTTTGCCACACGATCAGTTTTACACAGTGTGGCTTCCTCCAGCCCATTAGTGGTTGCTCTTAAACACATGCGATTAGACCTCCGGCATCATGCTGGCAAAAAGGATCTTTATGTCGAACATGCAACAGTTTAAAGCCACTTAGGTGAAGTGGATGGTCGAATGGTTAGAGCTCTGGCCTCCGAACCCGAAGGCGGTGGTTCGAAACCCGTGCGCCGCACCACATTTCTCCAGTTGAGTTTGCCGAAAATGGGTACCTGATCCATGGTTCAGGGAAGGTAAGGCAGTCACAGAGAAGAGATAGGCACTGTCCTCACGATGCTGGCCCACGGTTAATCGGAGGTCTCATACACCCCACACTCCCCTACAGTCTAAAACAGGTCACGGGACAACCTTTACCCTTTGAAAGCTGCTTGGCGTCTTCGGATCGTGCCTTTGAGGGATGGAGAGGAGTTAACATGCCGCTTCATGTTTTCTGGAAGGGACAGTAATAAAGAATATACCACGTAGTTCCTATGTCGCCTGTGATTAGATCACTTGTATGTAGCACCGCGATTGGAGGCGGGCGCACTAATGAGGATAGACTTGTCAAAAGTCGCAAGTATTATTGTGATTAACCTACCTTAAACACTGATAATTCCTGCCTGTATCGGTTTGTGATAACCTTGTTCCCTTCGCCCTCCCCCTCCCCGCCTCTCTGTATGACAAGTCTGTGAGCATGCATATTCATGCAGTTGCACACGCTGAACCCATTAGTTTAGTCGCACTCTGCAGCATGGCTTTTATTATACTCTCCGGTTAGTGCTGTCCTACCCATCCGCCACATTTGCGAACTTCCGACAAGAGACCTAGCAGCCTGCTGTTTACCATCTGTTCGCGTCTTCATCGAACGTCGGCAGACCCTGGCGTCATCCGCACTTAGTCTTTGCTCACGGCACGCAGTCCGTCACGGCATCGTCTTCTTGAAAACACCCCTACCAGTAGCATGTGTGTGCATGCGTGCGTGAAGAGTCACGAAGTCTCTTTTTTCCCTGACTGTTCAGGCGATCAAAAGTATTTAGAGGGGCTGTGGAATCTGCAACCCGAGTTGCACTTTCTTGCACTGGTTAAGGGAAATGACTGGCAATGGTTGACATTTGTGTCTGCCGAAGTACGCCGTATGCGGAGTTCCAACTTTTTTTTTTCAAACGGGTGAGTGAAGTGTCTAACGCGTCATGAGAGACTGCTCGAGGTCCTGGATAACGCCGGACGTGGCCTATAGTTCATCGGAAAAAAGGATTGTCGAGCAGATTGTGACGTTTTTTGTTCGTTGTCGAGATTTGGCCTCCTTTTCCCTCTCCCCCTCCCCCCGTCTTCAGTTCCTCTCGCTCCTCAGTCTGCTCTCGGATCCCCTTGTTCCTGCTGTAATACAGCAGTTCTTGTCTCTCATCCGAATATTAACAGAATTGAAGACGCAGGAGAGGACGACAGTGTTGACAAGAGGAGAAATACTTCGGGAGGAAATCTCATGCTTTGATATTGACCTTAGCGCTTCGTCACATAGGACTCACTTCAAATTGTATGAAGTTGTCTCCCCCTCCCTTCCCGTAAATCGTGATCGCCTTGTGAGGGTTGTCAAAATACTTCGCTTGTCCCCGATAAGTCATGACGTCACTTTAAAAAAAACCTTCGCTCCTATAAAGGAGATAACATTTAATGTCGCTAGCGCGGAATAGTTTAAAGTGCAGCTTACAGTCGTGGAATGTTAAGATCGGCAGAGAATTAAACGGGGCACTGCCTGGTGAAAGGTGCTAGATAGGATCAGGGCGAGAGTGTAGAAACGGAACATACTAGAGTAAATTCACGTGTTGGATCACAGAGTGCTTGTGGATCTGACTATTAGAAAAGAGCGTTACACTTTATCTTGGTTTTAAACCGTTTTACAAAAACCGTTGACCTGCCTACAGCTTGGAAGACTATTATACTGCGCAGTATCTTGTCCAGGCCTGTCACACACCCTGCTATATAACAATAACCTTTTTGGTTCAGAAGTCATTGAGCTATGGGACAGGAAAGTTCTCCGAACTAGCACGTGGAAGGTTGGTGGTTTGAATCCAGGAGTAACCAAGGTTTATATTGTGGAGTTCAACACAAGTATCAGTCTGGTGCTTCTTTTGGTCCATAGCTTAGTAATAAGATCCCATTCCTCCAGAGGAAATCACTGCGTGTTGAAAGCACTGTCCCTCAGAAATTCACGACTTACAAGTCATGTGCTTAATATTTCTGTGATTATATATTCTGCCATTGGCACGGATTATTAGTCAGCAACTAGAACGACGATAATATCAGTGTTGTGCCTAACACTTCAGTCCAGCATTTTGTCTCTCTGTACTGAATGTATAAACTGGCCACGCGATGTGACCTGGAAACGTCGCCGCCAAGGTCCTTTCTCCTCCCCCACCTCGTGCCCCAGGGTCCAGACGTCAATCATTCAGATTTTGTGGAGTTTACGGACCGGTAAACGTCCATCTGATTATGGCAGGTTGACCCAAAACTTTCCAGCAGAGGCAGGTAATCATCTTCCGGAGTTTCCATACCTCGATTTTGTAGTATGAAAGAAGTCATACAAAACCAGTCCATCCGTTGGGGCCTGGATACCTCAGTTGGTAGAACTGCGGACGGAAGGTTGCTGGTTCGAATCCAGGTGTGGCCAAGGATTATTTCCTGGAGTTCTACGTTGTGCAAACTCCATTCACCCAACTCCCTGCACAGTAAACTGTCCGCACTGGCCATCTTACTGCAGCTGTCAGTCTGGTGGTTCTTTCAGTGCATAGCTTAGTAATAGGACCCCATCCCCCACCCCCATAGTGCGAAATCACCGCCAGGTTGAAGCACTGTCCCTCTAAATAACCATCCAGCTAAGTCCGTCCATTTGCAACAGATTAACCTCACAGGAACAGGTGTTTGCAGAGAGCAGGTGACACATCAAAGGCAACTGGCGTGTATTATGCGGGCATAATCATCCAGTGATGCACATCTTTGAGACACAGCATAGCTTTAGGGGCCGTAGTACTTGTTGTTATTGTTATTTTGGGGGGAAGAAGTATGGAACACAGTAAAGCCGAAGTCTGGACAGTTGCTCTGAGGTTATTAAAACAGTTTTAATGTCGTAAAAATTCCCTTCACGGCGGCAATGACTGATCTTCACGTAACGGCGCTCGATCGTTGACTAGTGACACGTTCAGCCCAGCAAGCGTTGGTCGGGTCGCGCAGTTCACCTATCTTGCCGTTTGACTGATCGCTTTGAAGAAAGCAGCTGTTGCCACTCTCCCCTATCCACCCCCTCCCCCGGGAATGGTGGTATTGCCGGCGTCATACCGCGTGGGACCTGCAGCACGCGACGCAGACTCGGCGAAGAGGCAAGACCTAAGAGCTTTAATGTTGATATTTGACAGCAGTGATGGCTAAGCTCTGCGCGGTCTATGCATGACGTAGAAAACTACTATGTCTTGAGCATCTGCTGCGAACACGTGTTTTTGTGTCTTATGTTTGCTTGCTTATTTGTTCTTCTTGTGGATTTCAAAATTCGAACAAGCTGGGCGACTGTTTGCAGTAAATGTAGCACGTTAGCAGCAAGTATCAATCGCTGGAAGTGACAGCTTAGTCTCGAGCGATTTTTGATACAACATAATGCTGAATAGTTTTCCCCTGGCATGCAGGAAGTATTAATGACGACACCTGGGCCCAGTTGCACGGCTTTGGCGTAAGCCCTTAGTCCAGGCATAAGAATGGACTAACAAAATGTCGATTGCACTGCTTCTAAGGAAAATTTAGTACAAAAAACTGGCGTAAATTTAGATCAAAAGGGGAGGAGGGGAACGGGCGGACTAACATTGGCCACTGAAACAGCGTCTGTAGAAACGTGTAGCAACACGTACAAAACCCACAACCAGTGACTGGAATCCTCACCCCTATTCCCCAACACCCACCCCACCACCACCTCTAACAATAACCGCCCCACTCATAACCATCACCGCTCCACCATAAACCCACACCGCCCCACCCTTAACCAACACCGTCCCACGCCTTATCTTCGAACCCGCCAGCTACTGCCCCACCCCGAACACTACCATACCCGGCCCGTGGGTGCAGGTCTAGGGGTTAGAGGTGGGGTATAACGGGGCAGGGTTATGGTGGGGGTAGGATAGGGGTGGGTAATGGTTGTGGGTAGGGCTGTGGTGATTAGGGGTGGGGAGATGATCAAGGGTGAGTGGTCATGATTAGGGTGAGGCAGATGGGTAGGGGTGAGGTGGTGGCAGGCTAGGGCGGTGATGGTTAGGGGTGGGACGGTCTTTGTCAGGGGTTAAACGGTCGTGGTTGGTGGTGGGGGGCGTTTAGGTATTACCCCCACCTAACCTTCGCCCCTTCCAATAAC
>SMGT01013757.1:105103-194672 GCA_004794575.1 Lanistes nyassanus | reverse complement strand
CCCGCCTCCTCCACCGCGCACATCCCACCGGAGCTTCTTCCAGATGGTAGCGGACTAGTTCTGTGACCTCGTCTGGCTGATGGATGTCGTGCAAGCTAGTTCTGATTGTAGGTCGACGGGTTTGAACCAGATCTCATAGTTTTGTTACATACTTAGTTTTGCTATGCTTTTTTGCTCGACCAGCCCGAAACGTGTGCATTGGGCTTTATGACAGTGACTTGGGCAGCCCTGCTGTCCACGGCACTGACGCAGTTGTGACTGTGGCTGTAACATGTGACACAAGTTGGTGTCAGTGAGGTGGCTGCGCGCCGCGTAAAAGAAACAAAACGGCCCGATCTTGATAACAGGCCGCCGATACCAAGATACCAAGCCTCTCCATGCCGATACAGGTTTTTAGGTCACGGGAGTGAAGTCCGCAGTAGGGTACAGCCTGCGCTCCCCGTTTCCTCACCTCTCCTCACCTCTCACGTAAGTAGATTTGTGAGGTCAGGAGAGGATCAGCCTGCTGCTTACCCGGCTGTTACCTTGTGGATGATAAGTCAGGCACTGTTCTAGGCGATTCCCCCTACCCCACCCTTTCTTTTTTTCTGTGCCTGTTTGCACCTATGTGCTTGAGGCAAAAGTGCGGCTGGGGAGAGGGGAGGAGAAGGGGTGGGGCATACAGGAGATTAAAGGAGACCATTAGGGTACTACTCACTACTCAGTCCCATAAATTGTCGTTATGATAGATGCTACTTGGAAGACGATCGGACGCACTTGACCTTTGCCTTGAGTATGTTGGCTTTCACTTCATAGTTGTCATCATGATTTTCTGGGAATATCACCTGCTGTTGGCCTACTTTGGAAAAAATGATAGAGAAGACAAAAGTGGAACTAGGCTGAGATCACTAAGAGAAGACTGTAGGCAAGCTGAGATGACAAAAGTTATTTGTCCCACATAGCACAGAGAAGACACAAGTTGTCAGAGAACTGGAGAAAGTAGATTATGTCCATTTATCTGCTATTTGAACTACTTTCTGTAGCTGTAGATTTGAAAGGGTGGAATGAGTGTTTTTTATTGCATAACAATACTGACATTTTGGCTGCCTATACATTGTAAAAGGAACTAAATACACAGACTTGCCTCATAGTCTGATAACAAGCAATTATTGTTGGACATTTTGTCCATTTCTAGGCTGCTCCTAATGGCATCTCCACCAGCTTTGCCTTTAAACTACAGGCAAAGACCACAAAAAATTTAGGCAATATATATATCGTGTATTTCTTCACACATTTTTTTCCTTATACATGTACATATGTTGGGACATATTTATGTTAGACTAGAGACAACCCACACATGGAGATTCACAAAATAAAATTTAAAAAAGCTTAAACTCAAAGCAAAAAATTTTCACATCATATTCCAGGCTTTTTCCTCATAAGTGCGAGAGTGTCGTGCACATACATAAATGCTGTGTTATGAAGCAATGTTACTGTTTTAAAAATCCTTCAAGCTGTGACCAGCTGCTCAGAAATCATATCCCATGAAGGCCATATTACCTGGAAAGACTGTAATCCAAACACTTTGCAAAATATATACCTTAAGATCCAATGAAGGTTAGTAATAACCATTAATCTGTGTTCATGATAATGAAGATGTCAGTCTCCCACTGGTGCTTGCCAACATTCGCTTCACACATTAACCTTTTTCTTCATTCTTTGTTCCAAACCATAAAGCAGTCAGTTTATTACACAGCAGGAAAGAATGATCTTGTCTTGTTAGTGACTGTCCATTTCTAGCTTTGTGCTTGTCAGGGTGACCAGCGTGGCCCGGCCAGTGACGTTTGAACAGCTGAGCAGCAAGCTGAAGGAGATGTACCAGATCCCCCTGAACATATTCTACACTCAGTCTAACGGCGAGGTCAGTTCACAGCGTCCGCTTGTGTAAATACTTTGTAAGTCAGTGTCAGCATTCGCTGAACAGCACCCTGTGCTCTCTGACACTGACAGGAAGCTCATTAGCCTTAAATTTAAATAAGAAAGATTAGAGTGGACAGCATTCTCTATTGGTATTGTATTGGTAGACACACCAGAATCTCGTGGAAGTTTTATATTTTGAAGATGGAGAAAAAACAAAGTTATATTTGACAATGACACTCTCTCACTGCATACTTATGGGTGGGTGTGTTCCTGTATGCTTATGTGTGTGCATATAGATCTACATCGGGTTAAAGTGCCAGGCTGACCTGATGAGCGCTATCCAGCTGGTTGACCAAAATGAGCACACATCCAGTCTGCGGCTCTACCTCACCTCTGCCCTGGATACTCCTTTGCCTACCCAGCCCACGCATCCTGCACATCCTGCTGCCACAAGCAGTAGCCAGCATCACTATGAGGTCAGTGGCAGTTTCCCCCCACATCATCTTCACAACCAAACATAACAGAACATGCCATTTTGAGTAGTGCTTAAGGTTTCAGTGCAATATGTTCAAGATAATTTATTACCATTTAATACGTTCTGAAGAACTTTTGTGTGGACATTTGTGATTTTAATTACTGAAATACTTTAGAACAAAAGTGCAGAATGTAATGAGACTAAATGGAAAATCAAAGATTTTGATTTTGAGAAACATGGTCATGGCATTAAAGATGATGCAACGTGGGCATCTTCAAATGAAAATAAACTTATGCAGAAGTGATAGGTTCTCAATTACAGGAACTTGAAATGAGGTGGGGTTTTCTTTTTTGTAGCAGTACTTAAGGCATGTTCAGACATAGATGTATTAAGAACTATATGTTCGTGAATGCTTGTATATTGTCTTCTTCACATACATGAACAGATTTGTAAATGTGAAAAACTGAAGTTTAAATGACTGGTTGACTTGCCTAGAGAATGCTAATGACAGCTAAAGAGAGATCTGATTTAAAAGGAAATATGACCTCCCTGTTTCCTGGTGGATTTTCATTAGTAACCAGTTATTGTTATTAATTTATACTTCGTGTGGTGCTTTCGTAGTGTTTGTTAAATCAGACTGGGCCACAGCAGGAAAGGTTTAAACAGCTTTTGGGATTGTTTTTCAGGTTCAGCCAGGAAGTGCATATAGTGCACTTAACTTCCCTGTTGAAGTTGTTCCCTTGTTATTGTTTTAATGATTAATTTGAGGAAGAAAGTAGTTTCTTTTGGTTTATTAGGCTTATGTTGCTTGGTGCTGCTAGAAAGTTTTTGTTTCGTAAGTTGTGTAAGCATATTTGAACTGTTGGTATTTAACATACAGAATGCAAATTATGCAACAGTTTGGATTGAATGGGGAAGTGTACCCTTTGTATTTTGCAAAGTGCTATAGTGCTATAGTTGTAATTTTAAAAAGAAGACTGAGTTTGAGGGGGAGATAGCTCAAACATCCTCCTCCCCTTTTCACTCTGACAACCCATACACAGTACCTACAGTACCCTCCTCCCCATTTCTCCACACACACTTGCACGTGTGCAAACTCATGTGCACACACACACACACATTTGACTGTTGGTTCATTGTACATGTACTGAGAACAAGAGAAAGCTGTAAGTTCACATGTATGTCCAGGGCCACCGTCAGTCCCCCAGCCCCCCGCCTGGCTGTTTGCCAGCCAAAGACTACATCCGTACCACTTCATATGTAGAAGGGGAAGGTACCTTTATCCCAGAACCAGGTGGTTCTGACATGGTGAGTAGTGTTCATGCTGTTGGTCTGCTACTGTTCTGCCTGTTTCACAGTGTTTATTTTTGGGCTGCATCGCATGCTGTTGGCATGTAAAATCAGAAAGTGCCATATTGTCTCCTGAAAAGTTGTGTAATGCTGCTTGTGCCAGCCTATTAGAAGTAGATCTTTGATGGCTTATAGTTTTCAGGTTCATGGAGTCTATGGCCTGTAGACCATTTCTAAAATTGTGCACTGCTGTGCCATCTAAGCAGATATGGTTCAATGTTCGGTAGAACTTTCATCTTTAGAATACCACAGTTCCATAAAATGTTAGTCACAATACAAAATCGCCTCAAGGTCTTCAACACCATGCAATGTCAGACAGGCAGAATGCTTTTAGACTTATCCCTACTGTGAGTCACCCTGAGCCCAGACTGTATCACAATAGGAAAGGAGAAGAATAGATTGCTAAAATATGGTTTGTGTGCAGTTTGTTATGAAAGAATTTTCCCTGTCAGAAGTGTGTTTATAGTGGTTTTGAAAGTTACAAATTTAATGCAGAAGAGATTTTTGTTGATAAAATGCATTGGAGTATTCTCAAGGAGAGTGCAACATTGTTTTCCTCTTACTTGATTTAGTTTATCATATTACAACCAATTCAGTAAACCTGAGCAAATCCATCCCATTCTGTAAGAGAATGGTGATATCTGTGCATCATGTTTCGAATGCTTTAGAATCCTGGTATAAGGTCCTTATCATTCTTTTTTGTTTTGAATGCTTAATTCTGGAAGTTTCAAAAACTTCACCTGCACTGTATTTTTTTTATAAAAACTTATTTTCTCTGAGGCTCTTTGTACAAATCCTATTTATTTTGGTCTTCAGTAAGACTATACAAATTTTATTTTGGTCTTCAGTAAGACTCTTTGACAAACTTTGTTTATTTTGGTCTTCAGTAAGACTCTTTGACAAACTTTGTTTATTTTGGTCTTCAGTGAGACTCTTTGACAAACTTTGTTTATTTTGGTCTTCAAGGAAATTTACAGCTACAGAGACGTCACCAAGTCGGACAGTGTGTCCTCGCTGGACCAACAGTCTGTGGACAGCAGTTATATTAGTGCCAGTGGCCAGTATGTACCTTCTTGATCCAAAGTATACACTGCTTGCTTGCTTACAAAATTTATGGGAAAGTAAAGTTCTGATTTTATATAAGCAGCACGAGGCCTGTTTCATTCCATATTCACCATTACCATCTTTCTGAAGACTAATTTACAGCCAAGTTGCTGAAGTTTTAAAATAAAAAGTAAAATGCCACAGCTTTGTTTTAACATGAAGTAACATCTTAACAGCAGATGATCTGTTTTGTTTGATATGTGTTGTGTAAGACACATTTTGAAAACTTTACAGATGTCATCTTTAAAAATGTTTAGAGCTTTAGTTGGCAAGGGGGCTTTGGTCAGCAAGGGTTTAATAGTAGGTTACAACTTTTGCTTGTGGAAAAGCTTTATAATAGCATCTGAGCAAATGCTTGACAGAATGATGAAAATCCATGTGTTTCAGATGTTGTGTTTTAATTTTGTTTTAATAGCAATGATACATACCCATTCAGAAGAAGAGATTCTCGAAGAAGTGTCCTGTCTGACAGTGCCAAAGATGACTATGGGAGAGAGTGTGAGTTTTTCATAGAATCCTCATCCTTGCCATTCAGACTAGTGTTTACATAGTTTTCAGTTCCGACTGCCTTGAATGCTTAGATAATCTATTCAAATTTGTGACTTGTGAATCATGATTCCACCTTTAGTACAAGAAGCTGTCCTGTGCCGGTAGACAAAAATACCAGTGTCTCCTGTGGTGGAAGATTGCATCTTGCATCTTAGGTGCAAACCCAAAGCTTTTGTTGCAATGTTGAATTCATTAATTAAAAAAGTAGCATGGGTTACTTTCTATGGAAAGCCAGATCCTCTCTCTCTCTCTTAAGTTTTATACTTCTCCTACAACATAGGATTATTGCTTGAGTGGGGTAGCACCTATGTGTTTCACTGCTGTTTTATGAGAAATCACCTAAAAATGTGTTCAGCCAGTGGAACTTGTAAATTAGGTCCTGAAAATTTGAGACCACAGTCTAAAACATTTATTTTCTTTTCAACGCAGCAAAGAAACACTTTGGGACTTTCCCCCGGGGCTTTGAGTCGACTAGTCACCCACCAGCAGCTGATGGCACTGGTAAGCACAAGATACAATTTGTTGGTCTGTTTCTAGGGAAGAGAAAGTCTGGCAGCTTTTCTTGCATTGACATGGCCATCTTGAACGTATAGACATGTACATGGAATGGCACACATAGAGGAAAGTGTTTTTGCCGTAAACTTATAAAGTATGTGAAGATAATATTGGATGCAGCTTATTACCCTTGTGACGATTTCTCTATTTTGAAATCAAACAGAAACTAGGAAGAGAAAACTCTTTGTCTGTGAGCAGTCTGGTATCTTACAAATATTTGGGGGGAGGGGAGAGTGTTCCACAAATTAAGATTCTATGTTTCTTAAACTTTAAGTCAGCCTATGCCTTCTGGTTTCACTACAAATTTTCTACTTCTTGAGAACTTTGCTTGCTTCCATAAAAATGTGCAGTAATTTGTAGAGATCAGGCAATGCATTCTCATTAACATGCTGGTGGTGTGTTAACATTTAGGTTTAGTTAAAAGCTTATGAATTTTATGGGTTCCCTCTGCTTTTAGGCAACTTGACCTTTCCTCGTTCAGCTGGCCGACGTCCAGATAATGAATATATGTCTGTACGGACGTTGATGTCGCGGGGAAGCGAGGGAACGCTCAGCACCTGCAGCAGCGGTAGCAGTGGTCTTCCCCCTGACCCAGACATGGACTCCCCCGGCGGTGCCTACCCATCGCGCTCCTCAGCCCTCTTCACAAAATGTAAGCGGCATACAGATTCGGGAACGATGCCCTGTGCAAATGCTTTTAGATGCCAGCAACGTCAAATGTTTACTTTTCATCTGTTGATCAAAGAATGCTGAGGTGAAGTGTGATGCTGACTGGGTGTGAATTTTTGTTCCATGCTTGGTCATCAATAACTGCACTAACAATGTGGATTTTCAGGTGTTGCTGTATTATTTTACTAATATTGTTAATGCCCTTGGATTTGAAGAGATCCAATTAAACACAGTTGCCATCTCAGATCACAGCCATGTCATTATTGACAAGTCTATGAGTAGTCATTTATAGCCCAGCGATATAACTTCATTTTGGGAAGGAATCTTTTTAATCATTTTTAGAAATGGAAGAGAGGATTGAGTCCCATGGGGTGGTATGTAAAGGGACCAAAGCAGAATATTATCTTTTTAGTTTTAGGTTCATTTCACTTAACAGTTATGTGTGGATAGAGTTTTCATGTTTCTGTGCTGATGTTTTCCTGGAAATTTCAAACTTCATCATTGGTGGCTGTTTTCAGCTCAGGGAGCAGGTAGGGCATGACTTGTTTGCCAAACTGCCCCAGTCACCTGTGCTTCCTTTGGTTTTTTCCCTGCACATAGTTTCTCTTAATACCTTGTTTACATCCAGCTTTTTGGCTTCCTCGTATGGATTTTTTTAAACGAGATATAGGTTTGTTTTGGGGGGGGTGGGGTCAGCAGAAACATAGCTTCAGAGGAATCCATATAGGTTGTACCCTGGAATACTTGAAACAACCCCAAACAGGGGCATATTGATTATTGTTTTTATGGAAGTTTGTCAGACAAAATAATAAGGGTTTGGGTGGACATTGAGGGTTGTTATTGTATCAAACATTTGTTTCTTGCAATTGTGTAGAGTAATTCTCCTCTAGACTTCCCACCTTTGGATGTGTGTTTACTCAGTTCTTTCTTTTGTGATTTAAAATACATCCTTTTGAGTTTGGTTTGATTAGATTTATTAAGCCAGCTGACTTTTCCAATACATAAACTGTTATAAAAAGAATAGAATACATTTTTGAAAATAAACCAAAAAGAAATTTTTTTTCAATGGGTCTGTCAAATCAAAACAGCAAACCTGCATATAAAAAGAAAGAATATTTGCTTTTGTACCTAGATTACCCCACCTTACAGCTACAAGCAGTTGAACATGCTGTTTTTATTTGCATGTACATGTTAAATTACATATTTGTGTTCACCTATAGCTTGCAGTGATTTATATTACGTGGGTTCTAAACTGTACTGTGATTTCCTTTCCTTCCTTGTGATGACTCAAGGAATCACTGTATGGCTTTATCATCCTTTTTTTTTTTTGTGCTGTGTAGAGATAACCTTGCAAGTACCAGTTTTACACATTTAGATTGCTTGCATATTAGCTTGACAACCCATCACTCCCCAGCCTCTTCCATCCACCTGGTGGTCGAACAGTTAAGGCACCTGCTTCAAAGACCTCTGTTTCTGAGCCGAAGGTGGGTGGCTTGCACCCTGGCCGAGTCATACCTAAGACTTAAAAATTGGCAGTCTAGTAACAGGCCTGCTAGATGCCCAACACTTGGAGGGAAAGTACTACTGCTGCTTGGCCTGGTGTCAGTATAATGTGACTGGGTGGGATTGAAGTCTGTGTTGCAACAAAGTCCCAGTGTGTCAGCACATTAACTTGTCTCAAGGAATGCCGTATGCACCTCGTTTGCAGTGGGACAGTAACCAACAAAAATCAACCAGCCAACGAACCTTCTCCCACTAACATTTTAGCAGTGTCATGTCTTCCCATTCATTCCAGTGTCATCCCACGAAGTGCATGCAGTGAAGAGAGACTAAATAAAATGTTTAGAAACATAAATTCGCGTTGCACAGGATCATAACATTTTTGAAGAGTTACCTGCATCTTGCCATTGTGCCACAGAACATAAGGCACATAAGAATGTGCTGCATTGCTTCATCAGTCTGAATCATTCAAATAAATTTAGAAATAAGATGCCAGCATTTTGAAGCAAAGAGTACCATAAGTATAGGGTTGCTTTTCTACAAGTGTGTGAATGAAAATGTAATTTTGCAATGATTTCTATAATTATGTGAGCAAGCCACAATATTGTAATCAGCCTACCAGCTTGTGCTTTACGTTTGCCGCAGTATTCACATATGATCTTGATGTGTACCAACAATGAAACAATCAAATTTATCAGGCTTCAAAACAGCCTGTGTTTGATTTTCTGCTTAAAGAAATTATATTAGGACTTTGTGATTAATCATTATCAATTGTGTGAATCTGAAAGAAATAATTTACAATCACTCGAGCACAACACTGGAAAAAAGAATTTTTTTTATTTACTGACATGACATTTTGGTACTACCTAAGGTAAATGGGAGATACCTTATCTGGATGTAAAATGGATAAAACTTCGTAGGCAGCTAATTTGCAAAAAAAAAAAAAATTAGGTCACTGAAGTCATTTTTGCCACATTCTTAATTCTGGCTTAGTTAAGTTAGGTAAGCCCCACCTGAGGGCTGAGTTGGTCATGCCAGTTGGCATCTTGTTTGATGCTCTGAGAGGTAGATAGACTGGCAGTACATCTTTTTTGATGCTCTGGGAAGTGCACAGACTGGCTCTCTTGCTTGCCTTTCAGCTGTTTGTGCTTGGTGATCTTACTAGGCAGCCTATGAATTTTACTGTACAGTTGAAAACATTGAGCACTTTAGAATGCATTTTGTGTCCGAAACCTTTTTAAGTGTGTGACATAATGTGAAACACTTTTCTCCACGCTCTCCTCTCGTCCATCAACCGTGCATAACCAGCATCTTTGTCAGCTAAGTGATTTTAATTTGTTGTTTGTTATCTGTTTGTATCTGTGTCGTCTGCTGAAATGTCAGCTTCCTGTCTAAGTCTCGCTTGGGCAAGTTATCTTTGTTGTACCATTATTACCCCAAGCCGCAGTCACCTGTTTCTTTTCTCTGAAACTTAATTATCGATTTTTCCTAATTGCCTGTTGTTTAGTTTAAAGATATGGGAAGATAATATTTCATGTGTGTTTAAGATGTGTTGTTTAGCATTTTTTTTTGTTCCATCTGAAGATTCTTGGATTGATCGTATAGTTATAGATGCAACTGAACTGGCTGCTTCCAACCAGTAGGGTGCTGAACATAGCACATAGCACATGGCTGTCGCACACCCATTTGAAAGGAAAATAATCATTTTGCAAGGCCTGACTGTGTCTTTTCTCATATTTCTTCAGCCCCTCGAGCACCAACTCACTGGAAGAAAGGTCGCATCCTGGGGACAGGGGCTTTTGGGATGGTGTATCAATGTTACGACCAGGATACTGGCATGGAGTTAGCTGTGAAACAGGTGCAGCTAGGGGCTTTGAATGCAGAGGTCTCCAAGGTAGCTATGCACCTATGAACACATTACCTAGTCTCTTTCTCTCTCTCTCTCTCACCAGCCCCCTCCCAAGGTAGCTATGCAGCTATGAACACATTACCTAGGCTCTTTCTCTCTCTCTCTCTCACCAGCCCCCTCCCAAGGTAGCTGTGCAGCTATAAACAAATTACCTAGTCTCTTTCTCTTTCTCATGCATCTGTGTTTGCTGTTCACAGTACTCTTTCACATTTCACATATCCCTGGAGAAAGAGCAAACTGCAGTATCTGTATTAATTTTTTTTTTTTTTACTACACCTGATCCTGCGAAGAGCAAGATTCTGAAGAGCGGACACCTTTGAGAAGCGGATGGATGGATTGATTTCCAGTACAAAAGTTATACACAAAGAGCAGACACCTTGAATCTGTGAAAAGCAGAGGCTAATTTGGATCAAACTAATGATGATACCTTTAAAGAGTGGATCAAGTGCGCGCTTTTTTTTAAAAACATTTCCTGCGGCAACAAGATTTTTAGGTTCTATTTATAGGTGCAGTATAGTATTTACAGTACTTCTCTCGGATTCAGTAAAAATGTTTTTGATTCAGTTTACCTTTTGAATCAATTTTATTTTATTTTATTTGGTTCATTTCCATATAGAAATACTAATCTGTTGCCTAACTGAAGCAAAAGATATTCCATGGAATACACCATTAGACTTCTGGTAAATGGACATTTTTTTTCACAATGAATCAGCAAGTCAATTTGTATAGACAAGTTCCATAAAAATGACCAGGCAGTGTCACATGGTGACAGTGTAGTTGACTATTTAAGGGAAAGAAGATATTACAGCAATCAACAGTTCGGCAAATGTGTGGAGTTATTTATAATGGCAAAGATCACAATATCTGTAGGTCATCGAAATGGTTTCTTAAAAACAGAATGATGACGTGAGAAGTTTGACATCAAACCATGTGACGACGCCCTAGGAGCCACAAACACTTCCTCAGTCTTTTCAGTCCTTTCTGTTGCGCCCCTTGCCCTGAGTTTACATTTCCGAACATTTACAGCTGAGAATTTGTATAGAATGAAAGAATATTTAAAAATTTTGAACAAAAAGTACTTGAGCAAGCAACTTAATATCAGTTGATGGCTGTTTTGTTTGTTTTCACTTGCGAGTGTATGCAACACGCTTAACTCTTTCTTGACTGTCCTTTAGCTGTACCCTGAGGAGAGGACATTTTAGCTTTCCCCCATCCCTGTCCCCTCTTAGCAGGATCAGGTGTACATAGGGAGTGTGGAGTCCTGTGATGTTTGTCCTGTACTTGCTTCTGTATTATGACAAATTTGGGGGAGGAGGGGCAGATAAGACATAAAAGCCAAACGGGTTGTCAGACTTACCAGTGATGGAAAAGACAGACTATTTGCGAGCAAGTATAGCTGTTGCTGCTAACTAAGGACTTGTGGACGTTGGGGGGTGTATAGCTGTTGCTGCTAACTAAGGACTTGTGGACGTTGGGGGGTGTATAGCTGTTGCTGCTAACTAAGGACTTGTGGATGTTGGGGGTGTATAGCTGTTGCTGCTAACTGAGGACTTGTGGACGTTGGGGGTGTATAGCTGTTGCTGCTAACTAAGGACTTGTGGATGTTGGGGGTGTGTAGCTGTTGCTGCTAACTAAGGACTTGTGGATGTTGGGGTGTATAGCTGTTGCTGCTAACTGAGGACTTGTGGACGTTGGGGGTGTATAGCTGTTGCTGCTGAGGACTTGTGGATGTTGGGGTGTATAGCTGTTGCTGCTGAGGACTTGTGGATGTTGGGGTGTATAGCTGTTGCTGCTAACTAAGGACTTGTGGATGTTGGGGGTGTGTAGCTGTTGCTGCTAACTAAGGACTTGTGGATGTTGGGGTGTATAGCTGTTGCTGCTAACTGAGGACTTGTGGACGTTGGGGGTGTATAGCTGTTGGTGCTAACTAAGGACTTGTGGACGTTGGGGGTGTGTAGCTGTTGCTGCTAACTAAGGACTTGTGGATGTTGGGGGTGTATAGCTGTTGCTTCTAAGGACTTGTGGATGTTGGGGGTGTATAGCTGTTGCTAACTGAGGACTTGTGGATGTTGGGGGTGTGCAGGAGGTGCGGGCCTTGGAGAATGAGGTTCAGCTGCTGAGGAATTTCCAGCATGAACGCATCGTCCAGTATTACGGGTGCCAGCAAGACAGCAGTGTTCTGTCCATATTTATTGAATTCATGCCGGGGGTATGTGCTTCCCTGATGGGATTTGGACACTTTTTTTCTTGTCATTGTCCATGCCATTTCAGAGTATCACACGCTTGTAAGTTGCATAACAATGGATCTGATGAAGTCCACAAGATTAAAAAAAATTATCTTCTGAGTGGATATGTCTTATGATTTTTATAATTTAATTTGATGATATTCTTAAATCAGGCCATTGTTGATGACTTAAGTTTTGGTTGTGCTTCTGATGTGTAATTTATTAGTAATTTCTTATATCTTTATTTATTTTTGATGAAATGTTACTTGAAATCGGTAGTAACTTTGTTGACAAAGGGCTCAGTGCAAGATCATCTGAAGCAGTATGGCCCCCTGAATGAAACCCTGGCACGGAAATACACACGGCAGGTTCTGGAAGGCCTGGCCTTTCTACACAAAAATGTCATTGTCCACAGAGATATCAAAGGTGAAATAATGCAGCATTTTCATCACCATGACTACTGTTACCAGTGTTATCTCAATTTCACCTGAATAATTAGTAGGTTGTAGGGATGAAAATGTTGATTTTTTTATTTGCCATGGCATCATTTTTCATTGTGACCATCATCAAATTGCCATCATCTGTGTAGCACCTTAATCTTAAAGAACCTCTAGGTGTGAATGCTTCTGATTTTAGGGTTTAGGGAGATGGATGATACCGTTTTGTTGGGAGGTGCAGGGAAGAGGGGGGTAGGTGGGGCATTTGGGTGTATGTTGTACTTGTTAAATAAAGTGATAAAATATAAATACTTGTTACCTAAGTTTTGCATCACAGTACTTTATAGCAATATATCCAAGACATCTTTCGATCATTTTTCTGCTTTTTGGTGACTGACAGCTGCTAATGTGTTACGGGATACAATGGGCAATGTGAAACTGGGGGACTTTGGTGCTTCCAAGCGGCTGCAGGTCATAGCAAGTGCCACTGGCCTCAAGACAGCTGTGGGGACACCTCACTGGATGGCCCCTGAAGTCATCAACGGAGAGGGCTATGGTCGCAAGGCTGATGTGTGGTAAGTGCTTTGGAATGAGAGAAGACATGCATTGTCTGTTTGTAATGCATGTGTGTATGCATGCATGCATGGGCACAAATTTGTGTGCATCCCCTTTGACAACTTGATCTCTGAAAGATGTTTAAAGGCTCAATAAATTTTAGTGAAAGTCTGCTTTAGAGAGTTAAACCTATGTCCCGTTGTAATTTATTAGTTATGGTTGTTGTCTGTAGCAGTTCTGTCATCTTTTGCTGGAAATGGACACCTCTGCTTGGTGATTTATGCACTTTCTAAACTTACCTCCCACCCACACACACACACACACACTTTAACTTTGCAAATACAGTGGTACCTCAAGTTACGAACTTAATTCGTTCCAGACCTCGGTTCGTAATCTGAAACATTGAAATCAATGAAATAGAGACGATCCGTTTCCAAATGAAAGAATCGTTCCTTTTTATTAACATCCGGTCGTTTACCTGACAAAATGCAAAGAATATGTGTACCTCACTTATTAAATAAAGAGAAAGAAAACAACCAAATAAATTAAATGTAAAATAAAAAAAGATTTAGCCTATCGTTTTTACCAAGAAAACGATCATGGGAAATTTGTCACTTTCTTTGCTATTCTGAATCATTAGTTTCAGGAGTTTCTTGTCGCTGTTTCTTGGCAGCTGTACTGTATGCCATCATTTGTCTCCAACGTTAAACCTTGCTCTCTCTCTCTCTCTCTCTCTCTCTCTCTCCTTCGTTTGTAACCCGAGGCACTTTTCGTTACCCGAGACAACAAATTTTTGAAGTTGTTGTTCTTAACCTGAATTGTTTGTGACCTGAGTTGTTTGTAACCCAAGGTACCACTGTAGTGCCTCCACACCTTCTCCCCAAACTGAGAAAGACTAATTTATCATAGAAAGCACTGTTATAGATTATGCATGATTGTATTTGCAGGAGTGTTGGCTGTACTCTGGTGGAGATGCTGACATGCAAGCCTCCATTTGCTGATTACGAACCACTGGCAGCCATGTTCCAAATTGCCACCAGCAAGCATCCCAAGTACGAGCTTCATGCATCCTGCTCAGTGAGTGTCAGGGACTTCTTGATGCTGACTTTCCAGCGCACACCCACAGACAGGCCGTGTGCTGAGGACTTGTTAAAGGACAAGTTTGTCAGAGACAGCACCTAGTGAGGGCTTTCTGGCAGGGAATATTCTTGATGTTAATCACATTGAACCTACAAGGTCAAAGGTTACCCTGGAACCAAAACAGATTATACCACCAGCCTTTCTGTGTGAGAACAAGAAAAAATGGAAAAGCAAGTTTTGTATGTTTGACAGTGTCTAATATCTTCACAGGGTGCATGCACATGCAGGGAAATGCGTGCATGCAATGTGCGCAGACAGGGAGGGGTATAAATGGGTGCTTACTCTTGGGTGCTTCTGGTCTGGGTATAAATATAAACATGTAATTACCTAAGACTGGATGTTCTTTCCTGTACTGGGGTGGGAGGACGAAGAAAGCAATCCTTTTCCATCAATGACAGATTATGGGGGCTGTTCTGACAATGTGAAGCACCTGATCATGCCAGCTTCTTGAAAATCATCATAAACAAGAGGGGAAGAACACAGTGAATCTTACACGAGAACGGAGAGACAGCCAAGAGGGTATCTGCCAGGATGTTGCTAGTCAGAAGGCAACAGTTGCTGATCTTCTTACTTAAAAGTCCTTTCACAGTGCTCAGCAAGCGTGGAGAATGTCTTGGATGCTTACAACGAGTTACAACAAACTAAAAGTGTGTGCTGTGTGCTTCACTTGTTCACAAAAGTGGTGTAGCTGCTGTGCGTGATTGTAGCCCTTGGAGGAACTAATGACACCCCAGACAGATGGATCGCTAAATTGGCATCCCCATCTTTGGTGAAGGAGACTGCCTTTACGGATGAAGAAACATGAACAATGTTAATATACTGAATGCAATTAACGATCACTTTGTTGACTACCGTGATCTGGCAGGGGAAAAAAAGACCCTTGAAAACAGTTCCAGAACATCTCATGATCATGCTGTGAACGATGGCGAGGCTCTTGTCAGCTTCGAGATCTGCTCTGGTTTGCAATAATGGATGTCCGATGATGAAAGTTTAAAAAAAGGCTTGTGTACATATGTTGCAAGATAAGTAGGTACCCTTTCTTCGTTCTTGAGCATTTGTTGCCATGGTAATCTGTGTGTGTGTGTGTGCCTTGGTGTCACATTCACTATTTTCCCTTCATCTTCTCCAGTTTTCAGCCTTGAATGTCTCATTTGCTGTCTTCATGTTTTGAGATCAAAATCAAAACTGTCATTATTTACAATGGGTTTAGTTAGACATGATCATTGCATTTCCAGAGTATATTCAAAGCTATTTACACACGCCATCATGATGTGGAGATGTCTTGAGATTGTTCCCACCCAAAGCCCTCTGTCCCAGTAGTGCGTGGGCTTCAGTGTGTTTATCAGGCTACAGTCTAATGAAATTTTAACCCTGATACACGCAGTGACTAAGCATATAATGTGGAGACAGCTTAAACTTAGTGCCCTGGAGACCATCTGCTGATAATGGAAATGTTTTAAGTATGCTCACCTAGCTGTAACATCTGTGTTAATTTCAAATAAATTTTATACTGGCTTCAAGCGAAAAGATATAAAATGAAAAATTAAGATAATATCAGAGGGGGATTGGGGGAAGGCAGCAAAAATTTACAACAGACAAGTTGCACATAAATTTAAAATTGTTCTTCGTTGCTACTTCTGTAAAATGTTTATAATCTGGGCTCTCACACCTCTAAAATTCTTATGGGGCACCCCACCGCACATCACAGCAGTAACTTGTGCTCGTCAGTGATACGGGGGATTGTGGGTTCAGATATCTTGTCTGGCACATGCTGTCTCTGTATGCACCTGTTTACAGGGCTGGGGTTTTCTTGGGCTGTTCCACTTTCCTCCCCCTTCCTGTCCTCCCCCCCCCTCACCAGCAGCCTTCACCTTTCCCATTTTCCTGTCATGAGATGGCCATGGAAGCCATGACTACTGGCTTGACATTAAACAGGAAGTTTTTCTAACCTCATTAGCTGATAAATGGATTGTTACATTGTGATATTTCTGTAATCTTTCTAAGGATTCATGTTCAAGCATACCTTGTTCAATGCATTTACGTTGCTAGATGAGTTTTCAATATCTGGTGTATATAGTTATGTGCACTTTGCACAAAGGTAGAACTAGTTGCAAAAAAAAAGCATATTAAACAGAAAAATGTGTTCCACAGAACACAGATCTGTTCGTACAGAAGAACAGCATAATTTCTGTCACGAAGGTTCCATCTGTTCATCAATAAATCCAGATTTGTAAATAGAACGATTGTATATGCCAGATGTGCAAACAGTTTCCAAGTAATTTTTGAATACAATTTCTTATTTATGGAATATACTACCTCTCTATTTCTGCAGAAGAATAAGTGCCTTTGCAGGGGTAATTTTTGTCATTCTTTTGTCCTAGGCAAGATGCCAGTTCTTCGTAGTAATATTAATAAACATAAATTATTATATAGGTTTTTCTTGTTGCGGACTGCCAATTCCTTTTAGAGGCTGCTTTTGCCTAGTGGCGGAATGTAGTGTTAAATAGGCTTCTAACTGCAACCAGACCTATCTCTTTCTCATCTCTCCTACCTTAGACTTTTTAGAGACTTTTTTATTTATATCTTTTTTAAAAAATTAGTGAAAACTTTCAAATTATTTTGAACAGGAATTTGGATAAAAAAGCATTCAGCAATATTTTTGTTGACCATCGTGTTAGGGCAGATTTGAACTCATTTACAACAAAATCAGCATTGACAGTTACATTTCCCTGTGATCAGGTTAGAAAGCATAGAGCACAGTTGATCTGGGCTGCCTTGTGCAGATGCCTGCTTGGTGTATTGAAGCCTACACACAGTGAAATAGTACTTTTTTTTAGGTGGAAAAGACTTTTTGTTTTGCTTTTTATGTGTTTGGTTTTTTTTCTTTCTTACTCCATCATGTGAGTGACCATATCGTCATCATGTGCCAAAGAAAGAGTAGATATAATATTTATTTGCATTGAGATAAAATGGCAATTTGGGAAGGGACTGCTTGGAAGATTATTTTGATGTATTCTTCAGTAGGTTCTGACCTGCTCTCCCCCCGATCCCATATAAACACATATTTATATATTTTTTTAAGAATTGTGATGACATGGATGTTACATTAACCAGATATTTAGCAGGAGAATGGGTGGTCAATTGTTTTAATGTAACGGCATTTTGTTGTCCCCAGAAAGGTCCGTTTTTATCGTATGGCCTTATTCCACTGAAGGGCTCCACCCACCCCTTAACCCCCAGAAATTTTGGATTTTGAGTCCAGGTTTTGCACCTTCTAGCATTTTCATGTGGATTTTTAAAATATCCCAAAATTAACTGAGTGAAGAAAACGAGAATGCTGCACACTTGTGATTGAAATTTTAGAAATCTTTTGTCAGCTAGTTTTAAAAAACAGGCAGGGGAGAAATTTTAAGGTGCCCCATGAAGCACCTTGCTTAGGTGTGGAAGGTGGACATGGGAGAAACAAGATATTACTGACTGTACATATGTGTACATAGCTGTCAGTCTTACTGTACCACACTGCATTTTCTTGGAATTGATGTTCAGTTGTATGCCAGGAAGTGCAATTGATCAACCCTGGTTCAGTTATTAACCTTGGGCTTTTGGCTGAGAGTTACAGTAAGTTGTCATTTGTTTTCATAGATTTCTTCTTCCCGTAAGCACATAACTGATTTTGTTCAATTGCAGTCAGCATTTTGATACATTAGCTTAAGGCAACAGCATTGTAAGAAAGCCAAGCTAACATTAACAAAAACAGCAGCCTTCTCTTCCTGTGCTCTCCATATGCTGTCTATGTTTAGCTTCCATTCAGTTTTTTGATCTAGTTGCGATGAAGAGATGATGTTGATTCTGTTTTTGTTAATTTTGGCTTGACTTAGTTCCTTTGTTCTCACCTTATGTTTTATTCCAAGCAGCAGTCACAGTAGCTTTAGTTTTACTTGATTGTAAGACCATTTGGTTTGGAAATTCAGTAACTTAACCTAATTCATTATTCAAGATTCTGTTTGAAAATAGTCATTTTAAGTTATCTTGCACATGGATGTGTGCGCTGTGCCTTTTAAGGCTGGAGAAGGCTTTGCCATGGTATCCTTTCCCAGCAGTGCCTATGCTAGTCAGGAAGACCACCAAGTGTTTGCCTGCTGGCCTATTTCACACCACCTTTTAATGCCAGTAAGGAAAAGCAACTCTGCCTGAGGTTTGTGATTGGCTAAGAGGCTCCCAAAGTCTTAAGCCCCTGCCCAGAGGATGCCATCTTTCATTGGCATGCAGGCATGGAAAGAGGCTACCAAAGGGTTGCAAGGTTGGCAGAGGTGTCTGAAGTTTATCACCACATGAATTATTTTGGTAGTGAACACAAAGTGCAGGAAAGTTATCACTGGCTTAGGAGTGGCTTAAATGTTTTCATGACTCTACATGAATATGATATGGTGCCTTTCTGCCTGTGGTAGCTTTTGTACATTTATCATGTATAACTAATCCATTCTGGATTTTTGGATGGTTTGTTGTTAAATATAAATAATTTCATACTGCTGTTGACTGTGATCATTTTAGTTCACTTTTCAGTGAACAGTCAGCAAAGAGTTGGATTATTACACTTCTACTCAACTCTGGGCATCAAAATGTCAGGTGGAAGGCTGATTATTTTTTCGTACAGTATTGTTTCATGAGAATGTAAGATTATGAAGTGTTAATTTGTAGCCAGGTGATCAGAAAGAGCATTTATTTTAATTTTATGTTACAGATAATAACTGTCTGTTCACATAATGTCAGGAGTAAATTATACATGTTAGATACTATAGTGTAAGTAATATTTTATGTTAGGCCTACAAATGAAAAGTATGATGCTTGCAGAATAGCAATTGTAACCATGCCTGCACAAATCATAGATACCTACCTACACATGTTGGTAGTTTAAAAAAAAAAATTTAAACAGAAGGGGAGAAAGGACCAGTCCAGCTGCAAGCTCCTGCAAAGTGCAGGAGGGATGTCTTGGAGGTCACAAAAACTAGAAAGTATTTCACTTTCTTTCACCAGCTTAGTGATGCACATAAACAACTTTCCTTAAGTCTTTAATCACATGGCACTGTGCCACAATGTACTTCATGATTCATGAAATTCAAACTTCTTGGTGTAACAATGAGATTCCAGAGCCTGTAAGAAGAGGTAATTCTGCTAGGTGTTCTTACAAAGTATGCCAACATGCTTTCTGTGGTTAAGTGGGAAATTAGACATTGAAATACAGAGCTTTAAGTATGGATCAGGAACTTTAAAACAGTTTGTTACTTTTTATATTATTGATACATAATAATGCACTCAAAATGGACACGGATTCCATTAGGTTTTTGACTTGCAGTCACATCTTTCACATCTTTTTTTCTCCCACTCACATGCCCAGATCATCAGATAAACATTCTATTAGTGAAAAGGTGCTGGAGGAACTTTGTGTGTCTGCCTGTGCGTGCGCGTTCCCTATGTAGGTTTGCGTCTCAAGTGCACAAGAGTTTGTGTATGCCAATGGGTTTGTGTCTGTTATACAACCTTTTCTTTATTAAAAATGTATGTGTATATTATGATAAGATTCTTATGCCATTGTACAGACTTCATGAGAAATGTATTCACTCGGTGCCTTAGACAAATGGTATTGCTGTTTCCTGATATCTGATGCCAATTGCCCTGATTGTTGTGTGTGATGGTTGTTTAATATTCAGTGGTTGGGTTGCACGAGGGTCATAAGAGTGCTTGTAAGCTCTATTCACCCTGTGTATTTTGCACGGCAGATTTATGTATTAACAGGAGATACGAACCCTCTTGCAAGCCAGCCACTGAGTGCAACACACGAGTCTCTTTGACGAATGGTCATATTATCTGTTATGATGAGGCTAATACTAAAGCTAGTAGCATGTCTACATTAATGTGATGCAAGCATATTAACTCTGTGATGCAAACTTTTTTGTTGTTCTTTGGTTACACAGGTGCACAAAGGTGTCTTCTCCTTGAGATTTTTCCCCCCTGCAAATGCATTAAGTAATTAAGGGAGAACTTGTCTTTATTTAACAAGCATAACCAACAATAGCAGTGCATTAGCATAATTTTGACCCTTGTTTTCAGCAGATAGTGTTGCATTCATCATGCAGCCCTGTATCAGACACCACTGGGTGTCCTTCTGAAAGTAAAGAGGTCTCCGCATGCCAGTAGATAAAGGGGGAAGCTACGCCTTTTGTCTTTGTCGAGAGCAGACTGCGATTATGTGACCAAGTCCCTTTTTTTATGGTCCTTCATTAGGCAGTGATGGATGACTGGGTGACTGAATGGTGCTCATGTTTAAACAAAATCTTTTTGCCTTCAGCATTGTGATTGTTATACCACTGAAAACAATTCACACAAGGCTGACCTTATCCACACAACTTCTGTGCTTTCAGCGTGTGTTCTTCTATCCGCACGACTCATGGAAAGTGCAATGACAACGAAAGCACGTGATCTGTGTGTGGTTCATGCAAGATAAAATTTAAATAAATGAAACATTATTTTTGCAGATTAAAATTTTGAAGGCAGTGGTTGTTCTCATAAAAAATAAAAAAGGGCCAATCGTTATGGGTTTCGAACTATCAACCTATGGTTTCTGAATCTGATGCTTTAACCACTCAGCTACAGACTGTATCAGTATTGATAATTGTTCATTCTGACCATAACTTCTAATTGTCGTTAACCTAATTAAGAACCTGCTTTGAAGGCCACTGCCAAATTTGTGTAATCTTCTAATCATAGCATCATCCATCAGTGATCATGCAATAACAGCGAAACAATTCTGATGGTCGTGTGGATAAGAGAATTTGAACTGCCAGCGCATGACTCGCGTGTCGTGGAGATAAAAGAACGAGCACCTGTAGTGTACGACTCCACAAGTCTTGCGGATAGTCACTTCCTTCTCACAAATGTTTCTAAATTATGCAAAAGCTACACATTTGCATAACTAAATAGCAAGATTTATAGTTTCTTTAATTAATAAAAAATACAAGCAAAAGCATATTAATTTAGATTTAAAAGCTATTTTTGAAATGATGTTTTAGTGCAACTAGTTTTCAGGAGAGGGTTCCAAATCCTAAAAAAAGTGTAAAGTGCTTCTGGGGGGGGCTTCCTCTCCCCCAACCCCCCCAGCAGTGTTGCCCCTGCACCCTACCAGGCCTATGTGGCCCCTGGACCACAGTACGCCTAAATCACTTCTTTGGATGCTGGGCCCTGTAAGTTTTGTTTTTCCCCTTGAAAAATATGGGCAGAGTGAGGCATTCTTTTCAAAGTGATCCCACTTCACATGTTTTGAAAATGTAGAAAAGGACATTCAGCTGTTCATGTATTGTTTCTATGCATTGTACCTTTGCTTGTTTGGAACATTCAGGTTTGTCTGTGGCCGACAGTAAATCTCATTCATGCTAGCGAGTCACTAGCAGATGCGTGTGCATGTATTTCTAACAATGTTTTTTTTTTAAAACGGCTGCTGGGCTCAGCCTAATTGTTTAATTAGTTATTTAACAGTTCTCTTGACTCGGTCTTCAGTAGTAATTGTGCACTGGTGCTGCTACGAAAAGTGCTTGTTTAATTACAGGACAGCACTGCTAAATGGTTATGGCTGATTACAAGACAACACTTGATAACTTGTGGTCCCTACCAGTAAGATTTGTAGACAATAATACTGAATTATGTTAGTGCAAACCCATCCTGCAGTGAGTTTGTTGTGTATTTTCCTGTTCAAGCACAGCGTTAACTCTAAAGGCCAGATGCTGCGATGGCAGCAAGATTGATGATGGATTACTGAAGTGTTGATAAGCCTGTGATTTTGTGTGTGTGTGTGTGGAAGAATGTAAAACTGTGTCCATTGTGTTTATCTGTGAAATGTGAATTAGCCAAAGCTCAGTAAATGTTGGAAGCTGTATTTTACTCATAAAGTGTTGGGGGAGGGGGTGAGAGCAGTTGCTTGTTCTGTGCACATGACAATTGCCAAATGCCAGTAACAGAGCAACATGTCCCCACATGGTGGATGGCCTTGCTGACTGGTACTAAATTTCAGGGGTACTTGCTAGTGATGAAGATTGCTAGATTGTTGTTACTTCCAATGGTGGTTGATCATTTAAATTTTCTTTCCAAGAAGCATACACATCTTTGATGGCAAGTCTTTCACATGCATAATGTTTTGTTAAGGGATGGGGTTGTTAATCTGTCAAGCATACTGGACATGAAGTAGGGGAGGTTATTGTGTAAGGGGCTGGCTTTCCGATCTTACTGTTGCTTCATGTTGGTAAACCTGGTGCCGACCCCAGTTAGAGGCTCCCAAAACTGATCATTGATTTTTCCCATCCCCAAAGTTCATTTGAACTGTGAACAGATTTACATTCATACCTTGATGGTTTTTAGCTGATACCTGTTTAAAAGTAGGTACTTTTTGGTTAAAAGAAGGGAAAAGTATGCAGCTTGGAAAGCAAACAAAATCTGCTGTTTATAACATGCCAGTGGCATTTACTGTGTTACATAGCAGCACTGTGTGTACCTCTGATCTTAAAGCATTGTGGCATCGACTGCTGTTTAATCTCACTTGAAAGACCTTTGTGCTTGTCCTTTTTAAAAATAAAATATAAATCATTATTATTTGTATATAGCCATTCCATGTGTCATATAGTCTAATAAATGTCTTTTGTACAAGACCAAGTATGAAAAGGGTGTGTAGTTGATCAGTTTGTTGTCATCAGGGGTCCTTTTCTCCACCTGTATACAGTGTATATGTAAGTTACCATTTCATGACGAGGGTGGGAGGGGACAGGCTGAGGAAGGGGAGGAAACTGGAGTAGTTTACTCGGAGGAAACCCGCATTGACTGGCTTTGTAAGCAGGTGCCACATCCAGACATGGAATCCAAACCCATGAACCTCTGTATCTGCAACAAGCATGCATTACCGCTCTATGTGCTCCCCCCTTCACTGGAAAAATTCACACAATATTCTTTCTCAGAGGCTATTATACCTTTCTTTAAGTGGCCAATTCTTCCTGAACAAAAATGCATTGGTGAAACTCATTTTTGAAGAAATCCCTTTTTTCTGAGACTAAAGAAAGTTCGTTATGGTCTAGCTTCTGTCTTCGGACCCTTGTTTGGTAGGTTTTGGGGGATTAACAATAGCTTGGTATTTAACAGTTCTGAACAACCCTTTCAACTGCACTTCAATTTTAAAATGCATGACAGCATTCTCATGAAGTTTAACTCAAGGTGAACCAATGCGAAGAAAGAATATATTTACTATTCTTATTTTACTATACAAGTCACACGAATAGCCAAGGCAGTGACAATGCTGAAAGCAATGGACAAGGTCTGGAAAAGCAAAGCCATAAGCCTACAAAGTAAAATGAGTGCCCAAAACGTCTTCAGCTGTATGGTGTATGGCTGTGAAGCATGGGTACTAACAATGGCGCTGGGCTTTGAGAGGAAATACTATAGGAAATTGCTGCACATCAGAGGGATAGACAAGTGACAAAGAACTGTATAAACAAATACCGTCTGAACAAAACATCATGCAGCAGATACTGCAGAGAAAGGTCAGACTCGGGGGCACATCTGTCAAATGAATGACAGTTGCAAGATTAAAACGCTAATATTTGGACTAATGGATGGCCGTGATAAACAAAGACCCCACCTGGAAAGGGTGGACAATGTTGAATGGGGTCGCACAAAACTCCAGGAACTGGGCCATGCTGCACAGGACCAAGCTTGATGGGACATCGTCAAGATGGCATCAGACACCTATGGGTGCTGAGCCCATGGTTCATCATGATACAAAAAATCGATTTCTGTGGGGAGCTTTGCCGCAAATGTGGAGGCAGTTATGTTTGCATTCATCCAATCATTGCAACATTGAAAATTTTTAGTCCGTGGGTTGTGGGGAATAGCCCCCTGGCCTCTGCAAAGTCTATTGCTACTGACTCCACTTTTAGGATTCAAAGTTTTTCGTGTCCCACCCACGGAAAAGCTTTATCCATGACAGTGATTTAAAAGGGATTTGCATGATGTTGGGGATGACTGGAGGAGAATGTCTCCACACATGCATCCCTACTTATGGATTCCCGAATCTTTTCAATTTCATATGCATGCACACTTCAAAAATCCTCCCCATGCTCCACAATTCATAACATCCATCAGTTAATTGAAAATATAAAAGCTGGAAGTCATTCAATCACACAGGTTTATTGCAAGATAGATTGGCTTTCATTGGGTTAGGGTAACATCGAGTAACTAATTTTCCATCAGCATGACTGCCTACATCTTTATCAATTTTCTGAAAAATCACTTTCACAGACACCTGCTTGTGAAATTCTTTTTCCCCATTGCTTGACCTACCATTACCGCTTGAGATGCCGCACATGCACATCAGGGTTTGGGCAGAACTCTACTGGTTAAAAAAAAATTGCCTCCTGCTCCACAGACTAATCTTTTTAAAAAAAATGCTGACAATCAAGTTTGCCTTCCTGTCTCCTGTCACTGAGAACAAACTGTCAAAGTATGGTTTCTTTCCAAGATTAACAATGTCATGCCTCTAGTGAAAGCACTTTCTCGATATTGCATTCACTGTGAACTTGCATGTTATAAATCTATCAAGGATTGAAGAAGGGAGGTTACACGGGAATTTCCCAGGCACCAGGTAGGAAACATAGTGCTGTTTGTTCTCCTCCCAACCACCCCCACCTTCAAAGAACTTGTACTTATGATGCGCTTTTTTTGTTTGTTTACATTCTGTCAATTCTCATTTGTCTTTAGTAACATTAGGAATTTCGAGTAGTTTTCCAGGCTGCTCTGTTCACATAATCTGGCTTGGGGGTGGGGAAGAATGCCGCAACATGAGAAATCCAGATTATATGAAAAGATCTTGTTTCACTACTACTCTGCCAGTGTAACACACTAGTGTTGGCCTCACACCAATAAACTCATTCTCGATTACTTCCCTGCATCTCTTTCATTTGCTGTCACAATAACTCATGGATACGAAAATAACATGTAAATGATGGTCCAGTGATGCAGACCTCTAGCCACCCATATGCATACGATCACAAGATGTGTTTGTGACAACTGCACATTAACTCCCTAGACCAACATTACCCAAGGGTTACAGATGTTTTCAAGATCATGCAAGTTGGACATCACACACGTGCCACAAGTAACTATAAAATGTATGCATGCTTAACTCATTATCGCGACAAATGTCTGTTTCATGTGAAGTTGTGATATAAGCTACTGAAAATATGTCTAAGTAGGAGTTTCACTGGATTTTCATACATAAAATGGCTAGAGCTCAGTTTTAAAATGGATACCACAAAGAGTTCAAATAAAATGGCAGGCTTCACACAGTCATTTTATCAAGTCATACTGCACCATTATAAAGTCAGTCAATGCACTGTTTCTAAACCCAGTAATGCAATGTTAATCACTCTTATTCTTAACGGGCTAAACAACAACCTGACGATGGACTTTAAAACAACACGAAGGGATAGAGAATTCCTCACCACTAACCTTAACAAGCTGCCAAAGAGAGAAAACTTGACAGAAAGTAAGTCACAAGACACAAAGACCAATTATCACCAGTTTTGCTTCACTCAGCTTTGAACACATTGTGAACAGTGATTAATCTTGTATCAAAGGTAAAACAACAGCAAAACCCTGTGTTGCAATCACCCTTTCTAACAGAAGTGCATTTAAAAAATCTTCCATCCTTCATAACTAAAACCTGAAGTTCAACAAAGATTTCAAAGTAGCATAAACTCAAAACTATCGAAAATTCTGCGAACAGCATCATGGTAGGATATTGAAGTTCAATTTCTTTTCTTCAATACACGCTTACAGTGGAAGTTTAACGAGAATAGTATATTTTATAATATTTCATGCATAGCATCATGGGAGCTATTCAACTACTGACATAGCCCAGTGTGGATGTGTGTTTGGATGTAATTTTTGTCTGTGTGCATGTGCTTGTAGGAATGTCTAACATTTGCTAATGCTGGATCCGGACGTCTGCTCGCACCTAGACACCAGGCAGACCAATGGAGTCAGGGTTGCTAGGCAAATAACCAAGTGTTATTCCATTCTTCCTAATAGGAGGTCAGTGCCACAATCAACATTATCTTAAAGTCAGAATAAATCTACTAATCCTAGATTCTCAAAATCATTTCTGACAATGTGTGTCCCATTAACAGCAACAAATCATGCACATTGCACACTTTCTCTCTCAAGTTTTTAAAACTCAGTCTGCAACCAAACACACTGAGGATAAGAACAAAAAAAAAAAATTCCCTCACATGTATATGTGAGAAAATAATATAACCTCAACCTTTTAGAAACTAATACATGCATTTGTGCACGCAGATTAAAGATAACCACTGCACATCTGCACCAAATGCCTGTGCATCTGTATGTTTGTGCACATCTATTTAAACAAGCAAAAACACTCTTGAAACCCATTCAACCAGTCATTCCTGTACATCAATCTAAGAATTAAAAAATTCTCAATCATGATGCATTCACCACTTACTTTTTTTTTTAAATCAAACATAAATCTTCCATCAGTGTCATGCTTCAATCATGCACTCACTGGCATTAGTATCTGAATGTACCTGGCCATCTTACCTGCTGATACAAAACTAACTCTGGGGCTATTTGCAGGAGACGAAATCAGCTCTAAAATTGTTATGAAGCACAGTGTCAAATAATCCTATCATTATGGAGAAGTTCATTAAGTCCTTAACCACAGAGCTACAGTAAAAGACAAACACTGTGGCCACAGCAAGTCGAAATTTCTGTCCATATAAGAGCTGCATATCTAGGGATAGAATATGTCCTGGGGTAAATACAGATCAGATCCCACTAGCATATTGCATACTGCATGTCCTCTTTTAGATGTTACATCATTTCTCAGCCTAAACCAACTCTCAAATAAAACACATTTATCCTTTTCCACAAGCTCATGGACTTCTTAAGATTAGTTAAGAGTTAATATTTTAGTAGATTTTATGACACAGAAATCTTATTCATGTTTGTCACCATGAAAAAGGCTAGGCAAATTTAGATGAACAAACTCTTATTCCATTGAAGACCACATGGAAAACATTTTATAACAGAAGTCTTCTTGCACAGCAACATTTTACTGTAAAGTAACAACTAAATACTCATGTTCAGCTAGTTTCGAAACCATTACAAAATAAATAAAAATAAACTACAGGGGGAGAAGCATCCTCATCATATATCTACTCAGCCATCCTATCTGATGTCATCAATGTTTAAACCTAGAAGGTTGCACAGTTCTTCTGCCAACTCTCTACGGCCAATGGTTTCACTCTTCAAAACAGACACTAGCTGCTGCAGTTTGTGGATCTCCACACTTTCTGCATCTCCGCCAGCATTGACGTCATTGTTGTTGGTGGTGGCTTGGTACCCACGCCAGTCCTGCAGTGCGCTCAGGATCTGATACAATGTCTTGTGAGGGATGTCCATTTGGATTTGTTCGATTTTCTCCTGCCGTAGACCCAGCTGCAGCACCACCAGCTGCCACTCAAAGCCCAGACGGGTGGCCACAAACATCAGGATAGCATCAGACAGCATGCCTGAGGACAGAGAATGGCTGAATGAGCACACCCATCATCAAATACACACACAACTAATGAGTGGTTAAAACTATTTTTGTGTAGAACACGACAGCTCACATCTGAATCAGTAGGAAAATGATGTCTTTTTAAGCACATGTGAGAACAAGAATAAGAATATTCATCACACATTTATGTCAAAGTAACTGGGGCTACATTGCCTCATGCCCACTGACAGAAAGCAGTGAGTTCTGGCAATTTTTCTAACCCTATTACCCATGGCAATCTTTCTAACCCTATTACGCATGCCCTCTTTCAGAAAAGCAGAGGGCAAAATAACTCCTCATAGCCTCACAGCATACAGACGCAAGTATCCTGCCACACTCACAAAACACATGGCAGTACATGCATGTTCATCCGCTGTTTTTCAGTAACGTTTCCTGTGTGCTTTTGTAAAACTACTTACCCTGACCACATCTAGCTTAAGTTATACCCTGACACAAAGTTCATGGCTATCCATAGAACCAGATGGCAAAATGACCAAAAAGATAACTTACTCGGAATCAATCCATCTACTGTGTCCACACATGAGCACAGAAAGTCAACTGCCTCCTTCATGTGCTTCGCAATATCCTCCTGATAATCTGCAAAGTGTCGGACAAACTGATCATGTATTTAACTAGACTGTTTCCCCAAGGCCCTGGACTCACTAGAATGACTACAGACTTAACCTTATTTTCTTTTAGGCATACTATAACCGGAGAGCTTGTGTATATTTAGAAAACTTGCCATATTCTTTTTAATGACAATTTTAAACAGAACTTAAAAGAATGTGACATAATACCCACATATAACCCTCTATAAGAATATTAATGTTTACACAAAAACAGTACATTATGGTAATTCTAAATTATTGCTTAAATCGGAAGTGGAAGTTGTTTATCCCCTATTTATGTCAAAATAAATTATCACGGTTGGGGAACCTTTTTTTTTGGGGGGGGGCATATTTTTTACATGCGTCATACTAGTAACTCACTAACTGCTCATATTTTTTGGCAAAACCCAAGCACAAAATATAGCAGAATGGGTAGCAGCTCTGCAGTTATCTATGAAGGTTACATTTCAAACCATCTCCTTTTAATGACATTTTTAACAGATTAAACAGAACTGAACAAGCAAGCCCAAAGTCATTCAAATCACACAGATGCACTGAAACTAAAAAAATCCACGACAAATGCTGCAGTTATGAAAGTTTTTAAATTATCCACATCATCGTCTCATTATCTGCTACATCTTGTCAGTCACTGACAAAAGCTGTTTTAGACAAGTGCTGCAACACATCACTGTATCTAGCAAGTAGACAGAACTCAGCTACAGTCAGTGAAGACACCACTTCTTACACAGGGAACACCACTCAGCTACATCTAGGCTACACAGCACTCACCTATAGCTAGGTAGGGGGTACACAACACTAACCTATATCCAGAGGGTAGACAAAGCAAACAGGGATGTTCTCCTTCTCATGTTTGCGACACCAGGGAGCCACATACACTTGCCGAGGAGGAGCCATTTCCATCACTTCACCAGGGTAGCGATACGCATCCTCATACCCACGCAGCAGGCAGTGGCTACAGATGAGATCAATGGTGAATGGTGTGAAGGGCCAGTCCTGCAACAGCTGCAGAATGGTGATCCGTGTCTGCTTCAGCAGCCACCACAGCTCTGGCAGATCTGCCGTGCACCGAGCCGCCACGGTCACCAGCGTCTTCTCTTTAGCTTCCAGCCACTCGCGGGTGACCAACAGCAAACAGCGATTCTTGCGAGCCAGCACTCCATTCTTCCAGTTGATGCGGTCTGTCACATGTGAGTGTAACCGCACTGAAAGCTTCTCAAAGAAATTGGGTGGGCCTCTGCGTGGAAACTCCAGCTCAAAGCACAGCTCAAAGGTATTGGTGGGGATTTTTTCTGGCCACCTTTGATCAAGTTCTTTTGGAGTTTCCAAAGGAAAGAACCATGGAAAATGCAGAATGCGAGACACACCCACCAACGATGGGTCGTGCTCTCCCTCCACTTCATAGCATAAGTCAAACATGAGCATAAGCGAGATGAACATGTCCAGTGCATCTGCAGACAATTGGAAATGCAACAGACAGTAATGAAGTAGCTCGTAGGTCATCAACCCACGGCACACAAAGTAGTTCTTCAGGGTATTAAATCGGTGCTCTGACAGCCCAGCTTCCCTGCCCAAGGTCTGGTCATATATCAAGACACTTTGAAAGTCATGGCGAAACACAACCCTTAGCATCTCAATCAAGGTCTCTGGACGATGGAAGATGATTCCTTTCAAGCGAGGGTTTTCGTGATACCAGACAATTTCGCCTGTTGTATGTAGATATTTCAGTACCATGTGCAGACTGAGCTCAGCAGACCCTCCCATGCTGATCATTGACTGGTTCACAGCAGCCATCACCTCGCTGAAAATTCCCAGTGCCCTCTCCACCATCAAGACATGATCTTGCACGCTCTGGATCTCGGACAAGAATTTATACCATGAGTCTGGCAAGGGACGCTCCTCAGACTCCTTCATGGTGCCAACTAGGTAGCTTCGCAGGTCATCCACCCCAGCAAGACCCTCAGCGCAGCTGACAACAAACACTTTAGTGGGGACCTTTGATCGCGTGTTTAACTTCTTCTCAAGATGTGCGAGCTTTTCCTGTAAGCGTTCCACTCCGATATCCCCAAACTTGCCAGCAGCCTTTGTTTTACCTCCTGGAGCTTCCAGAAACCTCTGAGCACGTTTGATTTCATCCTTCAGTTCTTCAAGCTTTGCATCCTCCTCCCTTCGGATGCGACGTATCACATCCCCACAACGCTCATCAAGCTCATCCTGAGTGCAAAGGTCAGAATGGGTACCAACAAGAACAATCATTGCTCCTGGGGCACGGTCCATAATGGCATCCAACCAATTACCTATCAAGTCATCAAACATTGCTGTCTTATAGCAGCTGAGGTCAAAAACAAGCACGTGAAGAGCATCGGGCGTGAGGAACATGTGGTGGGCAGCCTGATAGATATGGTGGCCACCAAAGTCTAGGATCTGGACTCTCAGTCGGGACTCAGGCTCCCACAGATGGCGCTCCAGCACCCATGTTCGTTCATGTTCTTCTGTCAGACGAGAGTAACCCAGTGTGAGTGCATGGCGTAGGCTTGTTTTCCCTGCCTTAACGGCTCCTATAAGGATCATCTTCCTACGGTGCCGTGCTTCACACACTCTCAGTTCTTTCAAGAAGTGGTACAAAGGAATGGGCCCCTGGTCACAGATTTGTTGAGGAGGTGTGCGTAGACAGTTTTTGTACAAAAACAAGCCACCTGTTTCTTCTAGTCCACCAAGACGATCCAGCAACAAAGGCAGTTCTGTCAGCTGGTTATCTTGAAGGGCCAGTTCCCTGAGGTTGGAAAGCTTGTAAATGTTCTCTGGCAAGCTTATCAGCTGATTGTGACCTAACAAAAGCCGCTCCAGAGACGTCGCCTGGCATATTTCAGGCGGTAATGTTGTCAGTCTGTTTTTGTCCAGTCCTAGGAAAGTCAGGCGGCGCATGTTTCCTATAGCTGCTGGAATCTCCTCCAAGTAGTTTTCACTCAGTTCCAGCAAATTCAGGCGGCTCAGCTGGAACAACCTGTCCGGCAAACGCAGCAAAGCGTTGCGCTGAATGACGAGCTGCGTTAGACGACCAAGTCCACAAACTGCTTCAGGAATTTCTGTGAAAAAATTGTCGCTTAGATTCAGATATTCTAGATCTTCTAGGCAAAACAAGGCTGGAGGAATTTCTGAACACAGACGCAGTGCTCCAGCTAAGTTTACATCCTTCAGTCTGATACATTTTGATATCTCAGGAGATATACGAGTCACATTATTTCCTTTAAGGTTGAGCTTGGTCAGCCTGCGGAGATTCCTAAATTCACTGGGAATGTTTTCTATCTGCTGCCAGCTCAGATTTAGATCTTCTAAGTCGCAAAGGTATGTCACACCCTCTGGAAAGATCTTTATCTCGCCTCTTGGATAAAATTTTCCAGAAAGATCCAATTTCTGTATTTGTCGGCACTTAGCAATCTCGACGGGGAGGTCACTCAGCATGTTGCCTGCAAGGTTTAACTCCTGCAAGTTGACCAGTTGACCGATTTTGTCAGAAACCTCTGTGATGTCATTGTGACTCATGTTCAAGCTCTGCAGTCGTGTCAAGCTAAAGATGGGCTGTGGAATCTCTGTGAAACAGTTGAAAGAAAGATCAAGACTGATAATACAAGAACACTGCCCAAAATTGGTTGGCAAACGTTGCAGGTGGTTGCCTACTGCATGGAATGTACGGAGAGAGATAAGGTTGCCCAGAGACGTGCCACCAACTGGGAAACTCAGAAGATGAAGAAAAGGCAAGTGAAGTGTTTCCAGTGAGTATGTATACAGCACGCGTGGCAGCCACCCTTTGTACGCCCCTTCTGGCACAATCAGCATCCGTCTTTGTCCATCAGCCTCCTCCACAAGGTACTGCTCTAGTGCTTCCGATGTCTGGCTCTGTGTTGCCATGTCTGGTATGCTGCTGTTCTTTAGTGAAGCATCCACCAAAACTGACCCAAACGTCTATCCTCTAAAACAAAAGATAAATAAAATCTATAATCAAAAAATGCATGTTTGCTGCTTAGATAAAGTCTTTTTCATAAAGCAAAATGCCAGTAGGAACATGCAACAGGATTAAACATGGCCCCTGTGGTATAAAAACACCTACTGTGTTTTCACTCTTATGCTGATGGCTCCACCAGTCAAAGGAGAAAAAAAATCAAGTTTGGCATGCCAGGTTTAAGCTAAATGGTGTTCAGAGCCCCCAGATTAATGAGGACACCTCTAAATCAAAGATAGCCCTTTCCTCGGAATGTCCTCAGAATTGAACCCATCAAAAAAGCTAAGACTTTCCACCACCCAGTGTTGCAACAAGTAAGCTGAAGAGAATAAAACCATCCAACAGAGAACAGCAAGAGGCATTACTACAGACCTACCATGATGCTCTGTGATGCCACAGACACACCAAACATCTACTGCCCTAGAGACGCTTGACTGGCTTTTTTTTTTTTTTTGGTTAAGCTGGATTCCAAATGTACTTAAAACATTACTGAATAAAGGGGAAAATGCACTACCACCAACTCCACTAAGGATTCGGTTTGTCCTTTACTTCTAAATATGTTGTTAGTTGTTACTCCCAGTATATTCATTCATTTTCATAGAGTTTTGTTAGACAATTCCTAGCAACTTAGCAAGGCACAGCCTTACTGAGGCTCTGCTTTCAGTAAACTAACACCATAGCCAGGCCAGTTCCAGTTGAAGCCTTGCACTAGAAACAGCCTCCAGTGACGAAAATACATGCTTCTAAGTCTGAGCTGACAAAAGTGACATATATATATATATATCCACAACATAACCAAACATATCTGAAGGCCCTAAAATAAAGTACAATCATTTTTGCAAAAGGAAAGCTCAAGTTGGCATAGCAAATGTGATCTTGCCCTAATTACGTCTACTTCAATCTGCTCCTGCACTAATGCTTGTACTGATATAAGTTATAACTATGTAACTATAACTAAATGTGGAATTCAATTCTGTTTGGTATTTTGATACGCACCATAAACCTACCACAGAAATCTGCACTTTCAGACAATATGACATCACATCCAGACATGTGTTTCTTTAAGTTTCTGTCATATAAATATATACAAAGTACATCCTATTTAGCTCATACAGTTATAGTTAAGATCCCTATACTGTTTGGTTGCTGCCGTATAAAATTAAAATAGCCTCTACAAAATAACTGAAGACAATTACAAACTCAGAAAAATCAACCCCCCCCCCCCAAAAAAAAATCCAATCCACAAGCCAAAAACATACATGTTTACATAAAGTATGCAACAATCAAAAATAAAACTGCAGATAAGTGTTGCAATACATTTGTGAAAACCGAATCACGTGGCAAGAACTTAAGCAAACTTTTCAACTGCCATTATTTCATGATACATGCATGTAATTATCTCAGTTTTAGCCTCGGGTAAGAGTCCAACAACAAAGCAATCTAACTCACTGTAATGATCATACCCCAGCATTTTATCTAATTTAAATACTTTTGGACAGATACTGCAAGGTAATGTTGATCACTTTTTAATGTTTAAGATTAAATATGTTTCATACATATACTAAATGAAAGTATGATGTACAACAATGCTGACATCATCTTCTCACACTGAGTGAATATAATAATGAGAGTCTATATGCTTGATGAGCTTGCATGAGACTAACCTACAACTGCAACCAAGATTCGCTTATTTCAAAGCTGATTTTACCTAGTTAATACTTTACCCGAGCCGTAGCATAGTAGTACTACTAGTACTAGTACTACTAGTACTAGTGTAGTGAAACACCAAGAAAAATAAAATAAAAAATGTACGTTTGTTTGCTGTCGATTATAAAAGATGCCTGCAGTCGTTCTAATTGTCAACTGTAACCACCAAATAAGATTACAATATTAACTTATTAAAATACCTATGTAACATCATCATGGACATCCTGAACATTGCAAGGTATATCCCAATGTCAAGCGAGCGACCATCATTTTTTTTTAAAGGCTTCTTGAGTAACTTCCGGTGTACTACAAAATCGTGAATGTTCTCCCCTTTGGCCCGCTTGAAGATCTTTGGCATCTTCGATAATTATTTATGATGATCTTAGATGATTTAGTATTTTGACATGAAATAAGTAGCAGTTCCTTTTTCTTGCATAATTACCGCAGTTGAAGAACAGCTTCACGAGCATAACTCTGTATGTTTGTGTGTGCGTGTGTTTTGCGAGAGCGTTGGTGTAGTACGTTGTGGAAGGGGCAAGGAGGCGTATTGGCTAATTGGGGTAAGTGCAGATATGAAGCATTTAACTTTTAACTCTCAGAACGTGGGGGTTTTTTTTAATTGTAAGGGAGAGGTGATGCGGTTTCTACATGTGGTAACCATTTTTGCTTAACACGAACAGTGGGTACCCATGCCACAGGTGATGATCTCCCCTTAGACCACACTGCACTCGCTTGACACGTTATAGGTCCGTGCGCTTTTTAACCGGGTTATTCGTGTACCTGTTACTGCGCAAAACAGCGTGACTGTATTCCCCTTAACTAAGTGACCCAAAGAAACAGAGCTGGGGCTGGTTTTTTTACGCTTGAAATTTGACTCTTCTATGACTTGCCTGAGCCGTAGACGATTTCGTGTGAATGTAGGGGCCTGTATATCATATACTATATGTCACATGGAAAGTGGTGGTACCACCCACCGCCCATAAATATAACGTACTGGTTTGGGGATGAAAGCAGTAAATACAGAGCAAACGGTTGACCACATATAACCACGCGGAGAACAAAGAATCTAATATATTATTTCGAGATCGTTAATTCCCTCATCCCTCGAAAGGTGTGATTTAGGCACGTAAAAGTGATTCGATTTTACACGAAAAATTCGGATCAGCATTTTATATCGTTTTTCGGAAGGTGTAATTTTTTTCCAGCAAATAAGCTATATAGCCAAGAGTAAAGAGGTCGTGCAAAAAGCTTGACATTCTGAAAATAAACTTGATGGCAAAAAATTACGTGTTGCAAAATGACATAACTTTGAATTAACATCATATTGCAGGATGGTTGATTACATTGAGCAGAATCAAGTCAAACAAAAACACCCCAAAATAGCTCAGATTCTGTTATTTGATGAAAATGTGCTGAATAAATCGGGCAACGAAATTCGCATCGGTATCGAGGATCTGGCTCACTACGTCTGTACTCTCCGCCACATATACAACTAGACCTGGTCACGCATGCGTACTTGACGCTAAACAACAAGAAGGGACAGGAAATCTGTAAGTTTGTCGTGTCACTACACTGCATTGCAAAGGAAGGTGGATTTGCGTGGTCTGGTGTGGTTGGGAAACTCTTCCCGAAACTTTACTTGCTAATTGGCAAATAGCGCGTCGATGAAGTCAGAAGGAAATATATGTTGCTCGTATAGCCCGGCCCAGTGCGCTTGGAAAACCTTTTTTTTCCTCGTTAGTCGATGGGTTGTGTTCCTGCCCCCAAAGATATGGTACAATGATGACCACGAATATGGTAAATCGCTAAGTGACTCCATTCGAGATTCGAAGACCGAATACTTCCTGATTCGATTGAAAGACGATCGAAAACGATGTGGCAGAACTTTATCATCGTACAGCCCCATTGTGGACTCGGACGTACTGCAGTTGTTCTGAGGAACCCCGCAGATAACTTAGCGCTGCCCGAAACATACAAAACAGATCTTTCAGGCAGTGGTTCAGTTAACAAAGGCCGTAAGAAAGGAACTTATGTAACAGTTTATTTTCCTCCTGCCTGCTGCAGCTTCCGCTAAATATGAAACTCAAGGCCACCTTTGGGAGACAGTTAACTGTCGTCAGCTTGAGCTTGCCATTATCTAGCTTGCAAACGCCCTGCCACTTTTTTTTTAAAGGCTTCACCTGACGTGTTCACATGCTGATTTATATACAGGTTTTTGTTTTTGGAGGGGTTGTGGGCTAAATGTGGTAGGTGGGGGTGGGAGGAAGACTGTTGTCACGGTGGGCGGACACAGAGCAGGAGAACGCTGCCACGGGAAGAGTAGGTATCGGTTTTAGAAGTTTCTGTGACTTCTCTATTCTACAGAATCCTACTCTAATCACCAGTCGTTCGCTTTGTTTGCCGCCAGAGTTTCGGCGATCTGCATAAAAATGACAACACAGCATATTCCAGAGGGGGATTTTTTGTGGTTTAGTGTTGTCGGAAGTTAGCGGGGGTGGGGAGAGTTCAGTGACACCTAGCTGTCTTGACAGGACGGAGGTGTAATACACGTTGCCTGGCACTGCCAGATTCATCTGCAAGCTGACCCGCTTTCTAGACGCCTGTCATGTAACAATTTGACCAGTTTTCTAGACGCTTAGGTGTCATGTATGCCCATATAACGAGATAATCACGCTCATTAAAGTGATTTAAACACCACAGAATGCAAAAGGGAAAGGGTGAATAAAACTTTATTAAGGCGTCAGCCGGGAGAAGATTCTCCATAAATTTTTTCCTACAGGATATTGGCTGTAATTTCCACAGCCTCCGATCGCAACCATCCTCGCACTCAGCACCGCCACGCATACGTGCATTCATGCGCACAACACGCATATGGACATGTGCCCACGCCTAGGATATACACGCACACTTCACACAACATATACGCGCACACTTCAACACACACACTTCACACACCTCGGACGCTGAGGACGGAAAGCTGACTATTCCCAGTTTGTGATTCCACAGGAATCGGTGATTTGCATCACAGTGACAAATGCTCCGCATGGCTGGAGTGCTGCATATGCTGCCAACAAATATCCCATTAGCCGATACAGAAAAAGCAACAAGCGCCAGCGTCTGTCCGCCACAGCTAAACACACAAAATAACCTCACAAAGAGGCAAAGACATTCTCCGTCGAGTTTGTGCTCAACATCCCTCGCTAACTTTCCCTGGTGAATATGCAAGGTCAAAAAGGCTATACTCCCTGTCAAAATCAGGAAACGTTGTAAAACCATTCTGATAATCATTGTAAAAATATTTGGCAAAGGCAACAATTTAATGGATTTTTCAGTTGTGCTTTTTTGATATTTGTACACCATCACCTATCTCCAGGAATAAAGTATTTGCGATGAAAGCGCTTTGTCAGAAATAAAACCTGCCACCTTACCCCTTACCAATCGATCATACCAGTAACAGTTTACCATCGCAGTTTGCCTGGCAGGAACTTTCTTAACAACCCCTCGTAGTAATCGTACAACGACTCGGTGTCGGGGACATCTGGTGCCTTGGTGTACAGGTCGAACTGGTTGAACTCCTTTACCCAGACCAGCATCTTCGCGTCTTTGTCGTTGCACAGGTACCTGTAGGCGCCGCCCGTGTGCCACGGGTAGAAGGAATGAAATCGTACGATGGCCAGCGCTTCCTCGGGGAGATCGTGGGCGTTGGCCTGCAGCACGCGGTACAGGTATTCGTCGTGTCCCCACGACATGTACACCTTGTCAAGGCCACAGTTCTCCTCGTATATGCCCAGGCGCGTGTTCAGTCTCTTGTCCTTCAGATCCGGGTTCTTGGCGAAGCTCTCCACGCCGAAGACGATGCAAGGTTCAGGTCGGCAGCCCACCGGATACGTGTCGCCCACTACAGCCCACTGCGGCTCGCCCCACAGGGCCATCAGCTTGCCGATGTCGTGGATCAGCCCCGTGACCTGCAGCCACTCGCTGTTCGGGTGGAGACGCCGGATACCCTCTGCCGTTTGGTAGCCGTGGTACGAGTTGGGTAGGTCTATGTCAGGGTCGCTCTCGTCCACGAGATCGTTGAGCTTCTCCAGGGCCTCCATGATGGTCAGGCGGCCGTGGTCCAGTCGGCCCCAGTACTCGAGCCGGTCCCTGACGAAGGCCAGAGTCTGGTTCGTGTGCATCAGGTCATAGGTGCGGACCACGTGCTGCGGCGTGTTGTGGATGCGGAAATCGCGGAACATGGAAGGATCCTTGACCTCCGGCCTGTACTCGGACGGGTCGGTCAGCACGATGGGCGCGTACGCTGGGGCTACTGCGACACCGGCCGACATCTTGCAGTTGGTGCTGACAGGCTTCAGTGAGCAACCGGACCTGCGCATGAAAATATAATTTTTCATTAAAAAAAAAACAAGCATCTGGGTTGGGGGATCTGTCCTGCTTGTTATTTTCCTGTCCTTCAAAGAAAACGCACGACCCCATGTATTTACGATATCCCGGTGACTAATTACACACGGCGAGCGCGTATCGACGTCCGTAAAGCTGGACACACACGGTTTGACAAGTCAAGTGAAACATATGGTGAGCCTAGTCGACACGTCTGCTGCAAAACTGATTCAGTTGCTGTCTCTGAAATTTGATCTAATCTCTAATGCAGACGACAATTTTCGTACACCATCAATGATGACAGACTATAGGTGTTCGGAGAGGTGGGGAAGGGTATCAGGGATGGGAGGTATCCCTTGATAAAAATGAAACATACTCTTTGTTGCAGACGGTCAGACCAGGAATTTCACTGAACTCGATGCGATGTAGTCCGTGTGAGAAGGGCATAAGAAGTTTGTAAAGCAACAGAAACTATCGATTGCCTGTCGGCGTGTACGGACCTCTGACGCCATCAGCTGTTTCTCTTATTAGCACTACGTTGTACAGACGAAAGCAGTAGTGAGAAATACCAGCACACATCTAGTAACAGTTATACGCTGGGCCATGCCTATTTGTGTCGTTGACGTACTGAAACACGCACACGTGCACACGCACGTACACAGCTGGACTTTTTTGTGGTAATAACAGCAGTCACAAGTGAAAAATGGGCACAAACGCTGTTCGCTGGCTTATTATTTTTTGTTTGGTGCACCAGTTGGCAGAATAGCAGGGGGGGAGGGGTGATCAAGGAAAAGGAAGAAGAACTGTGTCGCACAGTGTAGTGTGGCACACAGCTACACTGGTACTCAGCAAATAGTACATGTACACCAGTCGTCGCCCAACCTGTCCGAGTTTCTCGATGGTCAACTCTGCCCGATTCGACATGCTATCGATCCAGCGATCTTGACAGAATCGAAAAAAAAAACCCACTTACCGCTTTACAGGTGTCTTTCTCCCTGCTGACCTGTGAACCTCTGGCAAAGGTACTCGCACAGAGCTCAGTGCTGTTACCAGCCAACTGCTCCCGTCGCTGTACGACTGCGCGCGCCCTGTATAATCACCGCCGCTAGGGGATTTATAAGGCTGAGGGGGCCTCGGAACCGGTTTTTACCGGACCGAACCACCGCTTTCGAGTTGTACGGAAAGGGGAGACGAATGGGTTACGCTGGTTGCGGGCAGGTCAAGAGTTGGCTGCGATAATAATTAGGTCACCTGGGTTTTTTTGTTGTTGTTCGTTTTGTTTTTTGTTTTTGTGAACCAGTCCACCATGACCGTTACAGTGTGGTCGAGGTCGACGTGCAAACAGCCTGGACCAGCAGGTACTGTGGGGAAGGGGGATATAAACTGATAAAGTTTTTTTTTAAACCAAATACATGTATAATTTTGAAGAAGAAAGGTGGGCGTTCTGCAGTTAGAAAATTGTGAAGGACAGTACTTTTCGTACCTAAGGCTAGTTGTGAAGTTCAGTGGCTATATGCCCAGGTGTCTGTTAGAAAGGTACACGCATATTTTATAGACTGTAAAATGTGGTGCTCAAAAGAATTGAAAGATCAGGGCAAACTGCATTCGCCGCCATGCCAAAACACAAAGCAGGAGTCCCAGTGAAGCCGAAATGTACCTCATCCAATAATGTATCGACCAACAACAGATGTAGCAGGTTATTTTTATTTCAGGAGCAAGCTTCCCTGCCATGGAAACAACCCAAGCATACAAATGTCGGAGCACATGCAGCACAGGATAATGAAAAAAAAATGTGTGCGCCCTTCATTGAGCCATCATCCCGAGTCGTTAACAGGACGGCCTGTCGTTCTTTCAGAAGGAAACGAAACGTATGATCAAGGTCAGCTGGCGGAGGGTGGTTTGCCCCCAGGTGACCGATCAGTCATCCTGGAGAATGGCACCTTGTCCCATTGTCCGCAGCACTGGCACCACGAGAGGCTGCAGAATATCGTTCCTGTAGTGCACACCAGTGAGGTCGCCTTGCAACACGGGTGTTCTCTAGGCCATGCCCATTCCTTCCCAATCCATGGTGGACCTGCCACCAAACGGTTTATGCTCCCTCACAGTGACATCATGATAACACTCACGTTGTCAGTTCCAGACACGGATTCTGTCATTGTGAAACGATATTGCAAAGCGGGACACGTCGATGAAGAGAACTCTGGACCACTGGCTCACTGCTAACGTATCCAAGCCAGATGACGTCAGGCCAAGCCCAGCCGAACTGCCCTCTGAACAGACCTCACGACAGATCACACTGCGGGATACCTTTAACGAAGGGTAGCCTCTAGCAGCCGATTCCTGATCGTCTGCTCGCTGACTGTGACATTGCTGGCTGCTCACGGCCCCCGAGTGCGCTGGCGGTGGCTGTTCTGTCCTGTAAAGCCGACAGGACGACGAACCTGTCTTCCTGTCTGGATGTCGATCGTGGACCTCCCGGTACTCTGCGCTTGCTGACACTTCCTGTCCGATTGTAGCGATCTTGCATTGTCACAATGACTGAATGGGATACTCCCTACCAGCAGCTAACTTCCCGGACCCCGATGCCTTCCTCAGGCCACCAATCGCCCTGTCGCGATTAACAGCATGAGGTCGTTTTCTTGGACACAAGGTTACGAACTGTCTTTCGACTACGTCCATAAATACCCACCAGTCCCTCAACAGTGGCTGAACTGTGTTCACATTACACATGGTTTTTCACGGGCATTGTAGTTTTCACCCTGTGCTTTGTCATCTACACGGGTTTGATTTGCACACATTGTCTGGCGTCTTAGGAGCACATGTTTGGCTGCTCTTGTGATATGCACGAAGGCACCAGCACTGATTTCCATCCATACTGATGCAGCATGAGGCTAGATGCATGCAAATGTACGGGGACGGATTTTGTGTTGTTGCAAATTACATACGTCCGTGACCTGCCTGTCAAAGTGCATCTGGTCTTTTAATTACTTCGAGAAGTATGTTAAGGGCGAGTCAGAATTTGTGTATTTAAAAAAAATCTGTGTGGCACGCGCGCGCGTGTGCGTGCATGACCACCTCTGTGGTGTAGTGGTTAAGACGTCCGCTTCCGAGGAGGGAGGTTGGTGGTTTGAGCCCCGGACGCGTCATACCCAAGGCTTAAAAATTCCCAATCTAGTAGCCGCCCTGCCAGACGCCTGGCACTAAAGGGAACAGTACTAGGACTGGTTGGCCAGGTGTCAGTATAATGTGACTGGGTGGGACTGAGGCCCGTGTTGGGCCATCAGTCCCACGTGTGGCAGCACGTAAACTTTGTCTAAGCAACACCGCCCTGATATGCACTTTGTTTGCGGCGGGACGTTAACCAACAAACACGTCCCACCCGACACCTGTGTGCGTGTATGTGGGAGGGCGCGTATATGTAGTTATGTGCGTGACTTGCCAGCCTGTGCATTTGTGCAAGTGTGTGATTTGATCAGACTGCGTCTGCATTAGTTTCACTGTCAAACAGACCGCGTGAGGTTTACGGCTGTGCAAGAGATATACTTGTCTAGAGAAAGACAAGGCCCAGCACAGCGCGTCATAAAGTTTTATTTTCAGTGACGTAAGCGAACTGCCCAGTTAACAGACAGCCTACAGCTTCCTACGGACAGCATTGATCTTAAAATAGCCATGAGGTGCTCACTTTGGCCTTGCGTTGAGTCGTTACTTTGTTCGGGTCTATGTGTGTGGGCGCAGTAAAGAAAAACCAGTCTACATGACAATGGTTTGTGCTGGTGTGATCTGTGCACGGTGTACACAGGCCGGAAACTAGAAATTTAGCATAACCTTTCCGTTGTGATATGCTACTGTCCTCGACCAGTGTAGTAATACTAAATGTAACAATAGGCTTCGAGAAGAGCCGCACATAGGTTTTTTTCTGTGACGTCCAGCTCTTGCTTTTATTCCTTTTATTCTTCTCGTAGCTGTCGTCGTTTATTATTATTATTATTATTATTATTACGTGAATTATTACCTAAACACACACACACAAATCGTCAGGCGACACATGGAAATCGGCGGAGTCCTAGTTTCTGACAACATGCCTTGAGCTTCGCTCTCTCTCTCTCTCTCTCTCACACACCCAGCTGTTTATATATCTCTCTCTCTCTTCTCTCTTTCATTCTCTCTCTCTCTCTCTCTCGCTGTATCCTGGAGTTGCACAGCGAGAGAGAGAGAGAAGAGAGAGGGAGATAGTGAATCTGAATCCGAATCTCTCTCTCTCTCTCTCTCGCTGTGTAGGATCACGAGGGCCGCTAGACGATCCGTGAATCAGAGGTCGCTGATGTACTTGCAGACGATGTCGCCTGTCTCAGGCTTCTGTCTGGTGCCTAATGACGTTCTACGACCGGCAGAGGCAGAAGGAGAGAGAGGAGTGACCTACTGACACCACGGGAAGCGTTCTGCGCATCTGACGACGCGAGGCTGACTGCAATGCACGTGCATCCTGCTTTATCTCCGTTTAGATATTTGCTCTGTATTATTTAGAGGACTATTCTGCATTGTATAATTTACGTCTATATGCGCGCTCGCGCGTTGGTGTCTGTAATGTCTTCTGTAAGGTTCTTGCTTGTGTAAGTATTAGAACGATCGCACAACAAACACAAAGGGCGAGGTGGTGACGACAGATGAGTACCGCAGGGCCACTCTCGGCATCATGTTTAAGGGCTGGAAGAGTTACGTCTCTTGATGCAGTCCTTCTGCCCATTGACCCTGACATGAAAATGCACTTGAGGCCCACGAGCAGGTACCTTAGTTCCTTACGGCAAACAGGCGTGCACAACAAGAGGTCCAACAGATATTTACGATTATCTAATTATAGAGCTTCCTCAGAGAAAAGGTGTTGGGTCGCCCCCACGAATAGAACGTGTTCATTCTTCAAGCGCAGTGTATGCTCAAACCAAAATGATTGTGTGAGCATTTGTGTGCTTTTGTTGTGCCTGTTCGTTTGCACGCCTTGACATACAGAACAGGATATTCGAGCAGTTGAGACAGTCTTCGTACCCACTTCCTCTCCAAAACGCGCACCCACACGTTTACATACAAAAGCAACAATGCAGTGAGAATTAGAGGACAGTCCATAGTCACCGGATACAGAAATCAAATGTTCAGAAACTCTCTAAAGCCATGTTTTCAATGTCATTTCAAATATATATATATATCTCAGTATGGCTGTTGTGATTACAGCAGAACAATGAAGTATCAATTATTTATTCTCTCCCTTAACACCCCCCCCCACACACCACCACCACCACCAGCAGCACACACTGGAAGCGGATGGGCGAGTGGTTAAAACGCTGGTCTCAGAACTTGAAGGGGGGGGGGTGGTTCGATCGATGCTACACTTTCCCCATCAGTTCACCCAGCTGCAAATGGGTGTCCAACCCTCGGACAGGAAGGTAACGCAGCGATGGATAAGAGATGGACACCGTCTTCACCCTGCCGGCCCACAGAATTCTTCTATATATATATATACTTCCCTAAGGTCACGGGACAACCTTTACCTTTAACATGTACACATCCATACATACATCTCTCTCCCTTTTCTCCCTCTTGTTATGTCTTACCCTTGTGTGTATTTAAAGGGTAAACTATTCTTCCGTCGATGCATGCGATTGACGTAGTACCGAGCTGTCACGTGAGCTGTGTGTGCCTCGATGACCCGCCGGTCTCTTACGAGTGCTGCTAGGTCGTGGCTAGGGGACAGCACCGCTGCAGCACGCGGCTGTCATGCGCCAGATAAGGCCCAACAGGAAGGCTTTCAGTTCATGCGACCTTGGCCGTCAGCTGACAAATGAGGCGTGTTGAGTTTTGCTCTTTTTTGTCAACCCTCGGGAGGTGGTACTGGCTACCTTTGTTTCTCTCCCACCCCCACCCTCGCGTCGGGGATGTCAGGGGATTAATCAAACCTCATGGCCGTCATCAGCATTCTGTCTGTTGCTTTGTGATGAAGAAGCCAGTACTTGGTGACCACTCTTATAAGCTGTTTGCTTCTTTGTGATGTCTGGGTTTTTGAAAATTGTCTCTGAGTAGGTTTCAACCCAAAAGTATACTCAGCAAATGCATACACGTGCATGGCTGCATGGGCTGTTGGCATTTGCATTAAATTACTATTAAATACCATGATTAAATGTCAAGCTGCTTCAACGTTACATTAGTTGCAAGTGGCGATATTACTGTATTGCAAATTGTACAATGTTATTTGAGCACCACCATTCCCATCCATCCTTAGTTTACTTTTAGATCGATGACATCACGCATCCTTAGGAATCTACAATGGCCTTGGCCTTGAAATTTCTGTTTTGACATCTTGCAATGAAAAGGTAACTATAAACTGAGCCTTTATCAACATGAACGGCGCGATCTATGCGTTGACTTCATACACTTTAAACGAATGAATTTGAGAATGTTTACATGGTAATAAACATCCGCCATCGCTGTCTGTCAATAAAAGCCAGTTTTCAGGTAGCAGGAAAGTGTTCTACCGGTTAGAACCAGTTCAAACCGGACATGTCCACTAACCCTCTTTCGCTACAAACAACCGCACAACTGAGACTTGAGAGCTCGACTAAGGGAAGAAATGGAGGAGGTGGAGTTCCAGTCCCAGGAGAGCTCAAACAACAATCGCATATCTCAGTTTTTTGTTTACTTGACCTTATTTTTCTCCACCATTCTCTCAACAACTCATGGGAACTGTTGCAACAAGCTCCTCGTCAATTATCAAGAAAATATAACACAAAAAATTCTATCAGCTGCTGAGACCGTGAGCTGCGTTGATGATCCAATTTGTAATCCTAATACACCAAGGCAGGGACACCCTTATCTCGGCGCACGCACCAATGCACGCACATATTTGCAGCACCAAGCACTACACACTAAGACAGCTGTGATCAAGGTAGTTTTAAGTTTAAAGTTTTCGTATCACCCTCTTGCTGTCATGCCGGCCTTGAAAATTTAGAGTAGGCCAGGGAATGCAGTAAGCTGTAACTTCGTGTGCGATGCACGAATGCATGTCTGAAGAGAAAACGTACAGTCTCGAAATACCAATGCAAGCAAACAAACAGTTACAGACAAGAAAAAATCCGAGCAAGAAAAATCACCAAATACCAGTTTGTATGTAGTAGTGCTATAGAAGCTGTGGAAAAATAAAACCCAGATAAGCTATGTTTAGGATCGCAGCTGTGCAACACGTTTATTGTGCTGACAAGTATCGAAGAAAAGCGCATTCAGTTGTTTGGTCTTTTTGCCTTCCATCTTTCTTTTCTTTTTGTCTATCATTTTCACATTTCTGTCCTTATTGAAACTTGTAGTTCATATTTTCTGTCTAATTATCGTCAAAAGCCCTTTTTTTCAGTGTGACACTGGGTTTGTCATTCCCACCTAGAACGCACGGGCAAGTAAAACTTGGTCCCACAATTAAGTCCCTGATCGTTGATCGTTTGGGACGCATTATCGAGCAACCCTATCCTTAGTTTGCGCGCTTGGGATCTCAAGTTTTTCAAGGTGACGAGACAATCTGGGTAGAATGGGGAGGTAACGACTGGCGGTTGGTTAAAGTGCAAAGAGATCTGAGGGATCTTAGCAGGTTCTATGGCATTGAATCCTCTTCCTGGGATAAGGGGCTGGGGGTTTATGTACGTTCCGTGCGCTTTAAGTAAGGTCATTTTTCTGCTACCAGAATTCGGTGTTTCATGTAAATGTGAGGTCCGTTCGCCGACAGACATAAAACGTGTATAGGCGAGAGAAATGTCCCTATGCAATGCACCTGTCAGCGCTGTAGAGCAACAGAAAGATGCATCTTCGCACTTACTGAAAATTCTGCAACAAAACATGAAAAAAATGACTTTTTGAATCTAACATGCAGTTCGGCTATACGATTTTGTTTTCGTCGGGCTTATAGCATATGATTATCTAATACCAAGCTCTCTAGAATGCCTTGGATGAAAAAGGGGGAAAAAAATGATAACGCCGCCGTTCCTCATATTTAGGGGCCCACTTGAGATCTGTGCTTATGATGGTCTCCGTGCACCAATACTTCCCTCCTGTTCAAAAAGACGGGGTTTGGGGAAACGGGGGCATTACATTTGTTCATTTATTTTTACCGTAAGAAAACCGGATATATCGAGGTTGTTGGCCTGATGCTGGGAGTTTGACTGTTATACGCAGAGACTTATGTGCACCGACCAATCAGCTGAAGTGTCGACTTTAGGACTCTACTCCCCATCTCTTGCTCTCTGCCTGTAAAATTGTGTACACGCACGAGCGTGCGAGCGTGGGCGTGACTGTGTTTAGCTGTGTGCGTTGCTGCATGTGTGTTCGTGAGCAACGTTATGCAGTCACGCATGTTGTACAAGTTTGCGTATACGACACGCTTATAGGTGAGTTTCTGTGCGAGTGTACGCGACAATAAATGAGAGCTTGTTTGAATGCAAGCGCGTGCGTTTCTGAGCGTAAATATGTGCGTGCGCGCATGGTATATGGATGTTCAAATGTGTGTGTACCCTCGCTTGCTTCACGCATATTATCTGCTCTTCTCTGACTGCTTCTCTTTCTGTGTGCGTATGTGTGGGTCCATGTTATGCTTGCTCCGCTGTGTTCGTGTGCATGCACTTGCCAGCGCGTGCGTGGGTGCTTATCGATGTTTGCTTTACAATATATAATTCGTAGTGTAGGTGAAAATGGGACAGGCATTCGTACAGCAGATGAAATGGGGACAGGTGCGTCCCCACAGTTGGGTCCCTCCTCGGGCCGGTCTGCAAGCATCCTGCTCAACGTTGTGGCCAAAACCAGTTTGATCCAGTCAGGATAGGAGTCACACGACTGTCTGGAAAACGAAGCTGAACAGCTCAGCTCCATCTCCCCATTGTTGTTGTAGGGTTTGTGTGGACAGCTTTCATCTTGCGGTGATTTCGCAAGGTGGGGGAAGGAGGAAGGGATGTGGGGGGAAGGGGTATGTCATTGTAGCTGTTGTGGTCTTCTGGGCCGGTGGCGAAATTTTTTTTTCCTACATGTACTCTGAGGCGAGCCCCAACTTGGTACGAACTGAAGTGAGCCGATTTGTAATCAGATTGTAAACATCCTGTTTGACCCCAAAACACAGACTTCAACTTATACAGGCAAACAGAAACCACTGCCCTATAATACCTAACCCTACCCCTACCCATGTCCCTAATCCCAATCCGAAAAAAATTGAAAATTACCATGGCGATCGAACCTCTAAAATTCAATCGTGAAAGGCTAGTGTCATCACGATGGCTTGGTTTGGTTCACTGTAGCTGTAAGAAGTTGCGGTGTGATGTCTCCACACACAAAAAAGTTACGTTAAGGTTCGAACTTGTAACCATTCCATCGCGGAAAACCTGCAGTGTCTTTAACCACTGGGGTATCATCACTACGACTGGTTTTCGTTCGCTGTAGCTTTAAGAAGTTGCATGCATCGTGACGTCTCGCTGTATTTCAGTAAGCTTTCTGATTTGCACACATCAGTTTGAACCACTTGAGGATAACCCCCAGAACACATGTAGGAAAACAAATATCGCGGGCCGGTGGTGGTGGTGGTGCTGGTGCCCTGCTGGCTGTGACCTTCCTTCTGGCCCTCACCTGCTGGTGGCTGTTCAGTTCGTCCTCTGTGCAAAACGGGGAGTTGTCCCTGTTGGTCGATACTGTTGTCGCCCTAGTCCTGCTTATCACTACCTTTATGTCTTTTATTAGCTTTTGATGGCTTTAGTTTTACAATGATCTAATTTTAACGTCACTTGCCTACTCTGAACATCTTAATCTTATCTTTTCTATTTCCATAGGCATCTTTGTGTGACGGTTCAGGGAGGGTTTTAGATTAAGTGCAACGTTGTAGTTGTACATAGCTTTTATTTAAGGTCTTCCCTTTCCTGGCTTTTAAGATAGTGCTGTAGCAGGGATGTGGATCGAGTGCCGCGTCTTTCTCCACAGCTACAGTTCACTGGATCTTTGTGGATCGTTGTGGATCTTTGTGGATCTGATGGTGGGTTGTGGGTAACGAGCTTCGGTGTTAGTTTCAACCCAGAACTCTGGCAGTGAACAAGACAGCACCTCGTAGGAAATGAGATCCTTCCAAGACGCTGCAGATGGATTGGCCACACCCTCCGCAAGCCCGCTTCCAGCACCACAAGACAGGCCCTCACATGGAACCCCCAGGGGAAGAGGAAAAGAAGTTGGGCAAGAGATATGTAGCACCGCGAACTTAATACCATGAAGACAGCGAAAGTTCGGGAGATTGGCTCAGGACGGACAGCCCTGGAGGATACTCGTATGCAGCCTATACCCCCCGAGGGATGAAGGCGTTTAATTAATCAGTTTGCACTGCTCTTCTATCCCTTTCCTTTGCTGTTCTCATGACTTTTCTGACATTCCCTGTGGGTTCTTTGTATTTCATTGGGTCTCTTAACCTCAGCCGTAATCCCCCAACTCGGCGGGTCTCCTTGGTCACGAACGCGTGGCACTGAGTTTGCTAAGAGCTAATTAACCTGGGGGGGACTTCATCATGGAGGACTTTCGCATTCACAGCACGATATTCTGTCAGGGTGTTCTCCCTTAGCCTTCATCTTTCCCGAGGTAGTCCACAAGGCAGTGGGGGACTTGAGGGCAGAAGCACCTATTTTCCAGTGCAAGTCCAAAGGACCTGCCCGCTGCCACATAAAACATACATACATATATACACGTCGATGCTTTCAAATAGCAAGTGTGTTGGTAGGATAGTCCACAGGAATAATGCTCTGGATTGGTCACCTGTTTGAATGCGCTGATAACGTTTCACAACGACCTCTTTCAGAACAGTCTAGAGGAACCATCTGTTTCCTCAAGAACAGGTCACAACTAGTTATGTCTTAACAGGAAATGATAAAGATTGGGTTTTAATATAGGTCTTTTATTAAGTGAAGACGATTAAACATTTACTTGTTTGTCTATCTGTTCACTTGTTCGTTGTGTTCTTTTGTTATTTTTTGGCTGGGATCTCTACACATGCACACACAAAAGCCATGGTTTGATATTAGTAAAACAAGATTTAATACACTGAGGGTGTATCCTGGGACGGTCTCCCTCTATACTTCATTTCCGTAAAACAGTACGTATATATTGGTTGATACAATTTTAAAAGAAGGACTGTTACAACATTTAGCTCAACATCTTTGGCCTGTTTTAATACCATATAAATGTTTATCTTTATCCATAGACAAAATATCCTTCGAGATAAGGGTGTATATGTAACTGTGAATATAATTTTTGTGATCCTCTCAGCATGTGTGAATTTTTAAATGTTAAAATGTATTTAGATTTATTCAATTAAATCTTATGTAATTTTCACATAATCTGTGTATATTTTAAAACTTCCGTGTCTTAACAGATTTTTTCTTAGTGAAACCCATATTTTTATTACCCCTGAAAGCTCACGTACTGCACTGACGCTTTATTGTAGCAAAGCTGCCGTTCGATGGATTTCTTTATCATTAAACAATGAGACATTTCATCGTTTACAAACATTTTGTGGGACCACTTGCGTTTAGGGGAAGACCATTGAAGTAAAGGAAGAACAATTAAAAGTGTCTAGAAACTTAAATCCCTCATCGGTGTTGTGTGCATGTAAACTATCGTCTGTGTCACTAAGAAAAGATTTCAGTACTGAACGCTGAAGCTGCCTCATTAGAAGGCCATGATTTTAAACGTCAAATGGCTTAGCGAAGTCCACAAAACACCACAGGATTGTTATTGCTGATTTAGCTAATGATCCGTCATTGAAGTCCAGGTTTTGTTCAATCTGAGGCCAAGACTGGACAAAATTATGGTTTTACGCTTGATTGTAAGGATACTTATGGGGGGACAGAGGGGATGAATGACGGAGAAAGGGAGGCACACGGGGATATATATATATATAGAGAGAGAGATGATATATAGCAGTAGAGTTCTTGAAGAACAGTAAAAGAAAAAAACAACAGCAACAAAACCAAAAACAAAACCCTGCTTTATATTATTCGTGATTTCTTGTCACGTCGCAGTAACTCGATCAGTGCTTCCAGTCAGTTTTGTATGAAAGTGATATCTTGATCCTTTTCTCTGCAGTTGAAAAGGTATTTTCACTCATAGATAATAATAATGAAATGTAGATACTTTATGTCCTACCAGCCATTTTAGTGAGCGCCTCCTGTGGTTCTACGGGAAGTTAGGCCTATCGGAGGTTTCATAACTGAGGTCACTCGAATAAGGAGCTTGACTGTTTTCGGGGCTAATGTAAGTTAGTTTATGACAAAGAAAGATTTTGTGCGTGCTGGATGGTGCTAGTGGCGCGGGAGGGGAGTCCCTGGGTTACGTATAGTTTTCGGTCGTAAAAGTAATGAGTCTACACCACACAGCGTTTCCTTTGTTCGGCCTGGGCTAGCTTTATGAGGCCGGTGCACCCCTACTCACCCATTCTCAACAGGGTGATCGAATTGCTAAAGCTGACCTAATTTTTGTTTAATCGCAAGAAGTATTTTCTACAGTGACTTTCCCCACTGTTGCTGTAATAATCAAGGAAGGCGATCGAAGGATTCGCGAAAGAAGGTGCGTGTTCTTTCCCCTAGTCTGCAAATGGACTAGTCTTCAAATGGTCTTCACGTAGTATTTACGAAAAGGCGGGAAATGCGCGAGTAGGCGGGACAGATTGTGGAGAAGAAAACATTACTGTTTGTATTTAGAATGGTTCGCACTAAAGCCGATAACTGTCCAGCTTCACGAAAAGGTATTGCTGCCCTTCTTCTTCAAATCTATCCACTAATTTCTTTTTTATTTCGCGAACAGTGCCTTTTATGATTAACAGAATATGGTCAGTAGATGCAGCTATACTACATGATCATGAGTACCAGATCGATCAGTAGGTGACCACAACAATGTTAAAAGTAAAACGTACTCATATAATTAATGCTTAACAGTATGATAATAGTTCAACTCTGGTGCAAAAAGCCCCTAGCAAAACTAGGCTCTTCAAACAACATTTATAAAACTAATTTCAAATATATCGTGAACATTTTGCATTTATATCGTATGTTAATGCGTGAAATGGAAGTGGGAGTGACAAGCTTGCATATAACTAGTCTAGAGTATAGACTAGAAGAGATACATTAACTTCTGGAAGCGGTAACTTAACAGCTAAGTTGTCTAAGATCTCATTTAAGAAGTACAGGATTGAAAGACCAAAATGAATTGTTGCTTTTGTAGTCGTTGCAGCTCGTGCACCCCGAAAGTGTTTGGGCGGTGGTTCGTCGTCCAGCGCTAGCAGCAATATCAATGGAGCATCGCCGTCGGGCAAGTACATTTATATAGTAATAAAGTATTGTTAGAATGTTCTGCCCTTTTGGGCAGAATGTTTTCACTTAGTGTGTGTACTATACTTCACTTAGTACGTGTGCTAATTACTATACTTTTGACGTTTTGGTGAATAACTGTGTTGGGAATAATTAAACACTGCCATTTATTTAGGCGCAGTGCATTAGTTGAACACCGTGGTCTCTCTTAAAAAGGAATAGAGATTTATTTTTTGTTACATGCTTTAGAGCACCTTCCCTTTCTTGACATTTGTACTGATTTCTCTTATCACCTTCAAAATTAACTGTCAGAATCTTAAGCGTTTTTCTCAAAAAGTGCATTCTTCTCTTCAGATTTTGCTTTTTGTGTAATTTAGCTGACACTGACAGATTCAGTTACTTGAATGGTTTTCTGATCAAATTGCTTTTGATAACTGGCTGTTTCTGTTAGGCCAAAAAACATGATTGTTTTATGAAAAAAAGTGGGGTCATTTGGGAGATAGGTACTAACTAGTAACTTCTTTCCCCACTAGGGTGAAGTCTACACGCTTTTATCATAGGGTATGTAAGTCAAGCATGCACTCATTCAGTTAGGTTAAACAGAAATCAGCTAATGCATGATTAATGTTTTCTGCACCTATTCATCAAACATATTCAACATTTGTTTCCCATTTTTCTTTTCTGTTTGATGGACAGAGCAAAAAAATACAGTCAGTTGGGGATCCCTCGTCTGGGTTTTATTTGGGGGGCTTATTTACTTTGTTTTTGTGTTAGGCAAAAAGTATTCAGGTGGAAACCCAGTTTGTCCTCGGCCAACACCAGAGTGGCAAAAGGGGATTGATTCATTCTTCACAAAAAACCCTGCTAATAAGGAGGCCGAAGAGCTAAGGGAGGAAGGTGAGAATGAAATAACCAAAGAGGAATCTGGCTGCTCAAGAACGTCTTCAGGTAGCTGTCAGAGTGATGATCACAACACCTCTGAAAGACCATGTGCTTCAGGCTCTTCATCTGGTGCAGGCCGTCACAAGAGGAGTGCAGATGGTGCAGGGTAAGGATTTCATTGCATACTGAATAGTCATCTGTAAGCTGTGGTTTTCCGTATTCTGAGATCGTGGCACCCCCATCCTCAGGATTGATGAGGATATACATGTATCTTGAGATGTTTTTAGAGATATATACTAAATGCCAAGATGCTTACTTCTCCTAGAGAGCCAACAGATTCTGTAGGTTAAGGAGTAAAAACCAAAAATAGGTTATGACTAGTGACATCCTTTTGATAGAAATGTGTTTTGAAAATACATTTTTGAGTGATATGAGTTACCTGAGAACTTATAAATCTGGATCTGTCAAATTTTTGGAAACAAGAATGAAGCCTGCTTTTTGGGATGTTCTAACACACAAACTGTAAAGCCATTTCATCAGAACATGACACAAGGCATAAATGTATCAAGTTTTGCAGGATGGTGTGTTTTTGCATGTTAGACCAGTAGAACTTTGCTGAAATGCGGTTTTAAGATCGTTGAAGTTAGTTCAGGGTCCCCACTAATTTTCACAATAAAATTCAAGGAGATTTCAAGGAGTTTTCAAGGAATTTTCAAGGATATTTTTCCAGATTCAAACAGCACTCTCTTCAGTTAGCTTTCGCTTCTGTCCCCTCCTTTCTTGTTCCTCTACTTTCCTCTTGTCCTCTAAGTATTGGTGATACTTGGCTCTTGCACCCGACACTGATAACATTAGCTCTTTGCTAATGCAGACATTCCGAGCACCACCCACAAGTTGGACATGATTAATAATTTGCCGCCTTGCAACCAAAGTAATTGCAGACATATTGTCAGTGCTGGCTTCTCTGTTCAATGAAAACCCTCTCTCAACAGTTGCTTGCCCATGTGACAAAAGAAAAAGCTGTCTAACAATAGCCCACAACTGAGAAAATCTTTCTTCCTGCCCCATGTGTGTATGAAGAAACACATCAAGCCGATGGTGTTCAGAGTCTGGCTTGAAATTTCTAAACTCTTCTTTAATGTCTGACTGCACAGTATCCAGAAATTTCACAAACTGTGAAAGAAGGCGGTCACACTCTTCATCTTTAAGTCTCCTGGCCTCTGTTAAAATATTGAGGCAGCTAGTGAACTTTTTTGTATTGCTTTCTTTTTTTCCTTCATTTGACATCTCTCTGGGATCAAGACATCCCATCATTCTCACCAAAGGGTATGTTGCAGGAGATTTGTCCAGGATCTTTGTAACCATAGAATGCAAAAAATCTCTGCAGGCCATCCGAAATTCCTTTTTCTGACTGATGCAATGCCTGTTTTTGCAAGTTGCTTCTCTGCTGCAAACCCTATCTTAATTTTTTGCAAATCCAATTGATTTGCTGCCATTTTCACATCAATTTTCACAAGTCCAGACAAACTAGCACCCTCTTTTTTCAGAACTTCTGGTTTGAGGAACTTTTGCATGAGGGAAGTCAACAGGAAGTTTAGGTCACTGCTGATAAAAGGCAGCATTGGTCTGTCGGTCTGATATACAGAAAGGAAGGGCTGGACCTAAAACCATGACTTTTCGTGGGTATTCGACATATACATTCGTGGCTGTTCGGTATTTCGTGTACATCGCAGACGATAAAAGTACTGACATAAAATGTACATACTCAAGTGTCGATTTATGGCATTTTATGCATCAATTAATTCAGAAAGTGCATTCTGATGCTTGATATACCTTTAAAACCTTTTATTTAGACCTAAAACCATGACTTTTCGTGGCTGTTCGGTATTTCGTATACGCGGCAGACGAGCAGACGATAACAGTACTGACACAAATTTGAAATGTATGTACTCACTACTCAGGTGTCAACTGTTGGCATTTTATGCAACAAATAATTCAGAAAGTGCATTCTGATGTTAAATATACCTTTAAAACCTTTTATTTAGACCTAAAACAATGACGTTTCGTGTCTGCTCAGGGTTTCGTATGACTGCTCGAAAAATTTCCGCTTTGTGCGCGAGACTATTGAATGTTTCCTACAGACGCTCGCTCGCTAGAGATCTCGCATGCGAAATCTTGCAAGGGTCTCGCCCTTAGGCAACGCGCCTTTGGATGTTTCCTACAGACCCTCGCTCGCTAGAGATCTCGCAGGCAAAATCTTGCAAGGGTCTTGCTCTTAGGCAACGCGCGTCAGTACACGCGCACATGCCACGAAAGTTGCAGCGTAAATTTCAACAAGGGCGCACAATGCCCAAATGTTCTTAGAAGTTACTTCCCCTGAACACCATACAAAACCAACATGCCCTCGCATTTCTAGTACAGACCGTGTCTGCCAACCTATTTCCGCCACGGTCAACCCTGGAGTTCGACATTTTACCTTTATTACTCACTAACAGAGGATTTTCAAGGAATATTTTCATTTTCTCATATTTCAAGGGCCTTGAAGGGGGACCCCAAAATTCAAGGGTTTTCAAGGAGATTCAAGGAGCGTACGGACCCTGTTAAGTTTTAGGACTGCAATGTTTTGTGTTACTTGTTTCAGACCTTCAAGAACTCGGGACAGTACTGATGATGAAGACAGCTGATATGAATTATTCAGCAACAGTATTTGCTTCTCTTAAAATTTCCTTGGAGAGTTTCTCCTATGATGCGCAAGCAGCATGATCAGTGTAAACGGAACAAGAGTTTTGCATTATAGACCAGAAAAGGATGTGTGAATGGTCGAGAGATTCCTTTATAAATAAAGTTTCTAGCATCGTATTTTAGTTTGTTTTCCATTAATAACATAAAACCCAGTTGGCAACACAAAACAAGTTTATTTGTAAAAATTCCAGTAATTATTACACATGCTTTTACATAGGAGCTAGATTATAGTTCATTGGAAAGGTGTAAATGTTATCCCCTCCACCCCAAAATAAGTTTCATTTTTTCACATTGCAGCATGTACGACAGTTACCAACAACCTGTTAAACATTACAAAAGGATACATTACACATCAAGAAATGCTCTTTCAGGTGGTGAGTGTTCAAGGCTGTTTAAAAGTGTTTCTCATAGTGCAATAAAAGGTTATAATGGGCAGACATCTTTGCTGTTGTACATCAATAAGCACAAACCAAACTTCACTCAGCTTCTCTGTTTGCTTCTTTTTAAGCACAGAAAAAGGAATAAACAGAACCAAGTGTCTACAATAATACTTTATTTACTCCCGTTTCAGAAGTTACGGCTATAACTGCTGGATGTTACTGTCTGCACGGCTTCTGTTAACATAAATAGCTTGCAACCCTGGCTGTGAAATATCTGAAAGTTTTTTGTTTTTTTTTTTTACAAATAGTGAAATACAAGCATCACACATGCTGTGTATTGACTGTAACAGAAAATAAATGAAGCATATCACATTCAATTGGCAAAGGAACAAAACATCTAGATGGCTACAATATTTGTCGAAATTTCTGACCAAGCAACGGGAAGGTGATGAGTTTCCAGAAACCAAATTACCATGACAGAGAAAGTGGTATCGGCCTCTTTCCATCAAAGAAATCTGCAGCTAATCAAAGTGTCCATCACTGCTTAAAAATTTTGGAAAGATATAGCCACGCACAAAACAACATGCAGCTCAAGACGTGCCATACAGAAACCAATTATGAAGATTTATGGAGACTAGCATGTGCTCTGTAGCTGCAGAATACAACATTGCATGCACAGGTATGGCTCAGTTCTTCCTCTTCTTCTCACCTTCCTGCAAATAATGAACAAGGTCATGTGAACAAAACCACACTGAATGGCAGGGAATGCTGCAGGAATTTGTACCATGCACAATAGCAAAACTAAAGCCCTCTTACATAACATTAACAGCCATATGTAAAAAGACTGGAACCACCGACTTCAAAATTGTGGTATTTTAAGTCTGTACCAACACTACAGAGGCATGCCATTTGTAATCAATTTAAATTTATTACAAGGTAGAAACTTTTTTTTAAAAATCCATACAGAAACATCTGGGCACATTTTTCATATATGTGAAGCCAGGTACAAAATTATTTTAAAGTTGTGCACCTTATCGCTATGGGTGTTAGGAATGGTGTGGTGAGGATAAAAGAATTTTTGAAAAGTTTTTGGGGGCACCTACAATGGGTTCTTAGCATATGCTGTAACCAATAAATCCCAGTCTGCCATTCGTAAAGATTCCCCACCCCGACCCTTACACAACTACAAAAGTGGCAGTAAGACTGTCTTGTGAAAATAATTTGTAATTTCATGATCTGGAAGGTAACAGAGATGAAAAGGCAACCAGGTCTGGGATGCATCTCTTTACTGATAAAAATGCACCTTTTACAAATTGACAACCCCTGTATGGCGTGGGAAGGAAAGTATATTAACTCCTGGAATCCATCCCAAACAGAAGTTTTATCAAGCTTTTCCACATTTTTAATGCTTAGAGTTAGACCTGCAGATACAGCTCATACCCCTCCCACACTGATGCTAACAATTTTTAGGTAAGAAAAGAGCAATAACGGACTTTCCCCCAATCTGCCAGTCAAACAGGAAAGATTGCTGTACAAACTAGCTCTGGAATATGCACTGCAAGCATGCCAACTGGTACAGCATTCCCCCCACTCCACCACCACCTTTCCATTGCAGGTATTCTCAAAGACAGCAAGAAAGTAACTGAAGTTACATATATTCTTACATTCCAAACACCCCGCATGCACAATCCTGACAATTAGTCACTAAGAATTGCTACACCTTTGATGGTGTTTCAACCCCAATGCATTATAGGTACTTTAACAATGCAGGTGACACATACTTTCACAAACACCACTGGCAAAAAGTGTTCTAATTTCTAAGAAGGAGCCGTGGCACTCCAGACAGCTGCTGTTTACTCGCTGCAACCAGGCCCCAGAAGATGACTGAAAGCTGCACTTTTGTGCCTGACCAGGAGGTTTAGCAGCTACAAGATGACCTGAAAATCCTCCCATAATGCACTACGGTGCTGCAGTGGATACAAGCTCACTGTGGGATGGCAGGAAACGAAGAGGTAGACTGCCTTGCCTAGAACCAACATGCTACAGACCCTGTTTACCTCCACCTATGTGGAGGCCAGAACCTTCTCTGCAACAGGCAGGTGACTATTAAATGAAGGAAAACCAATGATGGTTACGATGCCTCTTAAGACATTGCAAACCTGGTGCAGTGTGGCTGCAGGAAAGACCTTTACATGTATTACAAGACCGTCCTCCCTGTGCGCAACAGAGACATCAGCTACGGTAGCAGATCCCAACACCAGCAAGCTGTCAGAAACGGCAGATGACCTGCCCCACATAATCCAGTTTCTGATGTGGACCGAGAGTTTAACACTGAATATTGAATGCAGGTCACAACATTATTATTGTAATTGTCAGCAGTTTTCCAAAGATGGTGAAGATATTTCTGATTGACTGGGAGTGCAAGGAGAGGGTCTCTTAGATGGCGAGTGCAAGTTAGGGGTCTCTGTGACTGAAAGAGCAAGTAAGGAGTCTAATTGTGACTGAGGCTGTAAGGGGTCTCTAAGACCAAGAATGCAATAGGCTGGCATCCTCAACACAACAAAGACAACACCTACACCTAAAATATTATTTCTGCCACAGTAACAATTTTTGAAAACAGATATCACATTGTTTTCAGAATCTGAGTTGTTAAGTTGGACGTAATATCCATGGACAGGGAGAAGAAAGCAAGTGTACAGGAATCAACACTGTAACCTGACACATGCCTTGCTGACGTCTACTCCCTCTTGAAGAAACCTAGCACAGCAAAAATTAACTAACGGAAGCCAGATTACTCAAGTCCGCATACACAGATAACATCACAGGGGGAAAAAACACTGAAAAGGACACATTAGAAAGTACACAGACTAGGTTTGTCTTACACATCTTAAAAATCATGCTTTTTCTTTGAATTTTTAAAAATCTCTTTACAACATTAAAGCATTCATAAAATCTACAAAAGCAAAGTTGTTCCATCTGCAGTATCATTTTTTGAAGAAAGTGACCAGGATTGGTGAGATCATAAACAGGAGTCACCTTTCGAAGACACTGGGGTCATAAGCCTAGCAAATCTTGTAATCTTGGGCCTCTGCATTCACCACGGAACATGTTGACCACAGGATTTTATCCAACCATGTCATGTGAGTATTTATCTTCTCTATGATAATACATTTTTTTTAAAAAAAAGAAATATCAGAGCATACACCTGTAGGATGTGGTCTCAGCTTACCTATGCTCAGCATAGAGTGTCACGAACCTCGGGCAATAAGCCTACAAACGACAGGCACGATAGAAAAGCCGACCAACCGTGGCCGACCTTACAGCAACGCTTGACCTTAGGTCAACAAAAGCTTGACCGATGCTGGGGCCGTAGTGACTCGAAAGAAGCAAAAGGGCTGGGTCCAATCGCAGCCAGGGGGACAAGAGGGGTCAGCCAACCAGAAAAGCCGATATCCCTCGGACCGAAGGCTCGGGAGAAAATTTTCTAGAACAGTGAACCGTTGCCTTCGTTGTGGCCCACACTAGTTTGTATTAGGAACAGTCCGGGTGGTATATAAGGGCTTGGAAGAGGCGACTGGAGCGACGGTGGCAATCGAGGGGATAGAGTGACCGTAATGAGATATGTGACTGGAGCGAAGGAAGTTAAGACTGCACCACATTTGTGAGTATAGACGTCAGGAGGAGTTCTGATAGACTAGTTTCTGGAATTCTACCGGTCAGTGGTAGTTAGCCAGTGAGTCGAAGTCTCGGCAGTAATTACTTACAGCAAGAACAGTCACGGGAGAGATCATTAGCGGTAAGGTTACGTGTGCGAGATAATCGTCTGACCCGAGAGATGTGTAGATTGAGGTTCGAAGTACTGAACTCATTCTAAGAATTAGCCCAGGCCCGGTATCAGTGTATACCGTAGAACGAGTGTCGGTAAAAGGTGTTAGCCGGTTCGTGGGGAGCGTGAACGACGTGTGGAAGTCGATCAACACCAAAGACCAGCCCGCCTGCCCGACCGCCTCAAAGGACAATCGTGAAAAGGTTATGGTGACACATTTGATTGTGGGACTACCAGCCATTCATAGGTTGTGTGATTGATGAGGAGAATTGTCTTCTCGACAAGAAGTTATGATGAACTCGTAACCGTGAAGTTGAGACGAACGGCGGTGACCCACATAGTGCGAGGGTCGCCAACTTCAGCAGTTACGCCACGACGCGCGGAGGACACGTCAAGAATATACCAACCTACGACACAGACAGGCATAGGAGGTAACCAGGAGGACATTGACAGAACCATTGAACTTTTGGTGACCCATTGAAGAGCGTATTGCGGCTGGTGATAATTCACGAAGGGCCACGGTATTGTACGTTTACCTATTTCTGTGAAGTGCGAGAGTGGGGTTGTGTATAAGGATGATGTATGGTTGAGAGTGTGTTGAATAATTACCAAGGATTGTATTTACTAACACTAATGGTTAATATGTGGAAAGGAGTTGTGGTACAGACCTATTAGAACAATAAGATTACCTTGTAAATAAATTATATTCTTTATTCTTTCTCAAAAATCATTTCTTGATTATCATTGGGTTGTGATAGAGTGGAGTGGGGGCTTGGGCCAGGGAAAGTTCATAATTTCAATGATTTTTGAGGTCTCCACTCGTACGTAGAAATAATTGTTCGAATACGGGAGGGGCGCCACCACGAGCCATTTGTACGCGTGCTACAAGGTCACGCAGGCGGAGAGGGTAATACGGAGACAAGCCGGTTTTCTCTCTAGACCCCCCTGGTTCGCAACATAGAGCTTTTGAGGGAGTATCTCAATGCTAGTTCTATAACATTTGTTAAAAGCATGCCACGCAATTTGGGGTTTGCGGAGGAGAGCTAGTTCACACAACACAAATAGTTCAGAACATGAAACAAGAATCAATTGTAAAATGACATACCTTTCTTGAAAGAATGACGAGCAGTCTACGGAAAATGTTGATGAAGTCCAGGAACAGGTCCACGGAGTGCCTGAAACAGAAGATCCACAATGAAACCAAATGCCTAACAGTAACATAAGACTAGATCAGCTGTTCAGAAATCTTGCAATCTTTTCATTCTTTCATGCTGCATTATGCTGGAATAATACTGCCAATGCAGGCTTGTAGATTTCTGTCAGCAGGGTCTGTGTTGACATGCACTAAATATGTTTACCTCTTAAAAATACATTTTGTGCATCCCTTTAAAATTCTAATTTGATCCAGAAGATCAAAGTTTGTTCCAGATCAGTCCTTGTGAAATTGAAAGAAATTCCCATTGCACTAGCCATTTCAAGTGTGTGCAGTAATGTCCTGATGACAAGCTCACTGTGCAAGCGTGCTTGCGAGGCTAATTCCTTTTCTCTTTTTAAAGCGTGCTTGTGAGGCTAATTCCTTTTCTCTTTTTAAACCACCTGGGTGGTGTTACGTGTTGAGAGTGTGGTGTTGACATTTTATGTCCAAGGGAAAGAAATTTTTATAGCTATCAACAGTGTGCCAATAGAACATGGAGTTATTTACAACAGCACAGATCTAAATATTATATCCACCCATCATTGAAATTGTCACGTTATGGAAGGTTTTCTTCAGCGCTATTGTTTAAGCACTGTGTTATTTTTATTGTATCTTTCTGTAACTGCGTTATCTTTCATTCAAGAGAAAGTGACGCAATAATCATACGTAGGGTTAGGAACAAGAGACGTCATGTTGTCAGAGACTTAAGACTCGGCAAATGAAAAGATAGAATGCGAGTTGCGAAGGGAGACCAAAAGAATTTCGATGAAATTTAACACTTCATCGGGGATTCAAGCAGAGACTATGAAAGGAATAGGACGCATTTCTTGTTGAAGTAACGTCAACGGTCGCTGCTGATCCTGTATAGCTACTGGGGAAAACAGTCGAGAGATTACTATTTTAGCTTAGTTCTTGCTTTAAGATTTCTGGCTTCGCCACGGCAAGACTTGTTGTCACTTTCTCGAGATTTTTGAAAGAGGCAGAATACATTTGTTAAGGCCATCAAAGGAGGAGACCTAACGGCTGAGCGACCAGTAATATACATTCTTGTAACTGCTACTTGTTTAGACGACTTAATAGTAGGCCGTGAGTATGCAGTTGAGCGAACTTCTTCCCACTAGAGAGTGTGGATTTTTCTCATAGATCAAAAATCTATGAGAAACGTGGAGTTAACCGTAACGGTTAGACAAGGACGTCCAAGGACAAACCAACAGACTATATAGTATGTTGCTTGTGATCCGACATCCTGATACCTGAGGACCAGATCTATCTGCTGCGATCTACTGGTTTGGCAAGACTGGATTTTAATTCACCTTTCGCCTTGCCGACGGTCCTTCCCAGGTCTACGTTCCATAGACTGAACACATGCATTTCTGTGAATTACGTCTACAGACTTCAACCGTCGTCTCCTGCATATAAGCTACTACCGCGGTCTACTTGTCTGTTCCACTCTTGACTGGATTGTAATTCTGTTTCGGTTCGGAATATCTATATATCACCGCAAGTAGACTTATGATTCATATTAGTTCAACTGTACTCCAGTTGTATTACAGTTCTGCAAGTTGTAACACACCACACATTGTTGCTATCACACACACACATACACGCATTGTTACATATTTGTTCATCTGCCTCTTTTCTCCCTCTGCTATCTTTTTTTTATTGTTTATAGTTCAATAAATGTGCTAATTTATCTGGTCGTGTACCTTTTGCTTGAAAAGGTGGGGTCTGCTTAGGTGTCTACATTTCTTATTTCTTCCCTAAAAAATCAGGCACAAAGTCATGACATCAAACCATGGGACAAAACCTTATAAGTCAAACATGCATGTTAAGCATGGTCGCGATATGGGACTTTTCCTACGTGTACTCTGAAGGGCATCATCAAATGGCTCAAACTGATGTGTGCCAATCAGAAAATGCATACTGAAATAAAGCCAGACGTCAAAGCGCAATTTCTTATAGCTACAGTGAACCAAAACAAGTTGTGATGACAGCACAGTGGTAAAGTCACTGGTTTTTCATTATTGAATGGTTGCAGGTTTGATCCCTATCCTAGCTTTCATGTCTTTTTTTTTTAATTAGATGTCACAACAAAACTACAGGGAACAAAAACAAGCCATAGCGATTATAACCCAGTGGTAAAGACACTGGTTTGTTCATTCAAGAACAGCATTTTAAAAACTCATTCAACAAAGTATTTCCATGCTGTGTTAGGCAGCAAGCGAACTGATTTGGAACCCTTTAAAAACTGAGAATGGGAGTCCAATGGCCCTTCAGAATTTTATTCCGAGGATCCTGGGACTTCTTAAAACCAAAGGCCAGCATAAACCCAGTCAGTGCCCTGTGTACAACGCATTAGGAGACAGATCACTTAAACTTACATAAGCAGCAAAAACGTTCCTCCAGCAAATAAAAAAAATTATCTTAGGAAAAGCCTAGTGTATATAAATTATATCTCTACTAAAGCTCCAGGCAAAATAAATCCCTTGCATCACAAGTCTGCTAAAAATTCAGCAACCAACCAGATGTAGTCATCATCTCCACGACGACGCTTCTCAACAATTAGCTGTGTGTCATACAGAATGAAGGCACAGAAGATAAACAGGCCTGCATAGAGGTTTACCTGCAGCAAAAACAAAATTCTGCATTATATCTACAGATATGCATATACAAGATAGGGACAGCTTACTCTGAATTACATTGTTTAAAAAGCAAACTAATTCTGAAGCCACTAGAGATGGCTGTGGGTGTGTGTTAATGGGTAAGAGATCACTAAGATATCTGCTATTACTAGGTAATTTGTTCTCAACGGTAAAAAAAAAAAATTCTTTAACTCATTTTAACAAGTATCCTGCTTACTGCACCAACTCTGACAGCACATACATAGATGACAATGCAATCTAAACACGAGGATGCATACACAGATGACAAAACACAAAATGACACAAACCAGTGTGTGCTAACCATTCAAATTTGTCCCCCATTACAGAGTGAATGCTTATCACAGCACCTGCACAATCCAGAAATGTTTAAAACACAAGGATTATAAGCTAATAGAAAAAGCAATCCTTACATCATACAGCAGTCTGGATCCAAAGAATACATTTCCAATGGTCAGGATCAGAAGCCAGGACAAAGCTGACATCAGAAACCCTGCAAAAGAAAAAAAAATCAAATGTTGAAGCAGTCGGCAAGTGTTCAATTCTATGATGCTTGCTTACACCTGAAGTTAATCCACAAAACATTCCTGTAGCTTTTAAAATGAGTGGGACAGTGGACAGCAAACCAGTTGCAGACTGATTGATTGGGGCTAACTTGCACAGGTGGTTATGCTACCCACATGTAAAGGAGATAACACAAATGGTTAATGTATCTTAATGCTGTTTTCATGACTGAAATGCAATACATGCATACAGCTCTGCCCCAAAGGCAAAGTGAATAAAAAAGATTGTTTTTATTTCGCATCAACCCATCAATGAAACCCATCTCATAAATCAGAAAGGAAAAAGAAAAAATACATGACAAATTTTTATTTAAGACAAAACTTTGTCTCCACTGCATGATAAACAATGAATATAGACTCCTATAGGTTGTCTTGCTGTGCTAAAACTCATGTTTTTACAGGGTTTGGCTCAAATTCTGTGGATGAAGACCCCTGCAGCACTTTGAAATTAACACAGATTTGTAATCAGAACAATATTTTTTGGAGGGGGTATAGTGATGGTAGGATGGAAACAAAATGCTTTACGTTTACAATCCAGCTTTTACACTGTCTGTCCCCACCCCCACCCCTACTCCACACCAAACACACAGATGTCAATTCTGTGCAAAGCTGATGCAAGAACAGCATCCACAAGACCCTCTGTATGGATAGTATGTAGGTCCCTTCATGAAAACCACGGGTCCCCACGCTTCTAATTGGTACTAATAATGTAACAAGATTCGTCATCATGAAAGAAATCATTCATATAGGGAGGATGAAATAAATGATGAAAATTTTGATGAAAAAGGATGAAATTCTCTGCATCCTTTTTAGACTCTCTTAACAGATGCATGGCTGTGCATTAAAAAAAACTGTGCAAAACATCTGTATATGCCACGCTGATCTTTAAATTCCCTATTTTCTTATGCCCCAGTATTTTAAGAGCTCTTCTCTATGGAAAGGAAAAAGAAAGAAAACTCACCGCCCATGTACAAGAAGGTACGATCATTGTTGTACAGGGCCGCCATACTGAAGCTGATGAACACTACTGCAGTGCCAAGCAGTGCCGTGGCAATAATGCTGGATAAGAACAATAAGTAATTATGACCAAAGACATTCTTAATAGCTTCACCATTCTTAGCTAAATATTAACAAAAACAAATCGTCACTTTTTTCCCCATAAAGGATCATGTAAGACTAAATCCGTAAATCACACCACTTCTGCACCAAAGAGAACTTGTGATCGCACTGAATGAAACTTACCCCTGTAACAAGTATAAGTGGTAGTAGGCAAGCCGGAAAGATGAGCATCTAATACTGATACACATCAAAATCTGTAAACAGCCAACTCAACCATGCATCTCTATCAGCTGGTATACAGTGCTGAATTGTCACCTGTTCTGATCCAAGAGGTGTGAGTTAACTGTGCAAGATATACGCTGCACCACCTGAATTCTTTGGGCATCTCTTACTAGGTTGAACAAGTGAACTCCTTATAATCTTAGCACATGATCAATATAAAAGCCAGCAGCCCTTTGTCTTTCTCAAAATCTACAAAAGGTAAGTCTAAAACGGAATCTTTAATTTGACTTGTGATCTGTGCAGAAACTGAATTAAAGAGTGACAGTAGAAGGATTCATTTGTGAATTTGTGCACAAGCACGTTTCACTCTGCTTCTATAAAGATCGGGTCTTGCTCACAGGATCAATAAAAACTTGCAGCAAAAATGATCAGTAATATTCTAAACTGGAAAATAAACAAATGACAGACATGAACCTGGTAGGTACTAGCTGATCCAGCCAGTATGAGAAAAGCTTGAGGAGAGGGAACATTTTTTGACAATTTCCCATAGTTTCGTTTTCAGCAGAAACACCCATCGTATAACTTAAAACAAGAAGCAATGAAAGTTTTACTCAGTTTTCTTGAAAGTTATTTAAATTAAGGTCTTTTCCTGTAAGCTTTTTTACATTGTATTTACCATGCTCACAGCTATAGTTCTGCATGTTCCCTGGTGATCTCTTTAGTTGCTATTACTTGCTCTACTAACTAAATATGTAAATTGACTACACACATGCATTTATCTCTTACTACTGACAAAACAGCTATGCAGACAAGCTATATGCTTGATGACCTTTTCTTACTACTGATCTGAGAGACGTAAACTGTATGCATGATGAGTTTTCTCTTAAATCTTATATGACTGACCACAGATGTAACCAGGCTATATGAGTATATGATGTTATCAGTGGCAATGCTTACTACACTGTATCGATGGGAAACAGGTTGCATGGTGACAGCTTGTAGTATTTTAGTATCAACAACCAGAGAGAAGTAACATACTATATATCTATATGACATTATGAATGACAACGCTTATTAGTAACTGATGGACACAGAAGTGACACTGCGACAGTTGGAACCCACTTCAACCATGCATAAACCAATTGTGTTCAGGCAAAATGACACTGTTCAGACAGAACTCTTCTACTTTCATTAAGAGACTCATGTCAGAAAATTATCAACAGCGTTCGTTGATGATGAACCAACTTTAAGTATAAAGTGGGTATTGATCAAGACTGAAACGGAAGTAAAAATATGGTAAAGATAGGAGTACAGCAAATTATGGAGTATTATTCAATAACCCCAAATAACTCTCACCTTGGCTCAATCGCAATGGCAAGCTCAAGGAGGGGGCCAAGAGACACACCTGTTTTGGAAAGAAGTATTGTGAAAACACTGTTCTTCATGTTCAAGACAGGTGCTTTATTTTTATAAGAATCAATAATTAGTCTTTAGCTTGCTGTCCCTGAATTGATGCATCCCCAGTAAGAGAGAAAATTGCAGCATTTGATGAAAAACATTTTATGTTTTTACTTTTAGTGACAGAAAAAGAGAAAATGAGATACTGATAATTTTATCCATATGGCTGAAATCCTCTGTACACGCCACCACATTTAGCTGAAGTAAGTTTTTATTTATAAAAAAACTCTCAAGACCGATAAGTTGGTGGGATGATACAAGAGTAAACTCTGCTGAAGAAAATCATCATGAAAATCATTAAAAAAGAAGGACAAAAAACGTTTTCTGTTCTGAATTACAATGTTTACTTCAAAATAAACTTTTTAAAAAAATGAGTAATTAAATGACAGTAAATCAGAATTTTTACATTTTACTATAATTAGATGGGGAATGGGGAAGTATACTTCCCCATCTAATGATAGTAAAACGTAAAGATTCTGATTTCAAAACATAAACACAGCTTTGTGCACAAACTGCTTGCACCAACCTGAGCAGAAGGTAAACCCTGCAAATATGGCTAGGCGCTTGTTCAGATTTTCCTTTGAGTGGCGTGTGCTTGCGAGCCAAATCAGCAAGGCAATTCCTCCAATTGCTGTCAAAAATCCAGCCTGGACCACAAACAACCATATTCTAACATATTAGTACAACTACAAACTGGGGTAATTAAAACCAGTTAAAACACTCATAAAACCATCTTGTCAAATAATAAAAATAATATGAAATAAAAAAATAACACAGTAAACAAATGATGAAATAAAAATGAAAAGCTAAAAATAACGAGTGGACAATAAATAAAAAAAAACAACAACAGAAGAGACAGCACATGCTCTTGATGCTGGAAAAAAAATAGGGTCTTTCACTAAGGTTTCAGGTTTAAAATGTTGCAGAATCCCTCTTACCAAAGAGACAAATTGGGACTCGTGCTTTTTGGTGTACTCCCCTTAATCATCTGCCAAATAATTTTTTTATTGCATTTTATGTTGTTTTTTTTCCATTTTTCTCATGTTGCTTCCTGTGGTAGCCATCACACTTGGTGCCCATCTTACAATAACACATAGTCACAGAAAAGTTATGTTACTTTATTTCCTTATTACAGTTTTTACCTGTTTTGTTGCGTGTTGTCCTGAAAAAGTGATATGCCCTGAAATGAGTATGTGCTTAACCAATATCCTAACCTTTTTTGTTGCCACCCCATGTTTACTCTTCATGCAAGTAACTTTTTTATGGAATGCCACATAATATGGCAAAGTATTAGGACTGAATGTACTTGCTGCACTACTGTTGTAATTGAAATAATACCTGCAGGAGCTCTGTAAAGAGATGTACGTAGGCACCAACTGCAGCTGCCAACATACCCACACCCAATGTACCATAGACATTTTTTAGGTGGACCTGCACTGGGCGTTCCCTGCAAGATAAGCAGTATGTATTGTAATCATGCCTGAACAGAAGCATTTTAACTGTCTTGTCATTTACTACATCACATGTAGTTCTGGTGTTAAGGCCAGTGTATTGGACCTGCCGCAGTGCTTTTGGACTTTTTTTTAAATGAAGGGTCAAAATTTAACTTGTCTGAAATCTTAGTCATTTTGTAAAAAGCAGGGGCCAGCCCCAAGCAACTTACATGTTACTTGGCCGAATGTGACAAAAAAAAAAAGCCAGCAGCATACACAATGATGAGCAGCAATAAAATCTCTGCATCATTCCTGATTTTTTGTGCATAAATTATCCCTGACTGTGCATTAATAGGACCTCTATAGATGCAACAGTTAGTAGTTCTATAAAAGTACCATCCTAAAACTAGTCCTGACTGATAAAAAAAATAGCAAGCTGTGTTTTTTTATGGGGTACAATGGTAGCTACTTTTCATATAACTTATGAGAAATATGCATCGTATGCCTAACAATGGAGCCAAATAACAATTTCACCAGTTCTCCAAAAGTTTGTATATGTAAAGTACACTGTCAGTTGCTCTGGAGTTTTTGTTCTGTTTGTTTTGTCTCTCAGTCTTATCAGTAATATTCCATACATTCTTTCTCTAGTTCCACTGTCAGTGTTTTCGAGATGTCGCGAAACAAATCTCTCTATATATATCATGGTATCTACTACTACTGTACTAGTATATCTGTGTTTAGCTCATCTCACACAAAAAGTGAGGCACCGCAGAGATCAACAACTGTTTTGTGTCAGTACTGTCACTAAGTAATTCAGATTTCCTTCAGTTACACATCACTATTTGACAGACATCTGTGATCTCTTTAAACTTTACCCTGCGTCATTATCATGATATGATTATGGAGATGGTCTAGGCCGGGCAATTCACCAATTGGCAATTGTCTTGTTTCAGCTATGAATATGTGTTTTGATCACGTTTATTAGATCTACAACAGCATGGTTCAAACAACCAACATCATCATGACAGCATCAACATTCGTTTTTCTCAGAAAGCGTACTTAAAATAGATTCCACCTGTATTGCAGCTGCTTTCAATAAGAAAAAATCTATTCAGTGTACCAGCTGCGACGCTTCACATTCCCATTGACCATTCTGCGTCGCTGTCACGTAAGCGTACCTTGGCCTTTGTACTCGCAAATATTTTCATGACATTAACACCGTTAAACGAATTTTATTAAAAATTATCAAAATATGGTGGCCAGTGAAGTTTATGTCGATCAAATGTTGAACATCCGTTTCGAAACACTACTTACAAATTGTCGAATTTGAAGAGAGACGGTGGGAATAATCCGTTGGCGTTAGCCATCTTGGTTCGGATGTTGACGTCACAAGGCTGGTTTTTCTATTTTCGGTTACGATATTCTCGCGTGATCAAATCCTACAAGGACACGATGCATCGCTGGAACGTTCGCGTCCATCATTTGTAGAACGCAAAAAAAAAAACAAACAAAAAAACACGGTAATTCCCTGCTGCGGTTTGCACTGTCGATTACAAGTTTTGCTCCGACGAGTAGGTCCACGCGTAAAGACGCAATTCAGTCTTTGGCATGTAGAGGGGAAAAAACGCCAAATAAAGGGCGTTTTTATATGATTACTAATAGTACTATCGGATCCGCCGTTTGGTTACTGTTTTGAAAGCCAGAAAGCTTTGCTGCATGGGAGAGAAACCATAGAGATTGTAATACTTCCCGCCTATGAGAGAGAGAGAGAGAGACACGCAGCATGTGCACACACAGCTAGAAAGCAGGAACATGAAAGGGCTCTCACGGTCCTCTCCACTCCGGCCGGCCCCTGATCCCTCCCTCTCTCCCACTCTTGAAAATGCATACAGTAACATGCAAGCGTTTATACCCTCTCTCCTCACATGAAATGGATAAAGTGACCCTTTACTGTTTCTCACACACACACACAGAGGTGCGTACCCGTTGGCGTGTATGCGCACACAGACGAAGGTATGTAATTTTTGTCTTTCTGATTTCTCATACCACACACACACACACGTCGTCTTTTCGGGGAATATTTTGTACACCTAACGTTTTTGCACACGACCGACGATAAGAGGACGACAACCCGTAAGAGGAATAAAACTTACAAATGCATTAATACCATTGCAATCACCATCCTTCTACAATCTCCTCCAAAGAATCACGTACATTACCCAGTGATACAATGAAAAATGACTATTATTTACGCGTGAGTCAGGTGGTTGGTCTGTCGAGGGGGATTCCCCCAGTTTTCTGTACACCTCAACTCTGTCATACAAATCTCCCATCACCTGTATGTACAAACAAGAATTATTTTTACACGCATATACCTTAAAGAGATACTCGTGTACAATCAGTAATCACTTGCAGAAAACGCACACTATTCGTCACACTGACGTTACAGTTCGCACACGGACGTGTTATGCTCGTCCGACAGCGACACGGACCTATAGGTCTAGCTCCGGGACGGGATTTCTGTCCCGCGTTTTCTGTGAAGCCGGAACACCGCACCCCCAACCCCGCCCTCCTAGGATTGGCAGGCGTTCACGTTGATATCTCACACCTAACACGTAATGGGACAGTCTAGGTCAACCACTGTCCTCTATATTCGTCGAACACAACTTCGCTCCGCTGCCTTGCCTTCCTGAACCTCAGTTCCCTCCTTCACATTCCGCGATTCCCCAACGCCTGGTTAGGGCGGATAGTCTCCACGGCAGAACGTTATGCTGGTGAAAAGATTAGCACAAAGCACACTGGCCAACAAAAGCTAACAGTTGCTAAAATGTTTGGTAACAAAGCGATCTATCAAACTGCTAACTAGAGATCTAGCAAAAAGGCACGGGTAGTAATTAGCAAGATAGCGAAAGGAAACCTACATTCCAAACTAGGGCTTTTATACATTACACAATCCACCCCTTCAGCATCGAATTCATACAATCATGTGACATTCCAATACTATGAATATCCAGCCTGGACTGAAACAATCACGCGTCCATGTCAGTGAGGAGAACATGTCTAGCTTAGGCTAATTCTAGCAGCCTGAGATAAGGACAATACACTCAGGCTTGAGCCGTGCATAGACCCATCATAATCCTATGGACAGTTCACTCTGGACTGCTGTTAACGCCACCAACTAGGGATGCTGTTGTGGCACAGCTACCTGCCCAGTATCTCTTTGTAGATGACAATCTAATATATTTAGCCTTGGTTTAACGCCGATAGTCACTGGGCAAGTGACGAAATACACCTTCCGTCGTCCTAGTGCTACATCATATTCACGCTTGGAGTTTCCAGTCACCTATGTCTCAGATGGGCACCTGCAGATAACCACAGAGATATAAAGGACAGATATAAATATTGGATAACTTAACATTAGCTCGGCTATGAACTGTGATATCAGAACACCCTGAGAAAGGTCAGCTTGACCTTGCCTTCACGAAATCGGTTCAAGGCTTAAACATAAAAGTTTAACAAAATGTATAAAACGAGATTACCAAACGAATTACAATCAATTTTATAATATAAAATATTATACGCAAAACGTGACACTCACAAATTTGGAGAATGTACATTAAGTTTTGTCTTTTTTGACAGGCAAGCATTATGTGCACGCATGAACACAGAAGATACTTAAGGTCTCTCAATGTCCTTTTCTTCCCCCCCCCTCCCTGCGCATACACAGTAACATACAGGTATGCCCATTATATTAACAAAATTGTCTCTGGAAAGCATTTCGTCTCCCTTTGATGCCGACTTTTGACAAATTTCGATTTCATGCTTCCATGCTTCTATCCCACGCCATCCAACCGCACCAATTTCAATTAGTTCCTGGGCCGTCAGTTTGCCAATCATCTTTTTTTTTGGTCTACAGCTTGTATTAATGCCAAAAAAGTTTCTTTCAGTCGGTAGCATTTCAATAACCACTAGCTATTGAAATGGACACAGAATACCAATGGGAAAAGGAAGGAATCAAAGGAGAAATCTACAACTGATAGCTGGAGTGTAATGTTCGGCAGGATGGCCACTGACGGAGTGTGCACAATGCTCAATTCCAGGATATGAACCTCCACCCCTCCAGGATAAGATAGAAAACCAAACTCTCGAACCTGGTACTCAGCTGTTCATGGCCTCTTACAAGAAGAGGAGTCTTGCAGGACCTGGTCTCATTTGGATCGCACATAACAGTCCGCCACTGGAGGATTGGGAGAAATTTTCCTCATAAAGAATTGCCATTTGAAGAAACAGGGGAGATCATCATTTGTCGGACTACTTGAGTAATGGGATTGGTTTATTGTCCCTTTGAAGATGACGTTAGTCGAGTGGACTTCGGTGAAGAAAGAACTTCAGTGCTGGTCATAGAAGCACGGCGCGATTGGTGATGCTATTCAGTAAAGGTGCCAAACGCCTTTGCCAATGTGCCAATAGAGCATAGACGCAGAGGTCCAGTTGCGTAAAACAACCAAGTTACATATGTAGGTTGGGTGTGACCTTTCAGTGGTTGTAAATGATGTTTTGATTTACCTGAAGACACGTGCATGATTGGGTGAGCGCACGAAGCTTTTAGGTCTTTTTGTTGGTAGATATTAGCACTGGATCCCAGAAAGGTGTAGTTTCCGAAGAATTACTTTCAGACTTCGACAATGGTGTGGTGGTTATTTAGAGGGACAGTGCTTCCACCTCGCGGTGATTTCGCAGTATGGGGGGATGGAGTCCTATTACTAAACTATGCATTGAAAGAACCGCCAGACTGATAGCCAGTGCGGACAGGCACTTTAAAGTGCGGGGAGATGGCCGAATGCAGTTTGCAAAATGTTTAACTCCAGGAAATAATAATCCTTGGCAACACCAGGATTCGAACCAGCAACCTCCATCTGCTAGTCCGCAGCTCTCCCAACTGAGCTATCCAGGCCCCCTACTTTGACAATTTAACTCCAGTGCAGTTTGATAGCCAAGGACACGAACGGACAATCTCAGTAGGAGCAAGAGTTATCTCCAAACTGCGCCTAGCTGATGACATCGGCCTTCTGGTGGGCAACAACCAAAAACTGCAGGAACTGGCAGACAGATTTGCAGAATAAGGGCGGCTTATGGAATGGAGGTCAGCAATGAGAAATGTACGTAAGGTGATGGTCAACAGCACAAAGGACTACCACTAAGACATCACTATCAGTATAGACATAACTACTAAGACATCACTATCAATATAGACATAACTACTATAAGACATCACTATCAATATAGACATAACCACTAAGACATCACTATCGATATAGACATAACCACTAAGACATCACTATTGATATAGACATAACCACTAAGACATCACTATTGATATAGACATAACTACTAAGACATCACTATCAATATAGACATAACCACTAAGACATCACTATCAATATAGACATAACCACTAAGACATCACTATCGATATAGACATAACCACTAAGACATCACTATTGATATAGACATAACCACTAAGACATCACTAACTACTATCGATATCACTATCGATATAGACATTGTCACATGTCACTCCTAGGTTGTCACCTGTCACTCCTAGTTTAGCCTGTTCGCCCTTCCCTCTCTTGACACCTGGTAGGTGGGCGCTACGTCATTAGTCATGGCAGCTGCCCTGCTCCACCTAGGCTGGCCAGAACTGGTTTAAACTAGAATAAGGTGGCACCCATGAACACTGAGCATGGTGGGCGCATGGTACTTAAGCAGGGGGAGCGTGAGTTTAGGGATTGATTCAGACACTCAGAATCGGACTAGACACAGGAGAGATGAAGTAGGAAGACCAAGAGAAGCGGACACGTGTAGACCCACGGACCTCTGCCCCTCGCCATCTTAGCCAGGACGTTGGAGCAGCAGCTAGTAGTCACGCTGAATACACTGGGTTGTATTTCGCCGACAAGTCTATGGAATAGACGTGTAAGTGACTGTTGGTTGTGCCTTCTGAATAAGGACTGCTCTTGCCATAAACATATCTTAGAGTCTGGGACTCGGGTTGATTTAGGATAGGTGGTTTTATCCTGCGGGAGACAGGAGACGTCATAAGCCAGAGGCCGGGCGTACGCCAAGAGGAGATAGAGGGAAGTGCTGGTCCTGGCGTTGTCACAAACTTCGTGGTTGGGTCGTTGTACAGCTTTAGAGCTGTGTATTGCGGTAAATCAGTTGTTTAGTAGTGACAAGAGTAGGTGCTCTGTTGTCAGTCACTTGCTGTATCTGTGTATAGAGCCGTGTTGCAGTTTGATTTCCCCTCTGGAGTTTGATTATCTTCTTTGTCTGATACCACGTGGTATGACGTAATCAGGCAGCGTCTTACCATAGACACGAGCAAGGTGATTCTTTGTAAATAATCTGTAGATATATTTGATGTTGTCGAGTCAGTTAGTGCATGAAATATATGTTGAATAACGGTTCGCTGCAGCTGTATCTTTTACAAGGGTGGGGGCTCTTGAGCAAGAAGTGTTTTGCCTTTGTGAGACTGAGCGAACGTGTCAGAGTAGGAGAATCTTTTCCCTCGGTAGATTTCTCTAGTTATTCACATTATTTCATAGCGTCGTCACCCTTTGGTGTAGAGACCATTGACCTGAGGCAGTAAAGGTTTTAATGACGATTGCTCAATTAATCTACATTTACGAGACACCATAAAAGTTTGTTCGGAAATTCTGAAGAAGTCCAGTCCAGTAAGTTAAGGTACGGCCGGTCATGTCACAGACATAACCACTAAGACATCACTATCAATATAGACATAACCACTATGACATCACTATCAATATACACAAGCCAGAAGAAGAAGACACTTTCAAATACCTTGGCTCTGCCCCAGCCAGAGACAGAAGGTCGACCACAGAAGTTAAGATCAGACTAGCCCTTGCCACAACAGCACTTTCAAATCTCAGCAAATCATGACTGAACACCGACATCCTCATCTTCCCCACCAAGATCCGGAAGCTGGCCGGAATGGTTCGGTCACACAACACGTCATAATACACTTGCTAAGGCCATCTTGCAAGACATACGGGAAGGCGAAAAGAAAAGAAAAAGCAAAGGAAAAACTGGCTTGACAACATCCAGGAATGCAAGCCACCTACCATCCCAGCTACAGATAGCAGAAGACAGATCAGGGTGGCAGAGATTGTCGGAAGCTGCATCCCGCACATCCCCTCTAGACCTTCTAGGTCATGGGACTGAGATGAGATGAGATGAGATGAGATGTTTAGTTTAGTCCTCTCTCCTCTTTGTGGGAGGAGGAGAGAGAGCATATAGGGCCTCAATACTTGTCTTTCACTTCCTGCAGTCTCTGGTGATCTTTTTGGCTCATTCCTAGATAGGTTGACGGCTTTAAGTTCTTCCAGTAGTATCCCTTTCTATACGTATGCTCTGGGCACCCCGTCTTTGGTTGGCTTGCGGTTTCCAGTCTAAGAGACAACTGAGTGCCATCTGAAGCCTCTTTCCTCACCATGTGTCCTATACCCAGCGCCATTTTCTTCTCCTGATCTGGATTGACACTTGGTCCTGGTTTGTGGACTGTTCTCAAACGCCACCTGCAGAGAAAGTGCATGTCACATACGGGCTCCGAACCCACGAACGCAACCACGCGTGCCAGGGCCAACATGTCTGAGGTGACCTGCCAAACAGAAGGGGACTGTGGAGGGAAACGAAAACGGCAAACAGACGGTTTAAGGTGGGAGTATATGGACCCCCCCCCCTCACCACAAGCTGTTGACAGGAGATTTAGTGGGTCGACTAGAAATTAAGGTGGCGGAGAACTTGTTCTCGGACAAGACCGCGGGCGAGAGGGGTGGTGGGGAGTGCATGTTCACTGTTATTCTCGGAACAGCAAAGTCAGTAACGATGAATGACACAAGACAGAGTACGTATGGAGGTATGGTTAAATTAACACCATCACTCCTGCCATCAGCTGTAGATGCCCGGCTGTAGCCGTGTCGTCACTCCCCGTTAACATCGATCGATTATAAGAACTCGTTAAATGACCGTTGCAGTTTACCCTGCTCAGTTTACTCTGACACCGCTTGAGCTAGGCCGTTTACAGGGAGTTGCAGGCCCTACAGGGGATACCATGTGGCACTAACTATTCAAGAGCACAGTTTAATATTAATATTCTAATACTTCTAATCTTCAATATTTCAACCATTGTAGTGTCTTCTCCTCCAGTATTTCGCAAACACCAAACAGAATAGATGCCTACAATATGTTGACTAGAGCTCACAAGCACGCACACGTGTACACTCAGGAAACATACGTTTGGACTCAACAGGAAAGGTAGAAACGCGACTTTTAATAGGCCTAATTATAAATTATAAGTCCACACACACACACACACACATGCATGCCAGGAAAAGGAATTTAAAATGATTTTGATTGAGAATCACATATGCATTTACTTAGGTGAACTCCGCTGTTAGGCGGAGACAGTGAGACAGTTAAACTGACCTATCGAACTAGAGCTCTTCGACACACGGGAGATAAACAGATGGCCATTATGTTCATGCGCTGATGTTTGACTTGTAAAACATAAAGTATGAACTCGGTGACTGTTACAGAACAAACTTTTGTAATTCTACGCACATACTTCCGCACTAGACTTTTGTAAACAAGTATATTGTCTTTCTCCTCAGTTTATATGATATAGGTACCCGTAACAATATCGACGAGGCAGCATGAAATCAGAAACAAAGGACGTCATATTCACACTGCATGGTTAGCGTCAGGTCTCAAGCTATTAACCTATATAAAATGGTAACGTACTCTAAAGCAGACACGCGTGTGCGCGCACCCACACGCAGAGACACATGACAATGGAGTGATCGTGACCGACTTTAATAAAAGACGCTCAAGGTTTCAGCCAGCGTCTTTTATTGTCTGGATAGCTGGTCTCCGATTCGTGGGTTCGTGTACATGTACTGTTCTAGCAGTGGAGCATTAGAGGATGGGCTGACGGGCTATAAGTACATATGGTCTTCAACATTGGTGCAACACTGAAACCGATTTTACCAATGTGAAGTATAACTGGAAGAATCAAAAACGGACACACAGATAAATATATACACGTATATATATTTATTGTTCTGTTCACCCCCGCTAACTCGAATCGAACGCACAGCAGTGTAAATTTTGTAGTTTTCTCGAATTTTTAAAAGTTCTTGTATTTCATGGATCAATTTAGTTTTTATCTTGAAAATATATCGCGTTTTCTGTCATGTTCTTCTGCTTACAATAAAATTGACATAACATATAGTTTGATGGTAACGATGGGAGCTAATTCAGTCAATTACATAGAATATGGCGGGGGGGGGAAGCTGCTTTGTTCTTTAAAGACGAGGATATATAGCTTTGTTCTGACCCTCTTCCCTAAAAAAAAAGTTTGGGGCAAGTTGTTCAACCAACAGTCTGCACTTCAACTGCGCATGAGGTACAGAGAGGGCAAACTACACATCGACCTAGATACTGGAAGCCATGAACGTTATATATAGGTGACCAGTTAATAGTGTACGTTGGACCCAGACGCGTGTTGCCTACAGTCCAGAAATGCTAATACCTCTCAGGAAAATTTACGCACATTTAAACATTGACATTAAATCAAACACCAATGTCTGCAAAAATTATATATATACATAATAAATCACAATTGTACGTACAGCAAATATGAGTCAACAAAGAATTTTACAAGAAACTTGTGAGACTAAATGAAGCGAATATATTTTTAATGGCACCAAACAACACAATTTTATCATAATTCTCCTGTAAGGTACTGACCTCTTTGTTTCTCTGGGAGTGCAAGATACTATACAAAGATACATGAAAATCATAATAACATGTTCCTAGATGCTATAAGAAAATATAATCAAACAAGAACAAATGAGGACAGAGCGCTATAAAATCGTCAAATGACAACCCCAACAAAGTACTGGCAGCGCTAGACACAACCGTATGCTGACGTATGCAATCAAGAGAGCCTACCGTACCCAAACACGTAGCAAAGAGAGAGTCGAAAGTAAGGAACTTTCTTTTAAACGACCCTAGTCTTCACACGACTAGACCCTGGTGTACCACGTGTGCATACAGCGAATCCTTTGTTGGGGTTGTCATAAGAAAATACTTATAGTCAAATAAAATTAGATATTAGTATTTTATAATAGTAATGACTCTTTTATAATTAAATCTCCTACCTGTTCATGTGCATGTGTAGGCATGTGTGTGCGCGCACGCATAAACATTGAATAATTTGAATTCACTGTGGTTGTTACTGTATACCATTATGAGACCGGAAATGTGCGTAGCTGCACTTCCAATATTCGACTATAACTAGTAGTAGGCATAGGTACATTCAACTCCAGGAAATAATCGTTGAGCACTCCTGGATTCGATCCAGCAGTACATCCACATAGTCCGCAGCTCTTCGTCCAGTTATATAATACACTCACCCGCAATAGAAGCTTAAATTACACTCGGCCAGCTTGGGTGAACACAACTCCAATATTGGAAGTGTTCTAAGTCTGTAAAGGCGCCTGATCTGTGCTCGCAGTACATGTCCTGGGGCGGATTGGGGGGGGGGGGGCAAGAGCCGGGCATTCCCCCCCCCCAAGAGAGCAAAAACAAAAACAAAAGAGAGGAATTTATTTGGGGGTTTGGGGTCCAGAATTCTTCGAGCAAGATGCTATATTTTGGCTTCTTGTCGGCTATTACAAATGGCCAGGTTACAATTGACCAGTCGTTACTGCCGCTCGATCAGGTGTATACTGATTTTTATCATTTTCTTGGCCCTCCCCCCACCCTCCCTACTTTGAAGAGAACCATGATCCGCCCCTGCATGTGATGTATATCCTCATGATGGGCGCTTACGAGTGACCGTTATTGGACCCAGTTCGTCAGCTGTTGGCGAGACGCGCGGTTTGCTAATCTGCAAGCAGTAGTGTCAAAGTCATTCTATACTCTCTTCGGTGGCATTCAGAGATCTCCGAGTAACCTTCGCAAATCAGGTTAGTCAGCTGTTTGGACATAGACTCTTTCGATTGGCCATAACCGTTCACACCTCCAGACCGGTGCCGCAAGAAATTCGGTCCGGCAAGAAAACTGATCCAGTATGCAGCAGCCCCGTGAAATGCCTTATCCTAGATTGACTATTTTCGGTATGTTGGCCAGTTTTCTTGTGGGACCAATTTTTTTCGACACCGGAAAGGACTGCAGCCAATCACCTCATTCGACTAAAACAAGTGTGAGAGCCGTGCCCGTGGGCGAGGGGTGCACTTTGCCAGAACTCAACAGCCAGCAACCATGTATCGTCAGGTGGCTCAAGATGTATCTCGAGGTCTTCAAAGAGGACGTTGTCAAAGGCTTCTTACACGAAGTTCGGTATGTGGGGTGCGTCACTCATCCCAAATGAGCGATGAAGAACCTAGTTTTTTTCAGATGGTGGGAATATTTTTTGATCGTGCTGCCTGCCACATCGAAAATCGTCTAGTGGATCAGTTGAAGGGAAAGATGTCACTGGACGAGAAACGACAACGTGTGAGAGGCATCTTACGGATCATCAAGCCGTGTAATCATGCCATTGCCATCAACTTTCCTATCAAACGTGATAATGGGGAGTATGAAATGATCGAGGCGTACCGGGCACAACACAGTCAACACAGAACCCCGTGTAAAGGAGGTATGTCATAGTATGTGTGTTGACTATATAGTCTCACTGTAGTGTAAGAAATACTTTTATTGAAAATTAACCTAGAATCGCTTTACAACCATCAGAAGCAACAAAGCTAAGGACTTGTGAGGAACAGTATGGCATAGCCATTATAACAAAAATTTCAAACCATTCTATTCTAATTCAGAGTTTACATTGGACTCGGTGATTCTGCCTCAAGAGTCGCTGTCGAGGTATATAAGAGATGTAGAATGTCTCTTCTGGTAGTTTCAGTGGAAGGTGCATAAAACGGATTGGTATACTTATTAATATATCAGATAGTCAGCATATTAAAATGGAAGGGCGGGAGACAGGATATCTGATAGTGGAGAGGTCACTGGTGCTTGACTACTTACTGGTAAATTATAGATCCTTTCAGATTTGCACCAGTATTTTGGCATATTAACCACTTATAGATCAAGAAAAGCAAGAGAAACATAAGCTTTCGAGTAGAAAATGACGGGTTTTTTTTAAAGTTAGAAACAGAGCTGTGTGATGCAACAGAGACAAATCAAGAAATGTTAAAACAGTGGACTAGACAGGAAGTGTGACTCTGTCTCACTTTTCATGTCAGTAGCTGAAAACGAATGAGATTTTACATAACATACCACCTGAACAAACATTCCAAGTATACTCCCATCCACCTGATTTAAATAGAAATGATCGAAGAGCTCAGTTTATTTTCAACTAAATAGATTAGCTAGAACAAATTGCTGTAGGTCTGCCTGATCAAAACCCCTGAGATGATTGAAAATTAGGTCAGTAGCAAAAGATCTGCAAAACTGGGTTGAAACTTGAACTACTACTAGACTTGTTCTCCTGAGCAAGGAGTTCATGGCCTAGATGGTTATCTCCTATCAGGTTAATTTATGGTATTGGAGCTTCTTAAATATTGTGACCATCTAAATGTGGATTGGTAGGAGAGTTGTGGTGTGATTAATGACCTTCAGTCTTTAGTGTCTTATGCATATGTGTTTGCACTAGCATTGTTCTTTTTGTCTTTAAGTTTGTTGTTATGCAAAATAGGATTTGGTCTTTGGAAGATGAACCTACAGAGGATCATGGTGGCAGGTGTTACTGTCTATATTTTTATTTTCAGATTTCTGTGTGTGCTGCTGAGTGTTTGTGAGAGAGAGAATGTTTGTGATGGTAATTTCTGGAATTTTTTTGATTCATCTGTGTATGTGTGTTTGCATGTATGCTTGCATGCCTGTGTATATGTATAAGAGAGAGAGAATGCTTGTGATGGTAATTTCTGGATTTTTGTTTGTTTCATCTGTGTGTGTGTGTGAGAGAGAGAGAGAGAGAAAGAATGTTTGATAATTTTGTGTCTTTTAGCTGTAAGTGAAAAATGGGATGGCAAGACTAGAAGGCAGGTTATCCAATAATGGAAATGTTATTTGTATATAAAATGTTATTGGTTGTGGCATAACCACTCAGTCCAAAAAAAAAAACAGGAGGCAAAAAGCTGATAGATAAAATTACAGTACACATATGAAAAGGGGAATGCGGAACCTTAGTTACATGGGATGGGTAACTGTTTTCATTTTCTTTCCAGTTCACTGCATCTACAGATCACATGACAGATAAAGCCCCAAAAAAGAAGCTGTACCAGAAAAAAGGGGGTGGGGTCTGTAGGGTTTTTTTGGGGGGTCCTCGTGGAAAGAATAGGAATCTATTCATGTAGACCTAGTGTAAAATTGTGTCCCTTGTGGCACTTTTTTTAACAAGTGACCCAAAAAAAGTAAGAGATTGTCAAGAAAAAGGGTTGGTCAGGAAACTATGACTTTTTATTTTTTCACTTTTTTTCTTTGGCATAGAAGTTACTGCTGGAAGTAGGTTGTAAGCATGCGAGTCATCAAATATCAGACTTGAAAAGTTGAATAGAGGAAACCACAAAGTGTTAAAACATTTGTCATTTACCTTTTCGTTGGGGGTCTTCCATTTCTACCTCTTTTTCTTACTTGCTGTAATCATCAGGTTTGCTCATCCTGGTCTTAATTATTTACCACCTTCCTGTCTTCCATCACACCCTGTGTGTGTGTGTGCACATGCATGCTTGTGCAACCCCCAACTGTATTAATTAGCCCTGCTTTCACCCTCTCCAACCCCTTTCTCTTGTGTAAAGAAGGAGAGAGAGAGAAGTGGAAGGGATCAAGGCCCAGTGACCTAATTAAGGTCTGAGCTCAAAGCTTAAAAATTACAGAGATAATTATTGATGGTTGAGGTTGAGATTTAACCAACAGCATGCAGTCTGAGCTGTTACTGACAGGCACATCACCTTAGGATATCCCTGCCAGCAAATAACAAGCATGCTTCATGCGCAGGCAAACAGAGCTTAGCAAACAAGCTTGCACATCGTGCCTAGCCAAGAAGGAAAAGTCTAGGCGCTAGGTTAGAACTGCTGGTGGGATTTGCTCCAGCTTGCCACTCAAAGCCTTTCCACATAGCAGGCATGGGTTCATGTACCTAAACATTAAAAAAAAAGTCGCCCAGACAGCAAAATCCTCCCTTTCTTGGTTTTAAGTACAACTTTTAACACGCTAACAGTGATAAAGTGTGTATGAAAGCTGTAAAAGCAAGCTTGCCTTATGCTCCCAATAGATATTCCATAAGTTGCCCTCTGTGACTCACTCTGAAAGGCCTGAATGATTTTTTAAAAGCACCCTATCATTACAGACCTAGGCTGCAAGTCACCATTTAAAAAAAAAGTCTGTTTCTGGTCCTGTCACAAAATTTCAAGGCTATATTCCCAACCCACCAGCATGGTTGTCTGCTAAATTGTTTTTAATAGGGCACATCCCACCATTCAACTTTTGCAAACATATTTTCATAAACTTGTTCATAGCAAAGCTTGCAGTCCAGACACATTTTGTCACTGTTTTCACAAACTTGATTCTAACAAATCTTGTAACAGCAGCTTCCAGACACATTTTATCACATTTTTGGCAAGCTTTTTCATAAGATAGCTTGCATAAGGTATAATTTTGCAGAAATACGTTACAGAATGGTTCCAAAGTCCACAGTTTTTTGGGGGTTGGAATGCAACTTGAACAGTCTTGACAGGCCACTGTATGTATCAGTCATTTTGACCTTACAAGACATTTTTTTAAACGTGCAGCGATGTTACCCAGCCATAAATCTCAACACTTTATATATTGTTAGTACTCTGCAGCAGGTAGCGAAACTTGTAATTTATTGGTGCTGTTAGTATGGTTCAATCTGTGCTGCGTAATTTAACAAAACCACAGATGATTTCAGTAAGTGAAAATATCAAAAGGACAGAAGCAGCTATGTGTAGATTATTCGCACAGATTATATTTATAAATAATATATAGAATACATACACATGCACACAGGTCTAGTATAACGGTAAGTTCAGATATTGTTATAGGTTATAATTCATAATGTAAAATGCACTTATTTGTTCCTTGGATTTACATGTATGTACATGTTTCTGTACAGAAATCTTTTCTGTAGATTCCTTTTAAATTTGATGCTTAAAACCAGTGACTTTATCCACTAAATAATTACTGCAGATTCATGCGAATAATATAATAGATTGATTTTACCCTACTATTAGGATATGACCACACATCAGCTTTATGTAAGGAGATAACTGAAACTAACTGATGGGGTTTCTATATAGTGTTTTATTGTCAACAAAAGAGTTGTGACAAGAAATATAGTGAAACAATTTGCTACAGGTATACGTTACAGCGAGGATGTGAACATAGATGAAGTACAAGCTCTAGCAGCGCTTATGACCTACAAATGTGCCATTGTGGATGTGCCTTTTGGTGGAGCAAAGGCTGGTGTCAAGATAAACCCCTCCTTGTATTCCGAGAATGAACTGGAGAAAATCACTCGTCGGTTGACAGTTGAGCTGGCCAAAAAAGGATTTATAGGTTTGTGTTCATTAGCTATTTTTTAAGATACAGAAGTGTTCTGTGATCTGTATAAGACACTGTGTGGTTGGGTGTATGTATGTGCTTGTAAAACCCACAACCATCTGTGCACACATAATTCTATGATCATAAGTTTGGATCAACATTTAAGATGTATGTGTTAAATATGCCAAGATCTCTTCCATCAGTTTATGCTTAAAGTCTGTTTGCTTTTGATAAGATGCCAGAGTTACGGGCAGGAATTATCAAGATTGGTAACCTAATATAACACTGATAAGGTAAATTGATATGTATGCAACTGCAGCTATTGCCTGCATTCTTGTGGGCATTTTGTTACGATGGAAGTCAGCCTGGTGAATGGGTCCAGGAATTATTTGATGATCATTGATGGTGAAAAAATGCTGTGATAGTATGATGGTTGCCAGTGGTACTAAGAATCTCTTCTGTGGCAGGACCTGGCATTGATGTACCAGCCCCAGACATGGGTACTGGAGAGCGAGAGATGAGCTGGATTGCTGACACCTATGCCAATTCCCTTGGTACACAGTTTTGTTTAGAAATTTTACTCAACTGCCTTTGTGATATTTAAAGAATATTACCCATAGGGGTAGAGGAACCTAAAGTTCTTTAGTATCAGATGGTTTTTGGAGAGCCTTGCTTGCTCACATCAATGTCAATATTTTTCAGGTACTTGTTTGATGCTTACTGTTACAATGCAGCTTTGTTTGGCATTTGTGTTATCTCAACTGCCTCTTAATTTTGACCAAGGAAAGCTATTTACATGAATTTTGGGGCAATTTTTCAGGACATTTTGACATTAACGCTAGAGCATGTGTCACTGGCAAGCCAATTCCTCAGGGTGGTATTCATGGAAGAATATCTGCCACTGGCAGAGTAAGTCACTTTTCCCCCCTTATAAAAGTATAAATAATGCATCTGTCTGTTGAAATACCTGTAGTAGTAGGTTTATTGTAGATGTTAAAGCAAGTAGGTTCTTTTCTTATATATAATATTTAACTGGAGGAAACATTTGAGTACATGTATAATATTTATTCCTTTATTTACAATGCTGTCAATTTTATTTAAAGTCTAGTTTGCTAATTGTAACCAAATGATGCAAATCTTGTATCTTCAGCATTGAACATAGTGTCATTTCTGTTTGTTCGCAGGGGTTATACCATGGTGTGCATAATTTCATCATGGAGGCAAGTTACATGAGCATGGTTGGCTTAACTCCTGGTTTTGGAGATAAAACCTTTATTGTCCAGGTAAATTGTTTCCCTTATACTTGATGGCTATTGTGAATTCTTGTTAATAACTGCTTTTTAAAAAATAGTAAATGAAATTTTTCAAAAGTAAAAAATAAGCTGTGCTTGTGCTTTCAGTGGTACATAAATGAAAAATGTGAAGAAGAATGCTATCAGCAATTTGGCTATAGAAGGGGCACACTATTGATACAGTCTGAAAGATGCATGTTGTTGAGTGACATTTAGACCTTGCAGTGCTACCTCATCACCAAGTGATGCACAGGTGGTTTTTTTGCTGACTTGAAAAATTGTTGTGTTCCGGCTCCAGGGTTTTGGTAATGTGGGTCTGCATAGCATGCGCTACCTGCACCGTGCTGGTGCTAAATGCATTGGTGTCATGGAGAAAGATGGTAGCATCTACAACCCTCGAGATGGCATAAACCCACGGCAGCTTGAGGACTACAAGATTGTAAGACATGTGTTTAGCTGTTACCCCGACCCTCCTTTTATACATGCTTTGAATTTTCCCATTGGAGAGATGAGTAATTAAGAGGGTGTTGGAGGTGGGGGGTGGACTGGGTGATGTATATATCTGTATATTGCTGCCCAGGTTTTGTTTTTCTTTTCTTCATGTGTGTGTGAGTAAGAGAGAGAGAATGTGCGAATAGTTTTCGATGGTGATAGAGGTGGTAAGGCCATGTGGATGAGGGAGACAGAATATTAGAGAGAAGATGTGCTTATGTTTATTGGTTACGTGGTAGCTGAATGAGTTTTGTATGGCTGCTTTTATGAATGCTTGCGAGCATTACATTTCTTTCCTTGTGCAATGTTTTACATTGTCACTTGGCGATTAAATGATCTTGACTTGACTTGACTTTACGTGGTTATCTTTTGGTTCTTTACATCTTCCTCTTCTCTCTCCCTCTGCTTTTCTCTCTGTGCTCCTCTAAGCATTTTGTGACTGATTGTATACTTTGCCTTTTGGCATTGCATAACTCAAGGAAACACATTTATTGATAAAAGAAATGATGATGTCTGTAACAGTAATAGTTTTCATTCTTCCTTTTCTTCTTACCATTTGTGTGATGGTATGCAGAGGGTACAGAGTTCTAATCCTTACTGTCATGGCAGTTCTCATTTTTTAAAAAATCAAATTCTCATTTTAATTTGCAGTCAGATTTGTTGTCATTTTCATTCTTTTTCTCAAACTCAGTTTTATTCTCTTTCTTAATTATTCTCATTTCCATTCTTAATCAGGAGCATGGAACCATTGTGGGGTTCCCAGGGGCAGCACCCTATGAAGGCAGTCTTCTTTTGGAGAAATGTGACATTCTTGTACCTGCAGCAGGAGAAAAACAACTGACGAAGGACAATGCTCATCAGGTGCAAGCCAAGGTAACATGAGCATGAAACCAGCTGATATATCCTATTCTTTATGGCATTGTTATTTGAAATCCTACACTTGCTCTGCAAACTACAGTGCACAAGCAGCCACAGACAGTTTAAATCGTCCTTTCCTACAAGACTATTTGAATTGCTGATTCCTGAACGGTCGTGAAACTTTGGAAGTTACTATCCCTTTGTACTTTTTACCTCTTTTTCTCAGTGTTTAGCAAAAAGTAGGAAAAACTTGCTATGCAGCATACAACCTGTTGTTCTGGTAAAATTGTGGTTTGCTTTTTTCCCCGTTAGTTGACTAATATAAATTTCTTTGTTCATTTTCCTAGAAATCCACAAAGCCATCCTAAAGTATTTGTGCCATATTAACTTATATGACCAGAATGGTGCATGTAATTTTATATGAAGATAACAGCTATATAATGTTTTTCTTCAGATCATAGCGGAGGGTGCCAATGGTCCCACAACAGCTGAAGCAGACAAGATCTTCCTGGAGAGGAATATACTTGTGATTCCAGTAAGATTAAATGGGTGCAAATTCTTCTATTTTAGAACGGAAACTTTTTTTTGGGCCAGAAATCCATCTTTTCAAAACTTTTGCCGAGAATGACCTCCTTGTCGACTGTTGGTTTATAGAAAGATTGTGTTGTTTTGTGTGGCTGTGGCAAGGTCTAAAACGAAGCACTCTTTAGCAGAGGAGTCACGAGCGTCTGGCTGGCTGTTGGGCTTTAGCATTTGCCATGGTTTTCATGCTTTGATGCTTTCAAAAACATTGAAAAATGAGAAATTAGTGGTGGGACTAACTGGTTAGACAAAAAAAAAACAGGATACAGATAAAACACTCCATGAGTGGTGTGTAATATTGGATAGCTCTGGCATTGCTTATTCGGTGAGTTATTGATGCAGCTCCCAGTTTTTGTTGCCTGAAAACATAATTCTAAAATGGTATACTGTACTGCTTTTGAGTAATAAACCCTATGTTTGCAGCATGGTCAGAGATGACCGTTTTTAAACACTAAATTGCAAGAAAAAATGTGTTAACTTCGGGCCCTGGACCCGTATCCATTTTTCAAGTTTTTGTTTTGTTTTTTTGGAGTTGCACCCATGAGATTTATTGGATTACTGGTCTCTGCAATAGGGTTAAGCTCCTTGTTAAAATGACACTTGGGCAGGAATGCTTAAGATGTACACTGATTAGAACTTGCTTACATGCAAGGAAATGTGTGTGCAGGAAATGTGCTAGTATAGATTTATTTTTGCTAGGTTCGCTATGCATGTGAAACCCGTATCTGTTGTAATGCAAGGGAGATAACAAAATGGTCTCATTCACATCTATTACCAATAAATATATCCTTAGCTAGTCCAAAATTTAACTTGGAATATAAACAGCAATCAACAATATTGCCACACTGTAGTAGAAACCCAACAAGAACCACTAGTACAATGGTGGATAGTCACACAAACATTGCTGACATGCATGGCCACCGCCATCACAAAGCATAGAAGTGTCTCGTAAAATATACTGCATGCCCCTCTAAAACACATGAAATAACCTGGCATGATGCAATGAGTTCAATACTTCCACCACCAGCAACTTAAATCTGTGCGTGTTTGGGTATGTGTATAAGGATGACAAGGTCAAGCAGGCGAACAATTTAAGCACGTATTAGTGGCAGTGGGAGATGGCTCGCAAGAACTCAGCTTTACCTTTGTCTACAAGACTGTGGAGGCTTCTCTGCAGATCTGCCTATTAAGTCTGTGTCCTGACCCTTCTAACCCTTTTCACTATTCACTAACCACTATGCAGGTGGCCTCCCAGAGTATTAGCTCAGTTTTGTTTCCATGTGGAGCAGGAGTGTTGTTTCATGTATGGCTGGGTATATGTACAGTCTGTCAACTGGCTGTCTTATTTGCAAGGGGTAGCAGTGGCCCCCTCTTTCGGTGAGCCTGGTCCCGCAGAAAATCATCTGGTGGTGGTGTCGGCTGCTCTTTTTTGGCAGCTGCATCACTCTCTTCTCTCACTGGGTTCCACTGTGCTCCATACCTCTCCCTGCTCTCAGCATTTATAGATCTTTGTTTTGTAAGCTTCCGTCAGAATCCTTCAAGGGGCACAGGCAAATCATGAGGGAGCAGTCACTCAAGTTTTCTCGAAGTTGTCAAGCCAATGTAGCGAAATTTTTGTAGCAAAAACATTTTCCTATTAGCAACAGAAAAATTTGTAGTTCGCTGCGTAATTCAGTTCTTTGCAGCAATTTGTAGCGACTACCTTACTTGCTACTCAAATTTGTAGTAAACTACAATTGGCAGCATGTTACTGCGTTAACTTACCCAACCCTGGTGATGGGACCAATGTCTTGACTAAACTGACGCTTTATGACACAGGTCCCAAATAATGATCTTCCCCAGCTGTGTAGTGATGGGACCAATATCTGAATGTCCTGACTAAGCTGATGTTTTATGACACAGTTCCCAAAATTATGATTTTACCCAGCTGTGGTGTTTTCATTTGCAGGACTTGTTTGTCAATGCTGGAGGTGTGACGGTCTCATACTTTGAATGGCTGAAAAACCTCAACCATGTAAGCTATGGACGATTGACATTCAAGTATGAGAAGGACTCCAACTATCACCTCTTGGGTGAGTAATTTCGTATACTTTGGAATATTGGTATACTTTTATTGTTGGTATATTTTACAACACATAGCTTTAGAAAGATTTATTGTTCCATTTTATGCCACTGTTTGATACTCTCAACTAGGTATGGT
>SMGT01013757.1:59758-105022 GCA_004794575.1 Lanistes nyassanus | reverse complement strand
CCTTTTGGCAAGATGGCGACTGAGGTCCGTAGGCTAGCACGTGGTCGCTTCACTGGGTCTCTTCCTAGGTGCACGTCCCTCTCTGTATGTCCTCTCTCCTCCCTTTCTGTGTCCCTGTGTGTCTCTCTCGCGTTTTTTTCCTGCCTAAATTCTAACCCCCTGACGCCTTAAAACTGGGCTAAACCGGTTCTGGTCAAACTCGGTGGAGCCGGCCAACGGCGCTGACCAATGGCGAGCTTCCAGCTAGCCGCTCAGTGTCCAGAAAGGGCGGAGCGATAGCCTGGTGATGACATATCTTCCCCCTACTAGCTTACAAAGGGAGGAGCTAAAAGGCTTACCTAGGAGTGACAGGTAATAGCCTAGGGTGACATGTGACATATGGTACATAAAATACATGTTTTTTTCTTTTGGCAGAGAGTGTGCAGCGATCTCTGGAGAGAAAGTTTGGTAGAAATGGCGGCAACATTCCTGTTGTGCCATCAGAAGATTTTGAGAAGAGGATCTCTGTAAGTCTGCCTCTGATTTACAGTTATAGAAGGAAAAAAAGATATCTGCTTAAGCAAAAGGGAAAAGGGGGATTTTGCAAAAGGCTTTTTTCCAGTGAAATTAAGAGCTATGCTGGTTGTGCAATGAAGATTCTGCAAGTTAACAAAATAGAAAAATATATGTTTGCCCATCTGCAGGGAGCATCTGAAAAGGATATTGTTCACTCTGGTCTGGAATACACCATGGAGAGATCAGCTAGAGTAAGTGTCTCAGCTTTGGAAACTGAACCCATCTTTTAGTTTGTATAGTAATTTTTATAGTGCAAGTTTTGCAGCATCCAAATTTTGCCAATTAAAACTTGTCATCCTAGCATTGCATCATTCAAAAAATTTAATTTCCAACCTTCTTTGTGGTAGGAAATGAGAAAAAAACCCATACTGCGGGTTACTGTTTATGTCCAATCAGCTTATAATCAGCTTGCGTCTTCCAGTAGTTCACAGAATGTTAAACGTACCGCCGTTGAAGTACTTGGATATGGTAGCGGTACAGGGTGTAGTCAGGGAATAGCTAAAACACATTAAGCATATAATGATATTGCAGACTTGACATTTTTCCGTGTGTCGGTGAGAAGGTGTGTGTAAAAGATTTTACCTTGCTGACAGGAGAGGGTTATTGACGAGATCTGCAGACTGAGTCTAGTAATGAACAAAAAATCAGCTATTCTTGGGGAAAGAAAGCACTGTCGTAAATCCATAAACCGTTGCATATGGTTTTGGGCCTTTGTTTTACAGAACATCATGAAGTCTGGCATGGCACACAACCTTGGCCTTGACCTGCGCACAGCAGCCTACATCGCTGCCATTGAGAAGATTTTTCATGTTTATAGAGAGGCTGGTTTGACATTCACGTAGACACTGTCATCCATCTGGGCTGTTTCACAGAGTTTCGGAATGCAGAGTGCACATTGTTCTCATTACTTCCACCCAGTAAAAAATTTCCTTTCCTCGCCCTTTCTTTATGCAAGATTTTGTGATCATGCAACTGTCACTGAAGTACACACCAATATACTTAGTATGTTGCACATACCATTTCCCCATTGACAGGTAACAATAAGTAACTACACGTTTTCTGCTTTCGAGCTCAACTACATAAGATGTATCTGCTAAAAAAAATTATTTATGCTGTCATAGCATTTTACAAATGTTTTAAAATATTTTGATACTATTGAAAGCATGATGTAAAAAATTGTTATCAAGTATGGCTGTGTTGATTCTGACGTGCATATTTTGTAGTTTGGTAAAACTATCAACGAAAGATTACAAAAGCTGGGAAGAATTTGAACTTTGTGTGTAGTCAAGTATACAGCAGTGCCACAACAGGCAGCGTAAGAGTGCAGCTATGCAGTATACTATAGAAGCTTGATCGGTGCTACAAAATGGTATTAATAGCCTATTTTCCCAGTTGTTTTGCATAGCATTTTCCTTCCTATCAACCTGTACAATTTTGGTTTCGTTGACAATCAGAATCATGTTACTCTTTACCTAAGAGAAATTGTTGTGTGTGTACAATACTGGGATCTATTTTGAACTGAGCTGATAGGACCGACCACATGAATCTCGATTACCACCAGACTGGATGCTTAATGATCCGAAGGCACAAATTCCATGTCAGCTCCATGTCAACTGTAAAGGTTTTTGATGCTTTTGTTACATTTTCCTTTTTGTTTAAGATTTTTTTGGTTATGTAAGATATAGGGCCCAAAATATGATCTGATTAGCATGAAAGAAAGGATTACAATTTGACTGCACATAGAGAGGATGTTCTGAATGCTGTGTGCACCTTTTTAAGTAACTCACAGCTGAGGACCTTAATTTTCTCTTATTTGCTGATACAAACGCACATTTTCCCTGAACGTTGAAGAACCAGGTCTGAGTTATTGCCAGCAATGCATTTCATGTTCCATTCTTCAGACTGTGTTGAGTATGCACGATAATACCGGATCTGGCCATTTTTATTTAGAAAACCAGAGGACCATATTTTGATACCTTAGATGAATGTTCTTGATGTAAAACCAAATGCCAGTTCTAACATTTCTCCACATCTCACCATTTTTTTCCTGAAAGAGAATGTCATGAGAATAAATCTGTGATGTAGTTTTTAAACACCATATTTCTAAATTTATTGCTGATGCTGAAAACTGTATGCATGAGTGTATACATATTTGTGTGTATAAAAGAAAATTTTTTTGAATGAATTTCAGCAAAGACCAAAATGCCTATAAAAGCTACATCGGTTATTTAACATCGTCAGGAAACGATATGTTTTTCTCATGATAAGTAGATGGGCGAACTCGGCAACGAAGGGTCCTAGGAGACCCAGAAAGCCAGAATACCCAAAGAAAACCCTGAGCCTTGTAAATGGGTGCAACATACAAAATATGGGATCCAGACCCATGACCCTTGAATCAGTGACAAACACTTGACCCCTATGTCATGGGTCACCCCTACTAAAACTTAGGGATACACCCACAAAAAAGCCCCCAAAAGCTCTTGACTGTAATAAAGAGTTATTCCAAGAAAGAGTTGTGTATGTAGTGCGCAGTAGTCATGCCTGTATTGCAGCTTGATGAAACGTAAAAGCAGACTACATATATTGGACTGAAATTCTCACACAGCCTCTCATATAAGACCCACATATAATGTGATCAGAAGGTCCGAAATGTCTTGGCTGATTTTAAAATAAATGGGTATAGATGGAAAAACACAGGAAGATACACATGTACACAGCAAAACAAGTGCATGCTCAAAGGAGTAGATGTTATATCTAATGCAAGTGTATGCTCTTCTGCTCAGCACAGAAACAAGCCCAGTCTTCTGAAGTAAGCATTTCTCATTATCTCTTTTTCCTCTCCTGTTTAGTTTTAATGGAACATTAGCCTGCAGAAGGATGTCAAAGCTTACACCTGCCCCTCCTACAAAGGATTATCCAACTTGTGCTACTTGTAGCAATCCAGTCAAAATGCCCAGCCTCGTGAGCTACTTGAAATGCAATCTCCTCTCACCCCTCCCACCCCTGAAAGCATCTCTTGCCCATGTCATTCCCACCCTCCACCCGGCAGATCAGATACTTTCACAGAATCACAGAAGAAAAATATCAACATTCAGACATACCCACTCTTAAATTAAAAAAATAAAAATCTGAAACTTATTCTTTCAAAAAAAAAATTTAATGGTACTTAAAATGTAGTAAAAGACACCTCACAGACACTCAGTTTTTGTCATCTTGCAAATGTCACCATAATGGATCTCAAGCTTTATCACTCCCACATAAGCATGCACGTGTGCACACAAACACACACACACACACATATGGATGCACATGTACACAGCTGAAAATGATCAGAACCATGAAAAAATCTTGTATGTGCACATGTGCGATCACACTCACACACCCACACACACAGGTGATAGTGATCAGAGCTGATCTCAACTGTAAGATTGATCTAAGTGTCAAGTCAGTGATAGTGATCAGAGCTGATCTCAACTGTAAGATTGATCTAAGTGTCAAGTCTGTCACTTCCTCTGTCTTTCCACACTTGCTTCCTCATCTTCACTCTCTGATTCTTCCCCTGCTGCCTGCTCCACTGCCGTGTATCCTGGCACGTAGTCCTCTACCTGCAGCAGAAACTTCTCTGTGGAAGGTGGTGCCACGATGATCACCTTTGTGATGAAGGGACCTGAACAAGAACATGATTTTTATAGCAACAAACCATAGCTAGCGACTCTTCAAAGTGGCCAGAGATAACACAAAACAGGTGTTAAGACCAATCATCTCATGGAATGTATTATCACCTGGTGTGACAGTGGGGCATTTCATTAAAACTGACTACACAGGGGACCAACTGCTCATCATGACAAAATTTGTTATATGCTATTGTCACAAAAAGATGACTCTCTGCAGGCAGGCAAACATGGGCATCAAACCTACTTTATATAGGAGCGTGTGCACACAAAATTACTGCCATAAATTCTCTTGGCAAGAATGAAACTAAAACTGCAGCCAGATGATGAGAGACAACCCAGGTCATAGTCCATGATACATACCAAGTGATTTTGATTTTCCTTTGCTAATGTCCTCCACATATGCTAAAAAGTTTTCTTTCAGCTCCTCCACAGACATCTTCAGCTGATACGGACAAAGGAAGCCAAACTTTAAGCACCAATGGTGGACAATTAAGAGGCTTAAGGATTACACTGGTAACTGCATGTGATCACTGCTATCGTCCTAACCGCCTTAGTTGCATTCAATGTGCAGGTAATAATTCCTGGGGCCACAAACAGCACAGGTATTAATAAACATGTCAAGTAACACTTCTGGGCTTTTCAGCAAAGCCAAGTGCTTAACACAAACAAGTCTTGTGGATGTCTGCATGGGTTATGTAAAGCAAAAATATGCAGATTGTTGAGCACCAGCAGTGCAACATTTTCAAAAAGAGTGTTTTCAAAACTGTAGTGGTCTATGGAGAACAGCTGGTTTTTTTCTATGGTTATTTCCCATTAGCGATTAGCTAAATGTGATGGGTAACTAGGGGCAGACCATCACAGTTCAAATATTACTGGTAAAATCAAGCACTCTGTCTAAAATGAATTCCATGTACTTTTGCACTGGAAAAGTCTGAAAAGACATCATTTGTTGATCTAAGAACACTAAATGCTAGCACTAGTGGCGGTAAGGACAAATATTCTGCAAGTCTGTTCCAGCTGTTTCACACTGCCATGTGATTTCGACTGATCTATCCCACAGACTGATTCTTATTTGGCTGAACTTTTTTCTTGCAATGTTTGTTTCTGTGTTTAAGGAACAGCAAACTCAGAAACCAAATATATGGAACCAATAACATAAAGACTGTCTTATTTAATGAAAGTTTTATTTGAAATGAAGTGTAGATAAAGTTTGTGTTGTATGTGGTTATTACTGGTTATTTATCAAATCCATCTCAAATCATATATGCACAAGGCTGTCAGCCATTTTGTGCATCGAGTTACAACAGAAGCCCCTCCACCCCCCACCCCCAACACACACATCATTAGTATTAAAAACACTGAAAATCCAAGCCATTTTTTTGCCTTGTTGCCTGTGGATTGTTTGAATAGCTAGATTAGCACCGAGATGAGTAAACTCAGTGCATATGTATTTACACACAAACCCAGCCGGATTGAAGCCACTTTAGATATAAACTGCCATTGTCTGCTTGGAGGGTGGGGCCAAAAGTAAAAGTTGTCCTGTGATCTGGTTTATGTTGTAAAGGAGTTGGAGTGTACGAGACCCCAACTTTTCTGTGGGCCAGCATCATGACGGTAGTGTCATCCCCTCTCCCTCGCCGCCTTCCCTGATCTGTGGGTCAAGTACCCACTTACAGCTGAGACAACTCGAGCAAGTGTGGTGTTATGCACGGATATCAAACCTGCACCTTCAGAAACCTGTGGTCTGACCACTTGGCTTCCCCAGTGGGTCAAGTGTGATATAAAATTTCTACCTGGGGGTTACTTCTTGTTTGAGTGTGCCTTCAAATCAACGCATCAAGGTTCAACAGGGTCTGCATTGCCAGACTTAAATTTTTTCACAACCAAGAGGTTGGGTTGTAAATATTTACTATTTGCTGACCCCAGCTGAAAACCCATTTCACAATAGATGTAGCACCTAGTGAGCGCGGAATGAACCTACAAAAGTATAGGCAAGTACTAAAGTCAATGCTTAAAAACTGAAGTAAAGCAAGGAATCACCTGTCCCAGGGGCACCTGCAGCTTGCCAACTGCTTCTGTCTCCTTAGTGGAAGTGTAAGTTACACCTTTAGTGTGGAGATTCCACATCTCCTCAATATTGGTGCCAAGGTTACCTACAAAGTCACACAACTGCATTACAAACCACACTACAAATTTTCAACAGAATCTGTTTCTGCCAGGATAAAATCCACAAGACTTAAAAAAGCATACAAGGTATAACAAAGAGAGCTGGACCAAGCAAGACTAGGACAGACAGGAAATCGACGTTTCAGGGCATAGCCCTGTGGCTGTCACCATTTGGGAGTTTACTTTTCCCTTCATGCATTGTCCATGCAATCTCTCCACATGAGCACCGTTAAGGTGACGACATATGCGTAGGTGGAAAACTGTTATCACTGTATTACTTACAATTATATATGCTCATCTCTCAGCCCACCGTGGCACAAGCCCCTATCCACCTACAGTCTCCCCACAACAACAGGAATAACAAGACTCCGTAATACAGTGGAAAGAAAGAGAATATTACTTACAGATAGCGAGTATTTACAGAATGAATAATAATCTCGACTAATTGACAGAAGATGACTCCCCTGCCTTCTTTCTGGTTAACTAACATGCATTTCCTGCCATCACTTGCTGCACTATCATAACAACGAAGACACACATACTTGTTTCAACTGTACACACACCACGACCACATGTAGAACACAACACTTTCATCTGGTAGTCTGTACAGTTTCCACAAAAAAAAAGAAATCTGTTCTGATATGAAGTGCCCCTCTCTGTTGTCCTGAAGACTGACGTCAGAAAGTCCCTTGGCTGCTCCTCGCTAGAACCAGATTCCTACTGCCAATCTTGTGTCCTCGCCTGTAGATACAGCTTACTGTGAGACGCAAGCACTCTCTCTGATGTCGCAACAGCTACTGCGCCATGCAACGTTTTCCCGGTCGACCTTCAAACTCCAAACTCCCTCTCTTCAGCTCAGTTGCAGGCAGCCTTCATTTAAGGCTGGATCTTTGCCTCTGCTTCAGATGGTTGTCTGTTTGCAATCGGTTGAACTCCCTCCTTTATGTTGATACTAGGCTTTACCTACATCCAGTAGAAAGGGACACCTTAATTCTGCAGCTTTGAGCAGACTTTACCACAAGACACATACATCTCTTCACAGCAGATCTCCAGTAGAAGGTGTGGCAGAAGATGATGCCGGTCTTCCCCAGGCAGATTTGGCAACAGATACTTCTCACATGAGTCATGGCGAAAGATCTCTCCAGAGTCTTGGCAAAAGATCTTCTCCCCAGAGATTCTGGCTAAAGATGACTTGGCATTCTAAACCAGTCCTTTTATTCTAACTTTTCGCTCATACATTCTTGCATTCACATACACATTGTCAACGCGAGTTACATACACCAACCAATCAGGACAGAGACAGCAGAAGCCACACCCCATGTTAACTAAGTCCTAAGTGGACATAGCTACTCTCCGCCCCCTGGCAGTTCACACCTTCCGGCTACAAAGCCCTGGTGGTTGATAGTACACGTTAACAGCTTCCTTCTGATGCATAATCTTTTCCTGCCTACCTAACCCACACCTGGCCAGCCTGACACCTGCTCTAGAGCTAAGGTCCATTCCCAGCCATGACCCCAGCGTCAATAACACCTCGCCCCTTGCTCTAGAGTCAGCACCCTGACTAGAAGTGTGAACAGAGACCCCTTGACCCCTAGTCTACACTTACTCGACCTGACGATTATGTCAACAAACTAGGTGGGGGTTTGTCAACAAACTAGGTGGGGGTTTGAACAAGGGAATAAAGGACTTAATTAGGGCCGGAGGGTTATGGATGGGTCACACCTAGAATCTATGGTGCAATCTCTTTGACCCACCAGACCCCAACTCGTGACAAGCCCCTTCTTCAGGATGGCACAAACAGTTAACAAATAAAAATTACTTATTATTTTATTAAACGACAACCCCAACAAAGTACTGGCAGCGCTAGACACAACCGTATGCTGACGTATGCAATCAAGGGAGCCTATCGTACCCATACACGTAGCATAGAGAGAGTCGAAAGTAAGGAACGTGGCAGATCTTAAAAAAGATCTGCCATCCCTTTCTTTTAAACGACCCTAGTCTTCACACGGCTAGCCCCTGGTGTACCACGTGTGCATACAGCGAATCCCTAATTTATATCGTCAGCTCGCTCACTAAGCGTAAACTAACAATTGGGATTCGACACAAACACAACATAGGACAATTACATGGAATCCTCAGGGTGCACAATATAATCAAACAAGAACAAATGAGGACAGAGCGCTATAAAATCGTCAAACGACAACCCCAACAAAGTACTGGCAGCGCTTAGTGAGCGAGCTGACGATATAAATTAGGGATTCGCTGTATTACTGTTTCATTTATTATTTATTTGTTATCTGTTTGTATCGGTTTGTGCCGTCCTGAAGAAGGGACCATGCCCTGAAATGACTCCCTGTCTGTCCTAGTCTCGGTTGGTCCAGTTCTCTTTGTTGTACCTTCATTACCCCAAGCCGCAGTCACCTGTTTCTTTTCTCTATACCAGGTATGTTTCACTAATAAAAACACCAGGAAGAAGCCCAAAGTACCCCTTTATGGAATCTGTTAAAAAAATTATCTTACGCTGCAGACCCCTAAGATCCTGTTGAAGAAGCCAGAAACAAAAAGAATTCAGACACATGAATGACTGCAAAAGCTGCAGAGAAGCTATGAATAACCCAAGCCTCTAAAACCTGACAATGACTCTCTCATGCCTCTGCAGCTGCAAACTCTCACTCCCCTGATATCACACAAGCCCAAACACTGGGAACTTACCTTTGCCCTTTGCAGGAAATTTGTCCCGGAGTGTTGGTCGGATTGGGATGAGGTCAGTGAGTGCATCTGGTGTGCAGAGTACCACATCAATCTCCTCTTTACTTATTGTTCCAGCAAGAATCTGGCAAGACATCAAAGTTGAAACAATTTTATTTTTCCTTGCTACGTCATCCCATAGTGCCATGCATGATATGCAGGTATATTGTTGCCACTTCACTGTCACAGGCACACACAAAACAAACTCTCAAATATGTAAACCCAAGGTTTCTTTTTTGTTTTTGGTGGTGAGGGGAGGGGGTGAGTGAGTCTGTTCTGCATATGAAGAAATAGTACATCTTTATCAATTTTGGAAATTTGAGATGTCTGCCAAACAGATGGTGCCTACAAACATATGATATTACACCATATTACCACTATCCTACAAACATATGATATTACACCATATTACCACTATCCTACAAACATATATTACACCATATTACCACTATCCTACAAACACATGATATTACACCATATTACCACTATCCACAATCCATAAACACTTAGTTCTCATGCATACTTCCTCATGTGTATGCAAAACATTTGCTGTTAGCATGACCCTCCATTTATTTTCTAAATGCATATTGCATCTGAAAATCAAATCTTCTCAGAAGACAACTTACAAATATAAATCAAAGCTTTATTTATGGAAAACTAATCACGAGACAAACTCCAATGTCCTTTTATTATGGTTTATTCTGTGTTGACCCATAATACACATCACACATACCTGTTTGACTAAATCTTCACACCCAGTGAAATGCGCTCCAAGTTTCTTTGCCATTTCTATGTCCTTTTCTTTCTGGTACATAAAACGAAAATTTAGTTACATACTTAACAAAAGCAAGAAATAAAGAAAAGCCAAAACAAGTACAAATATGCCTATAAAATATTTCTACTTTAAACAAAAAGTGTCTCACAAGGTATTTGTTATCTTACAAAAATTAGATTCTTTATCCAGTATATTATTTAAAAACAGGGCTTTTGATTCCACAACATTATGCCAGCATTCACCAGGTATTATTTTGTTTACTATTCAAATCTACTAACTCAATCAAAATTTAATTTAGCTGTTAAAAAGTTTCAATAAACTTGGGGTCATAAATCTGTATGATAAAGAAAGACCTTCAAGTATCTTTGTACTTAACGACATATTCTTTACATTTTTCTGTACCCAACACCGTTGTGCATATTGTTGGGAAACAGACTCACATCTCACATCTCACACATCACACACATCACACACACACACACACACACACACACTATATATATATAGTTGCCTGCATGTACAAAAGGGATAGGGATAAAAGATACCTTGCAGACTACAGCAATTTTGTAGTTTACAGTTTGCTCAAACTGATGAGGCAGTAATACAGTTCCTTTGACGTTGCTTAAAAATTTAGTCTGAAAAAGAAAAAGAAAAGGAAATATGAACGGCTAAATTCTGGCATGCTACAGACTGCAAAAAGACAAGTAAGCTTTAAGGTCTGTCTTTAACCTAGACTTCCTTCCTTTGTTTACACATCTACACATGAAATGTATCTAGTCCTAACACTATCCTGTTACTCATGAGCCTCTCTTAATGCTTATGCAATTTATGAGGAAAGAAGACTCAGTTACAAAATTAATGAGTGTCTCTTGAAGCTGATACAAAAACTCACAATCACTTATGTAAATTGTTGTAACATCCATTGCCTGCATCCCACCTTTTTAGCAGTCTTCATATCAAGCTCCATCTCAGCATAGACAAAGCCATCTAAATTATTCAGCATTGTGGGGTCTGCAAATTCCTTGTGCCGAGTAATACATTCTTCAATGGAAAATTTAGGCTGGGGATAATATGCACGCATCCACACATCATCAACTGGAACACGGGACAGCCACACGGGTGAATTTGTTCGACGAGGGTCTTTGACAACCACCTCTCTGAAAGATAGCAAATGCAGAATATGCAGTTTTCCTTTGAATGGCATCAGACTCCTCTGCTAAAGAGATTCCATGTGCTGCCAGAATTTTAAAAGAGACATATTCACATTTGAAGTATGTGAATATTGAAATATTTGAAACTCAAAGAAAAAGACCTTCACATTTAAATGTCATAGCAGCCTTTTGGATTGGACAGTGAGTACACAACATTGTGTAGCCTTGAACTGGCAGAACTGCATCACACAGTCCTGCCTATCAGGTATTCTTGTGCATCTTACATGTGACAGGTCTATTTGGAGCAGCTGGCCACAGATGAATAGATGACTGCATACAAGAAAAAGCTGCATTTTTATATATTCTGACCCAAACACACAAAAAGAAATTTGAAATTGAAGCAAATAACGCTATGCTAAAGGAAGCTGTTGCAGAACTGTTGTAATAAATTTGAACAGTTATAATATTTAATTAATGACCCAATAACAAAAATTTTAACACACTTTTATGAAACTGCACTAAAACCAAAGAAACATCCATCTACCCATCCATACATACAATGAACATCAGTCTGAAAACTCGCATACTTTTGTTTCATTACTTTAGTCCATTTGGCTGTATCTTTGGCAACATGTGGTGCCCTGTATCTTGCTCTCTTCATCATTTTGTTCCGTACTTGAATCACAATTGGTGATAGTACTTTACACAGTTCAGTTGAATGCAGCTGTGGTGCTGCCTTCATGAGTGATTGTAAGCCTGTGGACATCAAGAATGCTACAGACAAGGATGTACCTATGCCTATGAACTCACACATCAAAGATACCACAGTCCCACACAATATCAATTTGTGACAAAGCATTTGTTAACTGGTAATCAGTGGGAGCTCCTTATAAAACTAAAAGGCAAATCAAATGATTTCTCCGGCACCTTATTCAGTTATTGCTTACAAAAGGCAAATGATTTCTCCGAAAAAGTTGTTATCGTATAAATAATGATCTCTTCAATCAAAAGCTGATGCTGAGTGTGAGACTTGAACACTAAAATGTGTAATCCATGGTGAGATAATTAACACCTGTACTGGCTGTCAATACCGAATACGTACTCAGTGTACTGGCTTCACCTCAACCTAAGATTAAGTACTAGTATTTGTATTACTATTTAGTTATCACACACTTATATCGTATTAACAGCAAAACAGACACGGTGCAGTACAAAAAATGCAAGCGTCACCCATCCACCCGCAAGCACAGGCACACACACACACACACGTTTCATGATATAGTTCACTAGCACCAACCCAAGCAACTCGCCATTTCACCTTGACGAAGGGAGATTACTGTCAATAACAAAGCATAACAAATTCCGTTTTGTTTTAGTAAGCATTACGAGTTGTTTAGATCTCATATACGTGAATATCTTTATGACAAATATTTCTGAAAATAATGTTATTTTAGCATTGAATACCTTCTAAACATCCAATGAAAAACAGGGTATTTTGACAGCCCCTTACAGCCAATGAAAATAGATCGGCCATAGCAGTTCGGATAGAAAGACAACCCGAAAGGAGGACAGCTGACTGTCAAATACTCAGTCAGTTTGTCTCAAATATTTCCATTTTATCGATGCAGGTACAGTTTTGTTTGTAACTATTTTGAAGCACTGTTTGTTTTATCAACATTTTTCTAGTTAACAAGAAAAAAGAGTATACGTCTTTCGAGCTGCCCCATCAATCTCGCAAAGTAAACATCAACATAGGCATGTGCTGAATGAGCATATAGACTGCTATTCGAAGACAGAAATAGGCAATGTGTCTCCGTTGCTGCAATATGGTTTCGTTATCAGTTATAAGTGATTCACTACATGGTGTTCATATGTTGTATTGATTGACAGATTGACCCAGTTAGAGATAATAGCAACAAGCGCACCTGTTAGCAATTTTCTGCTGTTCACAGGGTAATGACTGAACAAATCTGGAATGTTCATTGCAGCCGTATGTATTGACAAGTTATGAGTTTCAGTCAATGTATACAACTCGTTTAAAATGTAGTTTTCAACCGCAAACATAACAGCTGAACGATTAGTATATGGTCCCATACTCTGGTCCTCCCTCCCATCCACCCTTAATAATTTTTAACCTTATGTCCTAGTTTCTTTAATTTTCTGGCTTTACGTAATTTATGAAGGTTTCACAAAAAGTGTTTATCCCTAAACCTCTAAACCTAGGTGTCTGGTGGACATTTATTGATCACATCATGAATTGTTGGAAACAGTTGGTTTCTAGCAGATTTACTGTGCTCAAGATTGTGTGTGTGAGGTGCATTTTTCTTTGTAATGATTTCAATGTACTCATTGAAGATTTTTTTAATTGAACCAAAACAACAACAACAACAAAAAAAAGAGCCCAGTGCCTTGGGCACAAAGTACAACACTAGTAGTTTATACTGTTGCAGTAGTGTTACAGTTGAGTTTATTAATATTATGATAATTTTAAAGGGGAAGGGAGCAGAAGTAACCTTAGGTATGTATAAGAACTGCTGGCAGCTTCTAAATTTCTACACATCTCTTTGTTAAGTAACTCTATGCACAGTTCATACAATGTTTGAGCTTTTAGAAAAGACACAGTGGCTCGAGTGTCATTAGTCAGCAATGACCTTGATATTTTCTTAAATACCATTGCCAGCCCAGATTTAGCTTGGCAAAGATGGCCAAAAGACATGTTTTTCTTGCATCTTTGATGTCTTGCTTATTTTACCCAGTCCCTCACAGACGATGGACCATCCCTAAATGTCAAATCCAGTCCTTGAGGAAATTTTGATGCAAGTGATAGTAAACAGCATCAGAGTCCATTTCTTCTTGCGCTTTGATCGAAGGCTGATCTGAGTTGAATATTGCTGTTGCAGTGTTTGTTGGAGTGGTTCTCAGTTATATCTGACAAGAAGCAATGGATTGTTAACAAAATACCATAATTACCATTTGTGTCTGTAAATAAGTAACTGATAATATATAGGTTTTAGAATGGAAATTTAATGTAAATGCTTTTGTCACTAGTGTAAGAATAACGATTTAAACTTGTTTTTTATAAAGTGTTGTGATTTGATGGCTGAAAATTTTTTATGATGTTTGAAATGTGACCTGAAACATGATAATTGATATTCTGTATCCTCACTTCTTCATGTTTCTTGCTGCCATCGTTATCTGCCTACCTAACCCTTTATGGAATTCAGTGACACAGTAGGCTTTGTCATTGTTTTTTATTATCATAATTGATAGTGACACAGCAGGCAATTTATTTTTTCCAGTGCATATTTCTGCCATGCCGAAGGAAAAGTATGAATCGCCCACACCACGTCGGGTATATACTATTATGTCTGCTGCTGATGTAGCAGCAGGAAAGCGATCCGCTTGGACTGAGCTGGAGATTTCGGGTAAGTTGCTGTTTGGCATTTTCTTTATAGTTAGACATGCCTGCTTTTCAACAATTGAACATTTTCGCTTTTTTTGATACGGTGAATAAGAAATCACCTATAAACTTCTTGACTAATGTTTTTATTACATGTACCATTTAGTGATTTACTATTAACACCAGAAGAGGCAAAACATGATTCCAAGATCACAGAGGAGTTGAGCTTTTGAGAATTGTTGATTTATGCATTCACACATTCCTGCTGCTGATTCATTTACAAATTACATGATAACAAAATGTTTCCGAATTGCTGCTGTGATGGAAAGTAATCCAATTGTTTGATAAGTCTTTTGTTGATTTTGAGGTTAATAAGATGTCTGTCTTTTGAGGTTGAACTCAGACAGTGCTACTAAACAAAAAGAACATAGTTTGTCTACTTAGCTTGAGACGTTAATATGCTGCCACAATGGGAGTACTGCCACAGCACAGACTTCAGTCCCACCCTGTCACATTATACTGACACTGGGCCAACCAGTCCTAGTAGTGTTCCCTATAGTGCCAGGCATCTGGCAGGGCAGATTGTCAATTTAAGTCTTAGGTATGACTTGACCGAGATGTGAACCACCTACTTCCTGCCTCAAAAGTGGATGGCTTCACCCTTAGACCAACAAGCTGGTCTACATACATTAGTGAAATGGTGTTTTGGATAGAAGATAAAAGTAACTAGTTGTGCATCTCGTTACCATGGTGTAAGTCTTCATGTACTATGTATCTCCAAACATCATGTAGCAGTAGCATAATCATAGCACTAACAGTCAATAATGGTAGAACGCTAAAAAAATGTCTGAATATGACAAAACCTTCAACTTTTGCACCTTTACACCATAGAAGCAGAAACTTGAAGCAATGTAATTTTGATCTCCATGCATGCCTGCGCATTATGCATGCACACTTGCACACACACCGACACCCACACACACACTCTCTCCTGACTTTCAAAAGGAAATAAAGACCAAAATTGTTCCAGTTGCGAATACCATCCTAAGTGCAAAATATTTTTCAAGTAAATGGTTATACTTTTTGCTCCCCTTTTGCTTTAGGCACTGTTCGGAATTTGTGCCCTGAGCTTTGGCACTTTCAGCATATAACAATTCTGCACCTGAACGACAACAGTCTTGTGCGACTACCACCAGACATCTGTCAGCTGGTCCATTTGTCATACCTGGACTTGTCTTCCAATAAACTGCGCAGTTTGCCTGCTGAACTGGGAGACCTGCATACTCTCCGAGCACTGCTGCTTAACTACAACTACTTGCGCTCATTGCCATTTGAGCTCGGCAGACTGTTCCGCCTGCAAACTCTAGGTTAGTTTCAGAAGAGAACTTCAGTAGAATTGTATATTTTCTTTTTTCTTTTCTTTAGGTTGAATCATGGTGAAAGTTGATTACAGAATGGCAGAATTCTGTATTTTCAAAACATTCAAAACCTGAATTCCAGGGTTTAAAAAATACTATTTGTCTGCAAATTCATTTTGTTTCAACTGCTTTATCCTGTTTGATCTCTGATCCACTGTATTAGCTAGCTGAACCATAAAAGAGCTATAGTTGGTTGACCATAGTCAATTTTCTTTCAGTTTGATTTCAGTTGTGGCAGCCTGAGGTGCTTTCTTTAAAAAAAAATTAAAAAAATTCATCCCAAGAAATTCAGTTTTGGGAATTGAGTGCCAAAATTGACAAAAAAGCTTAACGTAATAAAATTCTGGGAGTGGTCCTGGACTAATGAACCAAAAAAGAGAAAGCTGGGAAAGAAACTGAGGCACCATTTTCTGCTTGGAATAAAAAAAAAAGTGCACAAATGTGGGCTACGCATGCCAACAGCAGCAACCCTACCCCTTTTGACTTAAAACGCTCAGGATGCATGATTCTTTTTCAGTGCATTGAGTGAAACAACTCGGTAATACCGTGGTGATAGTGTATAAAATAAATAATAAGGATCTTTCTTTTGTTCTTTCGTGTGTTTATACTTTTAGATATGATTGAACAGTAAAAATAACCTTGTACTAGTAACACAGCATACTTCAAATGGTGTTTGTGCATGCACTGGTGAGACCTTCGGGATGGATGTGGAGCTCATTCTCATTTCCCTCATACCCCACTCTGCCAACAGTCTATCATTTTCAGGGTTTTATAAATGTTGAACTTTTACCATGGATAATATGACAATCGTTAGACCTGAGAGGCCTGAATCTTGTGTTGGTCCGTTTCCCATTTACATGCTAGTTTACATTGACCTCAGTTTTATCATTACTGTGTATATGCACTGAGTTTGGGAGAAAGAATATACTTGAAAGATATAAACCTGAAAAACACAGTGCTCCACTGTTATACTTTGGTTACCAACATTTCTTAGTATAGGAAAATCTGGCATTTATTTTGATAGACCACTGTATTCCTTCTTGTTGCCACTTTGCTTCTCAAGCCCCATAACAAGCTTTCAGGTTGAAACAGATCAAACAGTTGAAAGGCAGGTTCTTCAGAGGGATGTGTTTCATAAAGTTCACTTAGAGGTCAAGGATAAAACTATTTAAGAAGTTGAGACTGGTTTCCGCATTATATAATGTGAATTGCTGTTGCAGGGTTAACGGGGAACCCTCTTTCACAAGAAATGTTAAACATCTACAATGAACCTGGTGGGACACAGAAGCTGCTTACTTATATGTTGGATAACTTAGCTGGTAAGTGATACTTTCTTTTTTTTCTCTGTCATTCTAAAACCTGTGGGACATAACAGTAAAATGTTAGTATGATTCTGTATGGTGCTAAGAGTGGAGTCATAAAGGTAAAGTGTTGCCCAATTTCAGCAGCTTTAAATATGTTAGTTGTCAGAGGTGACCATCACAATCTTTTATGTCATGAGTTTCTTTATGGATGTGCTTATGTGTCTGAGAAACGGTCTGTGCATGCAGGAAGGATATTTCTTCATGCTGTTAACTGGCTGATCTGCATTTAACTAATGGCATAGTGCCCCCCCCCCCAAAGCTATAAAAGTGTCCTTATGTACACACTTGTAGGCTAAATATTTAAGCACACACACTTGTTGAAATGCAGATGTGCACTTGTGCAAATGGCAATGCATTAATGTCTCCTGGGATGCTTTCATATTTCCCAATTGTCGCACAGCATTACCTTAATGCTTGTGCTTTGGCTGCTGCTACCATAAATCTTCTGTTATGGTGCAAAATGTTGTGCTATGAATAAATTATGTTTATTTCAAATCCTTTAAGGTTGCTGCGAATTATCTGATGATAAGACGTACTCTAGTTGTTATATCACAAAGTACTCACTGTTTTCATTGGGAATTTATTTGTAAATTTTTAGTTTTTGTTGTTTTTATCTTTTCTGTTTTGAAATTTGTTATCGCTTATGGCCGCACCTTTCATGGCCGGATTGTGCAATCAAGGGAGATAAGTAAGGCATTCCCAGTTTTCAGTGGTAGAAATATTACTTCCCTTCCCATTGGATCAAACACCAGTCTGGGGTCAGTTACACTTGTACAGGAACCAACAACTATATTATTAGTTGTGTTCCATTTGCCTCAACCGTAAATGACACATACTTTGTTCATGCATCTGAATGTACTGGTTATGGGAGTAGTGCCATCTTTACTTTCATATAAGCAAGATGGCTTAATTTCAGAGTTTCATTTGAGGTGATACATGAGATTCTGAAACATGTGTCAAAGTTTGTTTTAAGAGTGATTGGATCTGATGAACTGATTTAATGGTTATTGAATCTCACTTCCAGTACTTAGTTGATGGTTTTAGCAGGTGCAATAAAAGTTGTTTGCTTTGATTCCTGTGCCATGATTTCAAGGTATACAGATGGGAGGGGGATAAACTTTACTGTTTTATTTAGTAATGAACATTATGACATACAATCTTCATGAGAGACGACATTTCTGATTCTTTAAAGTGATGGCTCTTGTCTGAAACCATTGGGGTTTTTTCCCTTGAACATATAGGGATTCCCTTAATAAGTTTGAGATTTCTTGTTATGGCTCTTTATACTTTTGTTATAAATTATTTTTGTGATAAAGAGCAAGTGTGGTCAGGTACTTTTTGCACTCACCTGGTGATTTGTGGTTAGAAATAAAAAAGAAAGAGGGGAGGGAAACATGCATGTGGTAATTTGTGGAAGGTTATAATCTATGTGCATCACTATGAAGACTAAAGGAAGCATTTGTGATGACATTTCTTTGGAGAAATTTTGCAGCATTGTCTGACCCACTGGTTAAGGGTTGCATATGAAGGGTTGCAATGGTGCTTACAACAGGAGTGTGTAATACTTTTGAGTAAGGTGATTTACTAAGTGACACTGTACTAGTGGTTGAGTTTGGTAATACTGCTGTTTTGCTTCTGTAGTCCTTGTTGGACCCGGAAGTAAATGGTCTGTGATGTAGCATTAACACAAAGGGTTTTCCTTTGCTTCCACCCCTCCCCACTGGCACTCCCAACCCAACACACATATTTTATTCTCTACTACTGTCTGGACTTCAAGTAGCTGAGAAATGGTTGGTGATGTGGCTATTATCATGAAGTCTCCTCCCTTCCATGTACATACATGCACAGACATCTCTCTCACACATCACAGAGCAGAGCACTTCTGTGCTGCTATTAGAGCTGGAAGTAATTGGTGCAAGATGTGGCATGAACATTGTGACTTTTCCCATGCACCCACACCCTGCACATGCACAAAGTAGTTTTGTTTGGTCCTGAAATAAATGATGCACGATGTAGTGTGAACATCTTGCTTTGACCCACGAGCCCCCACCCCAGCACACATACAAAGTGGTTGTTTTCTACTAGCATTGATTGGACCTGGAAAAACATGATGCATGATGTAGCATGAACATAAGGGCTTTTCACATCCACCCGTACCCCAACATGCGCACAAAGCAGTTCTCTACTAGCACTGGTTGGAGCTAAAAAAATGCACAATGCAGCATGAACATCAGGTATTTTCCTGTGCACCAAGTATCTTCCCCCTCCATCCTAACACACGTGCAAAGCAGTCCATTCTGTACTATTGTTTGGGCTTGGAAGTAACTGACACATGATGTGGCATGAGCATTGAGACTTTCCATCCCCCTTTTCAGTCACTTTCAGTCTTTTCAGAAAGAGCTGTTCCTCAACTTTAAATCCCTTCTGTTCAAGCTGTTCTTTTTTGTAAAAAGTAAAGCTTTAAAATATCGAAAACAGTGAAAATGAAGTTTTCAGAAAGAAATGTAATAAGATTTAATTTTTGAAATTTTTGTAGTGTCTTTGCTTGATTACTTTCTAGGTATGCATTTGTAGTATTGTACAATTTTTTGCATCTATACAGTCACCAAAACAGTGGAAATATTCAGGTTCGTGGAGCACACCCCTCTGACCTCTGAAAAGACCATTGTCTTGACCCCACTTTCAGGATTCAGAAGTTTATGTCCCACCCATGGTTTTTGTTTCAAGTGGTCTTTGCAGTTTTCTAACAAAAAGAAATGTGAATGGAGGTACCAGTCACAGGTAGAAATTTAAAATAGCTGGTGTTTGTTAGGCTTGGCGGCGGCGCACCAATGGTATTGAGGCCGTAAATATAGATTTATTGTGGGTTCCTTATTATTCACATCTTTTTTGTCTGTGGCAGAGTAAGACTCACAGGAAGGTGTTAACATATGGACCATTTTTGGTTTCCAGCAGAAGCATTTTAAAGAACATTATTAGTTTGCCAGTTCTATGCATCCACTACTTCATTGTAACTATGCAAGGCATAGGAGTAAACATATGAGCTAAAGCTTGTGTTGGTTTACAAGATTAAATGAGACCTACTTGATGAGACATGACCAAGATTAAGTTTTGAGAAATTGCTTTATCCTTCTGCTTTGATCATGTTCGAAACCATAATGCACTCCAAAAATTATTATTATGAACAACTGCTCTTACTTAATGTTTCCTGGTTTATTAAATTTATGTATTTTTAAAAACGCATGTGGTGTGACATCTATAGATTCTGATTCATCGGATCAAAACAGAAATGGATGTATGCATATCCAGTTTAATTTTACAAAAGGGTCTCTTTTGGTGCCAGCTATAAGCATTGAATCATGAAGTTACCAGTCCGAAATTGTTTTATTTGCACTTCTGTGATCATAAGGAAATTGCTTCGTATGGTTGCTGTCTCCAAAGTGCTGTTAAATGGCATGTCAAGAGCTTTGAGTGTATCGTATCTGTTTTATTTAGCATAGATCATGCAAGCTCTTTTTAGTGGTAGATGTATACTACTGTGTGTGCCAAAACTACATAAAGTTTGGTTATTGCTGGATGAAATCTACATTTTCTATAAAATATCTGTACTTGATTTAGCTTTTATGCCAGTCTTGGCTGTGTAGCAGTGGAATAGTTTGCTTCTTTTAACAATCTATGGTGACCTTTTTTTTTGTGACAATATGGTAGTAATGATTTTGTTATATCAACCTTTTTTAAAAATTAGGTTGAGCCAAAAAAAGGTTTATTGCTTTACCATAGTTCCCCCCTTTTCCTTCCCCCCACCCCTGTTGTATTAATTCTAACAGTGACTCAGACTTGAATGTCCTGCTTCTCGTTTGAGAAGTTGTTGCCAAACTTATTCATGACCTACTGTGTCCTTACTGTCCTAATCTGGTATCTCTGCAGACAGCAGGAGCCTCCCATTAGCCAGGCCTTCCTATGTTTAATATTTTACAGATATTCAGAAATAGCAGGCATTGTCCTTTTAATTTCGTACAATTTTATGTTGACGTTGTGTTAGTCAGTTGGACAGAATGGGGTGAAAACTCACTAATTTTGCTCAGTGCTGACCTGCTAACCTCCTTTCCTCTTGAAGGCTTGTGTTTTCATAAATCATTGATCGCCACCCTGTTCTGGAGTGGTGAGAGCAAGTTGTATTCTTAGAAAAAGAATAGCTTTGGTTTTTTTTTTTTCACTTTCCTAGCTAGCATTTGCAGCTTCTGAGACCTGAATGCAGCAACAAGCAACAGATTGCTTGCCTGTTGGTAGTGATCTGTTGACCATTGTTCAGTCCTAATCCAGCTGTGCAGTAAATAAGGCCAAAGCCGTAGAGACCAAGCACTCTTTAGACAGGTCACAGTTGTGACTTCTTTGAGAAAAATTATTACATTACGAGCAGCAAATGACATCAGTTTTTTTCATTGTTGGCTTGATTGATGGAGGGTCTACATTGTTTGCTTGTTTTTAATGATCTTATTCAAATTTGTAGATGAGGATATTGATAAACAGACAACAGATTATGTCTCAGCCTCAGCAAGGATCATCATTTGTGCAGTGTGAGCTCTATTTACTGGACGGTGGTGGTGCATGTATACACAAATTTCTGTTCTCTGTTGCCGTACTTTTCCTTTCCTACTCCATCTCTTTAGCACTGAACTGTGCTTCTTGGCATGCACTTAATGGCTGCACAGCTGGACAACTGTTTTGCTTTCTGGTTTTATGGCTGTGATGGATCTTGGCAAATTGTTGCAACTAGGGCCTTGAATAATGTAGGGTTCTGCAGCATGTGGTTATGAGAGGCAGCAGAAAATGAACATTTGCCTGTGAGCAGGGGAGAAGGAAGATAATGAGGATTGTTGTCATCATTTATTATCATTTCATGACAGTTAACAGCAGTTTTTTTCACACCATTGTGTTTTGTTTGTAGCATCAACCCACATACCCAGTGTGTCTCTTCCATACACCTGTGCAGTAGACAATGCAATACAGTCGAATCCGGTTAATTGGACCACCGGATAATAGGACCAGCCGCTTATTCGGACCGAATCTTAAAGAACCGAAACAAATCCTATGTACATAAGCCTAATATTATTCGCTTATTTGGACCTAAATTCCGCTTAAAGGGACCAAAGAACGTGACAGCGAATAAGAAAATTACAAAGAATTTTTATCCATCGACAACGAGCTTCAATGCTACGATGACAATGAAGATTACAACGAATTGCAGCGAAACACACGACAGCATCGGAAGACCAGGAAAGTGACGACGATGCCCCAGTGAGTTGGTGCAAGTGACAACACAGGATGCCGGGAAATGCATTGAAACTTTGCGCCGCTATTTCATGCAGGAGGGACGTGAAGGCAGCCCCATTGCTGCATTAGATGTTTGTGGTGATTTTGTTCAAGTGCAATCCGTCAAGAGAACGCATCAGGTAACACTGGATAAGTTCTTCAAACGTTGACTGGAATTTGGTATTAACTTTTTTTTTTATTGTGATTGTTGAGTACCGTACATGTATCGTGTAGATCGTTTCCAAGAATTTGTAAATTTATTTTTCAATAAACAAAATTCGACTGTAGTTCTTGTTTGTATGTTCGCCATACGTGTGTGCCGCACAATAAAGGTCATAATGACATTTTAATACACTGTAGTTTACGTATAGCACGTCCCGTCTTAACTGTAACATAGGGCATGTTCGTGTAATCGGACCAGCCGGTTATCAGGACCAAAATCATCGCGTCCCGATGTGGTCCGATTAACCGGATTCGACTGTATATGTAAAATAACAGCTTTGTTGGTTCTTCAGAGGGGATGTGTATTTTTAATTGTATTGCAGAAATATCATGCCCACAGTGATAGTGACCTTTCGTTCAATATGATGCAGAGAATCATATCCTTCTGCTTTCTCCTTGTGCTGTCCAACATCTATTCAGTTAAATATCTAGTTGTAGTTTTTATCTGTGCTGTCCTGATGAAGGGGTAATGTCCTGATATGTTGATGCTGTTCTTGTTAATTTTAGTTTAGTTTCTTTGTGGTCGTTTATGTTTTATTCTGTGTGTTTGGGTTGTACATGGGCTGGAGTGTTAGTCATGGGTGTGTGACAGTGGCTTTATGCCTGGAAGAGTGCAGGAGGCTGTGAGGGTAATTGTACCTCAGGAAGTTCAGCATTCTTTCAGAATGTTCATCAAAATCCCTGTCATCAGAGCACAGTCTCTGGAGTCTAAGGAATTGCAAGAAAAGTATGCTGCGTATGGTGGAGGGTGGGTGAGAGGAGTGAAAATGTAAAGATTCATGTAAGGAAGTTTGTGGGTTTGTAGTGGATGGTAGTCAAAGTGTGACTATCCTTCAGAGGGAGGTTGATGTCCAGAGAAAGGACAGGTGTGCTTGATCTGATGGAGGTGTTCTTGATAGAGGGGTAAATGTGCTGTGAGAATTGAATGTATCGCAGTAAGTGGGACTCCGGCAGGAAGGTGACACCAAGTCCCTCATCAGTATACCGTCTGTACGGTGCAGTAGATCAGTTGGGCAGGGACCACGTGACGGGTGGTGCCGGCAAGGTGGGGTGGGGCTGTAGCAGGGGCCTGGACGGGTGCGTGCATGCACACGTCTGCAGCCGCACGCGCGATGGCGTTTTCTTTGCTCTGCGCAGCTCGTAGCTGAGACCGACACCGACACCAAACACTGGTCGATACGCATTGACCCTCGTGCCCCAGAACTATTGATCACATGTCTGGGCCAAGGGTCAGGACGGAGGAGGTTGTGGGAAGTGGGGATGGGCTGTGAGGTGGGGATGCCCGTCTTAGAGACCGGCCCAGTCATGCTGTTACTTGATTGGCAAGGCCTTTCGTTTGAGTCACTATCTGGGTCAGTCCACGCGGTATCGGCGTCTCGCATCAGATGAGGTCACATTCGCAGTTACGTCAGCCCAAGTGACGTTCATACATCGATGCACGTTTTGTTGTGTTGCAAGGTGTTCGTTTTACTAGAAATTCGTGATACATTCATACTGTTTTGGAAACAGGTTTAGGCGCAATAAATTTCCATTCTTGCATCTTATGTACTTGTAACTTAAAAGGGGGGAGGGCGGATATAAAGAGCAGGTAAATGTGGAGTTGAAATCACAGCAATGCTGATGATAAATTGTGTAGGACACGGCGGACTTTGAGAAAATGGATTCACCCCGCAAATGGAATTGGGAGATTAAAGTGTAGCTTGTGGATACGAAACGTCCATTCATGAAATCACACAAATCAAAATATTTTATTAGCAACTTTGGTGTAAAAACTCTAATTAGCCATCACAGAATTCTAATCCATCATTACTTAGATTTATTAAAAAGTAAAGTAAAGTTGTAAAGTTCGAAACTATCACCGAAAAAATAAAATCTTGGATAAAAGTGGGAAAACCCCGAGCATGACATCACATCCAGAACTGGCTGGAGTCAAGGGAGATGGCACCTTGGTGTGTTGTAGTGAAGCTGCAGTAACATTAAAAGCAAAAAGCTCGCACTTCATCGATATCCATCTGTTAAATTAATTAAGGTTGTTACGCTTGTAATGTTTCAGTCCTTTAGTCTGTAACATTTATTGTTGGTGTTGTATGTTGTGCTTATAGTATTTCTAAACAAGTTTTACTACTGTTTATTTTTGTATGTTGTTTTATTGTTGTCTCAATAGTTTTTGTGGTTGTACTTATTAATAATAATAAATATAGATTTTTAACGCACGAGAAAACATTTCATGCACACTTCGCGCGGATGAGCCACACAGACACTCTAAAGAAAACAACGAACATGCACACACACAATACACCCACACAGAGGGAGAGATGAACGCAATACTGACCAACGGGTTAGGATACAGATCGTCCGTCATTCACAGGTGGGTAGAAAAGTATCATAAGAGAGGATGAACAGAGAAAGCTGTAAGTTAATGCAGACAAGCAGTAGCTACGTCAGTCAAGGTACTTGCTGAAAAGATAAGTTTTTAAGGTTTGTTTGAAAGTCTGTAGTGATGGGGAGTGGCGAATGTTGTGGGGAAGTGAGTTCCATTGGGTGGATGCCGAGAAGGTGAACATGCGCTGTCCATATGTTTTTGTCCTGATGTATTAGTTACCATCTATAAGTCAAAAAGAAAAAGTTAAAACAAGTGTTTGACTTCTGTCCTGATAGATGGGGGAGGGGGGAGTACAAGACATTAACGTTTTTGGGTGTTGACTTTTTTTTTTTTTTTACTTTTGACTTTATTTCCCTGTGTTTTTTTGTCTCGTGTGCTTTCCCTAGCTGTATGGCCAACATGGAACTGATTTGTGCAAACTAAGGGAAAAGAATTAGACAAAGGCGTGGGGGAACTGTATAGTGTGTTCAGAATGTTTTAACGAGAAGGACAACAAACAATTTAGAACAGATTACTTCCATATCTCATGCATGTTTTAAAATACTCTGCTATTTGGAATTTGAGCCATTTGCATGCAAATTTGTTTTGAATCTGTATTACACTACCAGTACTATTTAAATCTCAACACTTGCTCACTTACAGAATTGCCTTAGCCTGCAACAATGTAAATAACCCAACATCAGTTCTCTGTCTTATCATGGGTTGATTCCCAATCATGAGTTAGAAATTCCTATAAATATTTCCTTTATATTCTGGGTACAATTACAAGTGATTCACATGATTTGCTATAGTGTCTACTACTGATCAGTGATTTTTATTCCACTGATTCTGATTGACAGTTTGTTATGACATCAGACAGATCATAAGGAGTATGAACAATAATGACAATGACTACTAATCAAAGCAGAACATTTAAACAACAAAAACAAAAAATATGAGGATATTAGTGCGTTGTGTTTTCATTCTCAACATTCTGGGAAGTAATATGTCTCAAACATATAATGGATTACAATCTATTCTTCCATCTTCTATTTCTTTATAATATGAACAATGAGTCGCACAATGATTCTCATGAACTCATTGTGAAAAGCTATGCTCTGGTCTAGACTAAACAACAGTATGCCTGGCTAGCTCCTTCTGGAGACGTCACTTCGGCTGGTGTGCTCCCTGCTAAAGTTTCTGGCAGTCTCCGGTGCGGGAGCTATCAGCTGGCTACACTTTAAGTTATAGGTTGTTATGATTTTTCTGGCGTCTAGTTACCTACCCAATCAGGAGGTAGCGCAAATTGTTACGGCCGACCCAATTGGCTCGACAAAACAGCCAGGAGAGACCGCGCGGTGGAGCGGGGAAGGTAGCCGGCTGAGAGCGAGGGGAACCCGCACCCCGTCCCTCGGTTGACCCGTCACCCTGAGAGGGGGTCGGCTGCGAGGTGGGGGCGAATAACACTCCGGGCTACAGCCTACCACCTAGAACGGGTAGAAAGCCCATTCGCGTTTTTCTGGCAAGTCCGCGCTCAGGGCTATATAGGCGCCCGACCGCAAATGTTAAGGCCGAAATGTGAAATGCCGATTGCCGAGTGCCGATTGCGAGTTGCCGTATGCCGATTACCGTATGCTGAAGGACGAAGGTATTACAGACGAGTGCAGGCATTATCCTCGACGTGGACAGAGAACCAGCAGTGCTTCTGCAACAGGGGTGACTCTTACCAGTCAGGAAAGGAACTTGGGCATTTTGGACCGGTGTTGTGATTGTGGAGCTGAGAGACGTGGCGTCTGCGGTATTCCTATCCAGCATCGTGAAAGTGAGTTTACGTACAGTGTAGGACACGACCGTAGCTCAAAAGCTAGAGGAACAAACTTAGACGATAGTAAATCAAACTTGTTGATTTGTCGGTTTGTAGAAACGGTTATTTCTTGTGTGATCGTCGGTCGATCTGATTGTGTGTTAAGACGTCGACGTGACGTCATATTCAGAGAGGTTTTAGTACGGAAAGGATCAAGTTTTCTTGTGTTTACCGAAGTGAAGTATCGGTACGGAAAACTTCATAACCCGGTCAATAACGTGTGCGTGTGGATACGTATAGCGTAGCTGGGATGAATGTATGAGAGTGCGAGTGATTGTTCTACATATGTCAGTAGATGTATATTGGAGCATCATTCCTTGTGTAGTGAAATACTCTGTTGTAACTATAAATAAATAGAATAGTGTATTATCGCTGCCCTCTTTTATTAAGTTGGGCACGTGACAAGCAAGGGGGTGGGGGCTTGAGCCGATTGGAAATTGATTAAATTAGGCAGCGATTGCAGTGTTAGTTTCCCCCTTCTTGACACATTTTTATGTTGTGATAACTCTAGTCAACGAGCAGACAAGTAAAACACATAAGCGCCATACCCCTAGACACGATAGAGACAATACCGCGACATAGGTCAGTAAGCCTTTACATCAATATCTCATCAAACAGTTTGTTTTAATAACAAGTCTTTTTATCGCAGTTTGCTCAACAAACATAATGATAATTTGTAATTAGTAATGTTCACTTTCTGTTTATGGAATTGAGCTAGTACTTGATGGAAGTGATGCTGTATCACTTTGGTTGACCAACTGCACCCCTTCACCCACCACCCCCAAAGACAAAACCATTCTCGCTGTTAAAGGCATCAGTAAGGGATTTGGCACATAAAATTTTTACTCCTCTTTCCTCCATGTAAAGCAATAAGGCCTCAACAGTTGTCCTTCACTTTCTGAGGTCTCTGGTGATCTTTTCCCAAGACAGGGTTGAGTTCTTCTGTTAGTCTCTGTCTTCTGGTCTGCTTTGGGCGCTTCCCTCTTCACTTGCCTTGTGGGTTCCGGTCAAGCGACCTTACGCAACTTACTCGTAGGCACTTTTGTAAGTTCAACCAGTCGTATCACACTTGTCCTAATGGCAGTAGAGGTTGAAGGCCATTTGGCATCTTTTATGGCACAGCATCAGGTTGCATTCATGGCATTAGTTGTCCTTTTGCTGCTTTGGTTTTGTATGAATGCAGAGCTCATCATAATGCACATTTGGGGGTAATTTATGCACAAAGATTTAAGGATGATGCAGAGATTTTAAAGCCATGCATCACAGAAACGCACAGTTATATTAACATTTAGCCAAGTAGCATCAGAAGGTGCTTGCCCTGCTTTTCACAAATGACCTTCGGATTTAACGCTAGAGGTTCATTTTAACCCTTGGTTTTTAAAAAATTCCAAAAGCTATGTGAATTTGTGTGTGTTTTCTATGTATATGTCTTCACTGGGTCCATAGATGACTGGCAATGAGCCCCAGACGGCAAGCGCAAGGGTGATCGCGTTATTTCTTTCTTACACTGTATGGAGATGGAATCTCGAGCCCTGCTGCAGACACAAAGGTCTTCTGCAGGAATTGAGAATCACAGTTAACGGCCTGCCATCAGTTGCCCACGCTTTCCCATGTCATTGGAGTGGAGGTGGGGCACATGGGTTGGCTGGGAACTTGGGAAGTTGAGTCGCTGACCATGACGTGAACAGAGCCAGTGGGGATTTTGGCTGAAGGCGGTCTTAAGAGTTTGGAAAACTGCAGTCAAGTAGAAGGGCGTTGACGGCGTTAGCTCCCGCTTCACTCGTGATCTTTGGCGTACGGTTGACATTCCCGGGTGGTTTTCCGACCTTCCGCGGCCTACACGTTTTAGTACATGTATCTGTCACCAGATCGGCGAGGACGGCGCGAGAGAAACGGACGCTTGTCGTGTCTGTAGTTGCAGACTTGGTGTAACAACACCCGACTGGTCGTTAATGTTACGTGCTTAGGAATTAAAGACTCTGAGGGGAACTAGCGGTCACTCGATGCCACCCTAGGGCCCTGTCGAAAGCATCCCAATATGTACCAGCTTACTGACGGCCGATGACCGTGTTGATCGAAATCAGTGTCGATAGATCGCCCCTCAAAAGGGCATTGCGGTGGCACCCCGCCGAGTGCTCCTTATGCTCCCCTGCGGCCAACCCTTTCGATCTGCGTCTGATTATGCAGCAGTGTGTGCATAGTGTTGTATTCTACAGTCATTGCAAAATGTAATATAATGTGCTGACACCTTTGCCTTGTTCTTTTGAGACGGGCGTGAATGAGAAATTGCATTTCCTGCAGAAGGCCGCCTTTTCATATCAGTTGCTCCTTCGTGATCAGCAGACTTTATTAGTGTGTAACAATACGTCTTTTATGACGCCTTTGCTTTCTTCTGATATGTACGAGGGAGAACAGGAGGAGTGGGGGGGGGCTGTTATAGCCTTCCCCGTGAGGGCTCGATGTGCAGTCCATGTGCTCAAATTGTGTGTGTGTGTTGAACTGTGGCCTGCCCATCGGCGCATGTGTAACTCTGTGCTAGGTCCCCACCACACCTCCATGCCCCCAAATGTTTAAAAATCGTTTTAACTTTGGACGCCGTTTGAAACAAAGACACGTGAAGAGTGAGGAGGGTTGGGAGGGAAAGGAGGAAGGCAGGTGGCAGTGTCGTGCCTTTTCCGTTGCTTGTCTCCCAGGCAGGGAGGCGGGGGAGACGGGGCACGTGCGGGCTCATCTCTCGTGTCCGGCACACGTTTTCAGTCGTTCGTCGAGCGTTAAGACCCCTCTAAACGGAGTTTTCATGTGCACAAAATTCCGGTAGGCGACATTTCAAGAGGCATGCTACAATGAAAGGTTGATGACTGTTCCAAATGACTGCGTGTCTGTTTTGTTTTTTCTCGGCATTCGTGCCATTCGTCATAAGACTGTTCTGTCTAAAATTGTAAAGCAGGTCATGAAGGCGCGTGAGAATTTTTTCGGGTGGTCGGGCTTCTTCCTTTCCACCCCCATCGCTACTCACCCGTTGGTACCCGCACAAACCTACACATGCCAGTAAGACGACATGAGGGATAAGGCTACCCAAATTGTGGGCCAGTTTAAAAAATCAGAAAAGGTTACCTCTGCAGAGTTTTCTTTTAAGATGGAAACATAGTCTTCTTTGAGGGAGGAGAAAGGAGAGAGAGCATCTACAACAGACATTTCTGTTGATGGAAAAAGAATTGATATGGAAAGTTGTCAAGTCGTCATTCGACGTGACTGGGATTTCTGTTGGACAAAGTACCCCGCTTGACAGAATTTTTTTTTTTGCGCCGACCAAAAGCAGACCGTATGCGCGTGTCATCAACAACACGTCATTACTGTAGCAGTTTGTTTCTGTCATTGGTGGCGGAGAGGGAGAGGAAGTGGTTATGATAGACTGGTGCTTGTGCTTTTCATGAATGCTGAAGTTGTGTCAGCATTTTCCCTACCCGTCTTACGCGTAGCCTGCTGGTACGTTGGAGAATGGAGTGGGGTGGGTAGGTGGTGATGATCACACGCGACAGAGAAATGTCATTTTTAAAGTAACTTTGCTTTCACCATTTCTCACCTTACTAGACTGTATAGTTCCGACTCTTTAACCCCCCTACCATCTCAATCACCGATATATTTAAAGTTTACAAACAAAAGTCGTTGCCAAGAGCATTTACTTAAATTCCCCACCCCACCCCACCCCACAATGACTGAGTGTAGTTGCTCACAAAATACTAATCGATCCCCAAACTTTGACCGATTTACTCCATGTGCTACGAGAGATGCATTCTTTTGAACTTGTACGTGCATAACAAGATAATCCGAGACGCTTAAGTGCATGGATACGCTTGCGTCAGTGCTACTGGCGACTGGAGAGCTGGGGCAGATGGTAATCAGGCGTAAATAAGCAGTAGGGTGACGTAAAGGTTTGACCTGTTTCTACTGTGACCCGAATCGCGTACGGTAGGTTAAGTCGCTGGAAGCTGAGGACCTACAAGGGTTGACAGAGCAATGGGAAAGGTTAAGTCAGGGTGTTTGTTTAGCTACACTAGCGAATGTTTGATGCCGAAGGGCATCTCTGATAGCGACTGATATGGTTCGCAGGGGAAGCGAAGTGGTCAGACCCCAGCCCTCCAAACCCGAAAGTGCGGCCACAGGCTGGTTCCATACCCGCGTGCCGCTGCACAGTCCCCACGAAGACTACTCTCCCTTGCCTCACTTTACCACAGGGGGGCGCCAGGGAAGGGGTAGGGGTTAGGATTGGGAGGGAGGGGTTAGTAAAGGGGTAGGGGTGGGCGGGGTTAAGGAAAAGCTTGGGTGGCGCCCGGTCCCCTGGCTAGTCGGTAATAAAAGCGGCAGTGAGGTCCATTCCCCTGTATGTTTCTAGTGCAGTTTTACGTATGGACTTGGAGAGAGGGTGAACACGTTCGTTCACATTTTGAGAATTGCTGTTGTGTACTGCACTTCAGTGGGTCATTTTGAAAGAAATCCGGACAGATGCTGGTCTCTGGCGTTTTCTTCCAGCAACAGCACCTGCCAATAAAGACCGCACGGCACAGCTGATGAATTCAACCATGGATTAAAGCCAGCCTCCCCTACCCCAACCCCCTACGTCCGCCTTCTTAGCTCCCCATCCTCGCTCGGATGACGACGTCGGGTCCTGTTTGTTGGCGAAAAGATATCGAAGTGCGTGTTACGAAATGTGTGCGAGGTCAATGTAGAACCGCTAGACTGTAAAGGGAATGTAAAAACGTTAGGGTCAGAATCAACTGACATTTACAGCTGGCGGGAGATGGGAGGTTGAATGCGGGTGCACCCCATTATTACAATTCACTCTTGCATTATAAATACCGCATGTCGTAACTACGTTTTCTTTGCTGCTTTATCCATAGCCCCGTCTGTATTTGGGGACTTGTGCCGTCGCCATGTCGCCTCTCTACGTCATGCATTTATGAGCCCCTTCGCGCGTATTGATGTGCATGTGTGTGTGTGCGCGCGCACTTGAGATGTGGATGTGCGCGGGCTCGCCTCTGTGTTGGTGCATATTCGTGTGCGCGCACGAACGTGCGTGGGTGTGTCGAGAGTGTTTTGTGTGTGCAGACTAAACATAAATGGGTTGTGTCTGTACAACCATGAGCATGTCTGTGACATTGAAATGAAAGCACATAGACTGAAAAAAATCCCGTAAGCTGGGTACAGCTGAAACGGTGACAGAAGTCGGTGTCTTCCTTTGTCTGCCAATCAGTCCACGGAGGTGACCGCCTTTCCGATCGCGCATGAGTCATCATCCCACTTTCGTTGTAAGGACATCAACATCAACCCCACCAGGTTCGTCTGGTCGAACGCGCCACCGCCGCCGCGTCTTCGGTTCTCGTCGTGTGGCTGCGTGGACGGCGACAGCAGAAGAGGGATCTGCTACCCGCAAGACACATCGGCAGACCTACTTTCCGATTTCTCCTGCTTCCCCACCCACCCCCTTCCCCTAGCACATCATTCAGATGCCTGCCGGAGCCCATTATCGATAATTTATTCCAAGTAACGAAGAGCCGGCGCCCGGGCCTTGGTGGCTGGCGTGACTAGCAAGACAGACACGCGCGCGCACATGGCGGTGCCAGACCAGAGAAGAGAGAGAGAAAAAAAATGGGGGTGGTCATGTGACAGGGTTGCTGATTAGCATGGGAGCGATGATGTCAGCTAGCATGAGACAAGCGGCAGGACGGACGCCCTTTCGCACGTAATATAAATACGTAACGCCAAGAGATGTAACGAGGCTTTGTGTGATCAATGACACGATTTGCCAGCGGCTTGTTGCAGGAAGAGCGCGCCCGCCAGTCCTCTTTGCCATTGTAGTAGTGCCTTTTAGCATCGAGTGGAGACCGCCACAAGAAAGAAAACTGTTCGCCGACGTGCTCGGAGGGACCGATGTTTTTGTAGGTATCGTCGTTCTGGGCGTGGGCAGAGCAACTTTGGGAGTGAAGCTGGTGGTGCCAAGGTGGACTCTGTGGTAGGACCGAGTGACTTATGCACCGTGGCGGTCCTGGTGATGTTGATGTAGATGTTGATGTAGATGCCTGTGGCCTGTTTTGTGGAGGAAGCGGACAAGATGCGACCGTGCTTAGCAGCGTGTCCATGGCGCGGCGAGAGCGTAGCGGCCAAGGGAATACCAGCTGAGCGGTCCTGTCCTGCCCGTACCTCACAGTGATGCGTTTGCTGCCTGTCAGATTAACAAAAACAGCGCCGAAAATAGCGTTCTGAACACCATCACAAAGAGCGCCAACAGAGTCATCGTGGTGGTCGGCGGTGGCCGCGTGAGTTACTGTTTACACTCTGTGCTGTGCGATTTTCATTATAGGTACAGAAGACGGCCGACCAGCCAACGCAGTGCCCTCTCGCCCTACCCACAGCTAACCTGTCACCCCACCCGCTGCCGCCCCGACTGGAAGGTGGAGCCAACACGTGCGCCTTTGTTCGTCGCCATCCGAGACTGTCCGTTTCTGTAAGCGTCTCATCTTTTCTTCCCGCTGTCAGCCAGCCGTGAGAAGATGTGTGGAGTGTCCAAGCACGCTGGTGTGTGTAGAGTGTGTAGTGTGTGTAGTGTGGGGGCCACAGTGAGCCAGCCTGCGGTCTTGTAGTCAGCAACACAACCAGGACAGCTGTCCCACGCCGGAAGGACGAGCGCGCTGCGATACGGACGGCAGGCGAACACGCGGAGAAAGCCTTCTTGCTTTGTGTTGTCTTCCTGCTTGATGAGACTGGGCACCAGAGGAAGAAGAGACTCGTTCGCCAGCTGGCTCTCGACTGACAGCCCTGCAAGGGGCGAGGGTGTGGAGGGCACGGTGCCTCCCCGTTAGTGCTCACGGAGACGCAGTTATCAGCGTCAGGTGTGCAGCAAGGTCGTCGTGCGTACCTGTGGGGCATACGTGGTGTTGTGTCATTCGATTTTCCTCACCGACCGTCAAGCGAGAGACCCTGGTAGGAACAAAGAGACAGAGAGCAGCGAGAGACCGTGGCAGGAACAAAGACACAGAGAGCTACGCAAGTTCACGAGACACTAGTTCTGCCGCCGGCCACGGGATTGCGAGGGTGTTTTGGCCCATTCGTCGTGACTACTTGCTGAGCGAACTGCAGCGGGCACCTTGGATCATTCAGGCGACTTTTGCTGCAATCTGTCGCGCGTGTTTGTTGGTTTGACGTATGCACGTGCGTGCGTTTGTAGGTTTCGTTATCTGCTGCAACATCAGCGGGAGGAATCGCTTGTCTACGTCGGCCGCCAGTCGCCAGTGCCGCGGTTTGGCACAGGTCGACACACCTTTCCAGTGGTAGCAGCATTGCGTGATCGGTCAGCGGACGCCAGTACACGATTCTTTTGTGTGGCCACGCCTAGAGGACAGCTATTGTGTCTGAGGTATATCGCTGCTCTTAGTGTTGCTAAACTTTTCAGGGCTACAGCTGTACAGGACCTAGTGTACGATAGCACATCTGGCTCGGAGCAGCTTGCGAAATTATTAGGTCACACACCCAAGTGTAACAAACATCGCTGCCCCAGTTGCAGGGCGAGGCTAGCTCGGTCACCTCTGTCTTGCGATTGTGGAGTATAAAGAGCACACTTTATCTACAGGGTACACAACAGTACCGTCGTGTTGTTTGGGGGCGCCTACTCTGTAACAGTTGACTTTTTTTCTCTTTTTTTTGATGCTCGCCCGATCCTTTGACCCGGCCAGCCCTTCTATTTAGCGCAGGTGAGAAAGTCGGGAGGAATAGAGCGATTCTTAGCCAGTGACAAGCCCAGGCGCGGCTAGGTGTGTGAGAAGGCGCCGCGCCACACTCCACCACGGTGTACCGACGTCACACTCCGCGGCAGTGCCCCTTTCTCGCCCACGTGGTCGGATTGTACGCAACAACAGTTGATTCATCAAAGCGATCTTCGGAACTTTACGAGATAGGATATAGACGCAGGTGGCGCAGTGCGGGCTGTGCGTCAGCCAATCGTCTTCACTAGAAATCTCGGTACTGTGTGGATAAGCCAGTGTTTGGAGATGTTACAGCGTTTTACAGCGTTCGTCCGTTGTATTATGACGCGTAGGTCCTAAGGGCCGAGTGAACAGCGAGTAAGCCATTGGTAGCCAACAACAGCGGATGACCTTTCAACCTGCTGTGCCAGACATCGACATTCGACCTTTCGAGAGAGCGGGAAACCCCTTTGTCTCGCAAACACGTGCGTTTTGTGTTCGTGTGTAGTTTGTGCATTGATCGGGTAAAATACGTGTGGACTGTAAACAGTTCTCAGCGACTGAAGATCGGTTTTGTTCACCGCTGCCTCCCTCCGTCACAGCCCCAGCTGGCACGTGAAGTGTGGAATGAAGATAAGCCCCACAGTGGACGACCAAGTCAGTCTCTGCCCCAGTTTCTGCAGCCCAGAGAACATAGGCGAGTGTCTGTGTTGAAAAATTGCGTCACTTTCAAACAACGTGGGTTGGCAGTAGAACGGATGTTCTGATCCAAGTAAGACGTGTTTATCAGTCTTCTTTTGAGTCTCAGATTGTTGTTGCTGAAGGAGTGTTTATCGTTGCTAGCCGCAAGGCGCGGTGTATACGACTCTGTTGCTAGACGGTCTATCCTCCAACTCCCCACACCCTAAATTTCAACGACGCCTCAGAGACGTGGGGGGACATAGGATGGAGGTAGCAGTGGGCTGTTTGCCTGGTTGAAAATCCCGTGATACATCTATTCAGTTCGCGACATTTGCAGCGCAACGCTGTTTTTTCGGGGGCGACATACCAGACAGTGTGAGAAAGTTTTCGTTTTGCCGGTGTATGGTGGAAGCATATAACGCAATGTCAATGGTGTCTTCTCGTGCGAGATGAGAGGAAGAGTGCTGGGAAACCCCGCAAACCGCGTGAACGAACAGAACGAGCAAGCCAGCGCCGCTAAAAGAGAGTGGCTGTGTGAAGAGAGTGTGTCAAAGACGGATTTACTCGCAACAATGTGCTGACAGTTCCAAAGCCCATCGTCGCGTGCTTGCCAAGTTTTTTTTTAACTGTCGAAGCTGCATAGAGAAAGAACCTGTCCTCTTTCCGTTTGACGCAAACCTGTTTTGTACAAGAACAGTGCGTGACCGAGTGACGACAGTGGGTGAGCAGACTTGCTCCGCTACATCCTTTGTCTCGTTTTTGTCGGACGCACGCGCGCACGTGCTTTGGTGCGTCAGCTTTTTCTCATCCCCACCTTTTCTAGCGTCGTCGGTTGAGGGAACAATCAGAGACCATTGGGGCCGGAGAGAAAGTCTCGCTGCTAGTTACTGATAGGGGCTGAAAGAGGGTCAGGGGGGGGGGGGGAGAGATGAATTTGCCAGCTGGCTAAGAGCAGGCAGCAGGGACTTAAGGCGACTGTGGGACAGTGTGTGTCGAGAGCAGGACAGAGCGAAGTGTGATGCTGGTGGTCCTGTGAGTCGAGTGGTGAGAGCGAGAGGATGGGAAAGTCGCAAGAGGAGGACCCTGTGCGGCCCGTCAAGAGGCAGGTGGTCAGCGCCTCCGCCACCCTGGAGGTAGTTAGCGAGGAGAGCTTCGCCCGCCGCCTGCAGGGTATGAACGCCTGTCTGAACTGCCAGAAGGAACGCTCGGCCGTGCTGGCGGGCGGCAGCAGTTCTGCACACCCCAGCGGCATCCGGCAAGGTGGCCAGCATCAGCAAAACCACCACCACCAACAACAGCACCACCACCGGTCAGGGCGCGGCAGCAAGCAGGGGCGGCGCAAGCTTGCCAAGTCCAACACCCCGATCGTCATTCACCTGAAGGACACGCTGCGTTCGGCCCTACAGCAGCGGCAGCGCAGCTTCGACACCGACTCGGACGTGTCGGCTAAGTCCACAGATGACGATGCAGTCGCCGTTAGTCTTGTCACAGCACAGGAGGTCGCAGCGGTGGGTTTCGGAGACGTGTCCAGCATTCCGGAGTTTGTGCCGCAGGTGCAGGCAGCGACACAGCAACGGATATTGCCGCAGGGCTGGCCGCAACAGCATTCTCACTCGTCGTCATTCCTGTGCTCGTCACACCACCACCATCACCACCAGCGGCGACGCGAAAAATCCAAGAAGAACCTTACGGCGCTGATCTCCGTCATCGAGAAGGCACACCAGAAGGACTCGCACAGCCACACCAATAACAACTGCAAGAACATGGCGTTCAATCTGACCCAGAATTCTATGTGCTCGAAATTGTCGCATTTGCTCAACAACGCTGTGAGCTGGCCGGACAAAGGTCAAGGGCATCCACAGCCGCATCACGTGCGCAGCATCGTGGAGTGCAACAACGTGGACGTGATCTGCAACGACCTGCACGACAACGAAAAGGGGGTTTCTGGCGAGACGGTGGAGGACTCGGACTCGGTGTCGGACAAGTCGTCTATCACCTCGAGCTCCGAGATACTGTCGGATTCTGATAGTCTGGTGGTGGAAGAAAGCACAGGGTCGGAGTTCACAGCCGAGGAGCTGCAGCGGCTGGCGGAGTACACGACCGGGTTCCCCGTGTATCGCTACGACTGTGCGCCGTCCGAGTGCCCGGAATGCCTCTCGGCGTGGTACACGCACCAAATCTACCAGTACGAGGGGTGTTACTTGGACACCTTGTACCCGCCCAAGACAGTCAGGCAGGAGGGTGTCGCCTCTAAAAACATAAATAAAAAACATTCGACCGCCAACAACGAAAGCGACCTCAGTGTGACCTTACAGGAAGGTTCGGACTGCGAGGTGGGGGTTGCAGCCTTTATAACGGACCACGCAGGCTCGGAGGACAGGGTGAACCAATTGGACAAGAGCAGCACGTCCTGTGTCAGCTTGGCTGCTGTATGCTCATCTTCGTCGTCAGTTGCGTCATCAGGCAGCGAAGGGAAGGACTGCAGCGGGTGGCCGTGCAGCAGCAGCGGCAAGGGCGCCGCGCGGCGACAGCTGTGGGATATTGACGTGTCGCAGGCCGGGCGGCGAAGCGGTAGCGGCGGCGGACCCCGTGACCAACGCGAGAACCCGTTCGCCGACAGCGTGTACTTGGACCTGACGGGCACGGATGTGTCCATCTCGGTGTACTACCATCACAGCCTGCTGCAGGACGAGGTGGCCCGCGCCACCGCCATGCTGTCGTCGCCCGCTTTCTGCGCTGCTACTGCCGCCGCGCCGCTGTACGCTGCGTGTTACTCACCCTTCGCGGGCGGCGCCGCTGCCGCCGTCTACAGCCTGCCAATGCCGTTGACGCTGTTCAGTGAAGCGGCGCTGCCTCGGATCGCCATGGTGCCACCGCACGAGCTCAAGAAGTGTAAGTATTCATCTTCCGCCTGCCAGGCTGTGTGCGGTCGGCAGGGTTAGTGTTGTGGGGTTGTAGACGAGGGAGAGGTACAACAGAAACACGTCAGAGCGTACACCCCTATTGCTATGTTCAATGCCACTAGGCTTCGAAAAGTATGTCCTAATGTTAGCACGAGATTCGCACCGCCGGCGAACCCACCCTCTTGACGCTACTTCTGGCCTTTGATGACCCAGTGTGTGTGCGTCCTTGTTGACAAGTTCGGCGAACGAGGACACATTCGCCCGGTTCAAAAAGGCCTTAAAAGAATCATATTGCGGGTGATAAAGTTTTCCGCAGTACAAGTTTCCTCTTGCCAGACCGTTTGAAAGATCTTGTTTGATCCATGTACATCCATGTTTACCTGTTTGCACTCATGCCCGCAGACGCGCGCACGCACACACACACACAAGCAGAGAGGGATGGGAAAGGACGCATAGGGGTGGTGATGCGTTTATAACTGTTTATCTCTCGGTATATATTTTTTTAAAAGCTTTTAAAGTTGGATGACCGGAGATGAGATATTTGTCACTAGTTTCTTTTCACCCCACCCCTTACGCCCTCGCAACACTCGCCGTCACGCAGTCTAGCTCCTCGTCTTCCTAACCCCATTACCTGCACGTTCAGTTCGCGCATCCTCCCGATTCCTGCTGGTGTTAAAAATCGTACTTACAAAACCTGTGTCGGGGAGTTTTAAGACCCATCCAAATGAACTGGTCAGGGTGGGGTGGGGGGATATGTTTCCCACTCCATAATTACTAGTTTTACTTTCAGATACTCAGTCCCAAAGTCTGACTTAGAATAAAGAACTTCTTTTCTTAAACTAGATACTCATAGGATTTCAGACACTTGACATCCTGCCCCGAGGCAAGAAAAATATAACGGCCCATTGGTGCATACCAATGCATGAACGTGTAATGAGCTCTCACAATGGTTGTGTAGCCTTGGCGTAAGCCTGTCTTTGTCCCACTGAGGTATCCCTATTTTGTAAATGTTTAAAAGCTTGCATGTGGTGGACGGAAGGGAATTATTCACTTTTTTTTTACTTTGTACCGACATAAAGCCATTTATTTAAAAAGACATTTTATAGCGGGGTGAGTATTTAACAGGAGACAGAGGACAAAGACGCGACAAGGCCCTCGGTTAATTAATCTTTGCCTGCAGCACATGCCTGATACGACCTTTCAGCTAGATTACACGTACCTAATTTTTTCCACCTTTGAAATAGTCTGTGAACGTTGGATGGGGCCCCCTTGTACTGACACTGCCCCTCCCTCCAACAAACCTGTAGCAACAACGTACGTCTTTGTCCCAGGTCGTAGTTCTAGTATCTGGTGCCGTTACTACTTGGCAACAGCACGAGAACCGGGCTTTTGACAACTTGATCTCAGATAGGTGTCGCAAGGCTGCACTTTGACCTTTAGCGTCGCGAGGTAGCAGAGAATCGGTCGGTTGCTGTCGGCCAATACCCGATCGCGTGCTGTTTTAGATTTTTGAAGGATTGTGGGCATTCACAGGAGAAGTTAATCTGCTGGCAAATAGAGGACGGACGGCGCAAATTGTACACCTCCGTTTCGGCACCGTTTCCGAGGTGCGTGTAGTTTAGATAGGTACAGGATAGCATTGATCCCTTCATGGAGGGAGGAGGGGCAGCGGGTGCGCATGTGTGTGTGTGTGTGAGAGAGAGAGGTGGGGGGAGATCACATGCGCGAAGTGCGTGTGCTTAATAGGTTTTGTTACAAGTTTTTGTCAGAAATAGCTATAGTATAGAACATATACGCAGGTTTATGTTATAAGGATCTTTCTTTCTTTCTTTCGCTTCCAACCGTGCCATTGGAGGTGGGAATGTCCTGCGTAGGATCCAGGGAGCCCAAAGTCTCAGTTGTATGAACAGCTAGAACTGTAGTAATTTTACAAGTACTAATTTGATTATCTCTCTGGGAAAGGTTTGTGTGTGGTGATTGATTTTGTTAACTCACTAGCGACCACTGTCGGCATAACTTCGATAGTATGTGTTTCCTGTGGTTGTGGGAAGCAGATCCCCCTACCCCCACCCACAAGCTCACGTGCGCCAGTACGCGTGCATAATTATGCATAAGGAGGAATGTAGCACTGCTGTTATTCCAGCGTAATTGTGCATAGAGATGGGACTTGTGTGAATACCATTACGTTAATTTCCTGACCTGTTCCCAAAAAAATGTTTACTTGGAAAAACTCCTAAACAACACGTGAACTGAGGCTGGCGTCACTGCCAGAGCGCAGGAACTGGCGAACAGTGGAAAAAAATAGCAGCAGCTCGATTTTCTATCCCAGTACACTCCCACTCCCCTTTTCGCCTCACTTTTCGCAGCAACGTTAATAACAGGTAATTCAGTTCATCGCTTTGGGGTTGGGTTTTTTCCGGGGAGGGGGGGGGCGGCGCTGGTTAGCGCTTTGTGTAGTCATTTTTCCAGTCGCGATTAGTAAATGCAATCTAAAAAAACTGACATTCAGATGCTTGCCAGCATTAACTGTCCAGCACCAGATGAATGCAGAGACATTCGTACCGACAGCATTTGTTTTCGTGGGAGGTGTCTCACTTCGTTACTATGTTATAATTACTTTATGTTAGCCATGTAGACGGTGAAGGAAAAGTTAGACGTAGGTGGAGATCGATACAGAAGTGCATAACGGAGATTTCTTGTGGTACACCCCCCCCCCCCAAATTCTTAGTGACCTTGCATCGTTCCCTTCTTTACCTATCACGTTAGGGTCAGTGGTCGTGTACATGAATCATAGTTGCGGTGAAAGCGTGCATGGTTGAGGCCATGAAGGGAGTGAAATGCTCTTTAGTTCTTGGGGGTGGGGGCATGGGGGAGGAGAAGCAGTGCCATGACGTCATGTCAGATCAGGAGCAGGTTTGGCAGGTGCTGGTCTCCATGGAGACCGAATACAGAAGGATGGGGAGTGGGAGCGAGAGTGGGCTTGTGGATCAGTTGCCTAGTGGGGCGGCGTCCATCTCCTGGCATCGGGATTTTTAATTTGGTTCAGAACCTCTTTTCTCCCCACACCACGCACACACCATCGCCCTGACTCCCCAACCTCGTTGCTAATGGTGTTGCTGACCAAAACGCGCACAAAAAGACCGATCGGATCTTTATTCGTGGGCTCGCGAGGTTTCCCACCTAGCGACAGCTAGCGCCAACACGTGCCTGCGGCGGGCTGCTTTGAACGTCCGTAGACTGAGGACGGTGTCCCGATCTTCCGTTGTCTCAGGTAGTGTAGGCTCGTCGGGCGAGAGATACAGCAGGGTTCGTGCCATGAAGTGTTACAATAACAATCGCGTACGACAACTGGCGAACTCGTCGAACTGGTGGTGGCGGTGGCGCCGAGTTGTGAGCAGTCCAGCAGGCGGCCCAACAGCGTTATTTACCACCACGGCTACAGGCAGGTTGCCACTCGTCGACGTGTTCGCTTTTTTCCCCCAGAAGGGTAGGAAAAGTCCCTGGATGGGCGATTTCTGTTGCCGTGCACTACAGGAGCAGACGTAAATATGTTAGGCGTCACGTTTTACTAGAACTGGTTTTCGTCCAGAACGCATGCACATTCGTTTCCGCTGGGCGCCAGTGTGGTGCCTCTGGTAGCGGCGGGTGTGTGAAAATAGGAAGTACCACCACAACGACAGTCTTTTGCAATCTTGTTTCTTTGTTTCAGAAATAATCTGTGCGGGTCTAAGCTCTGAAGCATGCCTGTCACAACTGAAGTCCGAAAAGTTTGGAGATGTCAGACCGTCCTACTCGGACAGAATATGTCCTTGAATGTGACACTTTTATTGACGATATTCCGCTTGAGCAGCAGAGCGCAGATTGGCCTCAACCCACTGTCGGCCTCCCGCTTTCTAGCCCACCCTTCCCTTCCCCGCCTCCCTAATCTTCTAGCAGATGGTAGCACTTCCGCCTGTGTACACGTACTAGTGTGGAGTGTCGATGTTTTCATGGCAGTCGATTCCTTCTCTCTCTCTGGTACACCCATCGAAACGCAAAGTGCTTGAGAAACGACTTGCGTTAGTTCATGAAACTCGTCCTCATAATTTGAAAATTTTTGTTGATTTAGTTCTGTTCTATAGATTTCAAAACATGGCCCTGTCTCCCCCCCCCCCCATCTCCAGCCATTTACCCTTGTCTGTTCCTTCTAACTTCTGCCCTTTGTAGATGTTCTCTCTCTCTTTGCCTGTGTCTGTCGAGACCGTGAGAGTTTAGTCATGGGTACTGAATTTCCTGTCTGTATATAGTTTTTAGTCTGCACTGTATCTTCCATGATTGACACTGTTTACCGGTGTCTCAAGAAATTCGGTCCGGCAAGAAATCTGGTTCGGCATACAGATTACGCATGCGCGCTTAGAGAGTGGCAACACGCTAACCACAACCCTACCTTTACCCTAACGCAAACGCTGAGACCAAATACGATTCTAATTTAAATAATACATGGGGATTGAAATCCTCAGACCATATTGATCACAGTAACCAATAACGCGTACTGTTGCCTAACCGGACCCAGACCAGATTTCTTGCGGAACGAATTTCTTGCTACACCGGCCCGACTGTGCTTCCTGCAATGAAATACCCGTTGTGGCTACTCGTAAAACACCAGACTTGCTCGTTTCCGTGTCGATTCACATGCTAGTCCACATAGAGAAACCCTTCCATCTTCCTTCTCGCAAAAGCCATGTTTGTCATCGTCGCGATGCCCACATCCGTTTCGCCCTTGCCCCTACCTGTGTCTGTGTGTGTGTGTGAGAGAGAGAGAGATGGTACGCGTGTGTTCGCGCGTGCGCACGTCCCTGCATTGTGACAATGAAAATGGTTAAGTAACTTGGACTTGCAAATACGCATTATCCTCGTACTTTTATTTTCCTTTGAGTCCAGGTTAAAGTTGGCACCACATCTTTACTCCAGGGAAAAAAATATTGAAACCGTCTTGTGCGTGAGCTGTTAACAGCAACTGGCGTCTCAAACGCTCACTTACGTAATTAACTGGGCGTGGTGCTGGCGTGCACTCTGCCCACCTACAGCGACTGTCACAGGAGTGTGAGAGGTGGGCAGGATGGTCTCTGAGAATGCTTTCGTCACCAGCCTGGCAGCGCTGGGAGAGTGAGTGTTTAAAGTGCTGGTTTGCAAGCGGTTGTTTGTAGCAATGTAGCAAACTTTAACAGAGGTCGGCGAAACATTGATGAAGTGCTTGTCGTGAAAACATCAGTGATCATGGGTCCTTAGTTCAGATCTGGTCTACGGTGTAACTTTTTTAGCTCATTTTTTTACGAGCAGTATTTATTAAACTCTCTTTCCATCATATTTGCTCATTTTTACAAGCAGAGCCGGCTTTAGTGTAGTATTGGCTTGGCTGACAACGGCTGGTTGTAGAAATAGTAACTCATCACATTATTGAAGTGTATTCACTTGAGACTGTCGCTGGTTGTGAAAGTAAATGAGTACATGGTAGAAGTGAAAGTTGAATCAGCGAGCTTCGTTTTTGTTCACATGTTTCTTGTGAATTTTAGCAGTTGCCACCAGAAAAATGCTAGTTTGCAACTGTAATGGTGATAGGGCCATTCAATAAAGATACATAGAAATCTGCTTAAAGAGATAATCTTTCATCTGCATAGAAACTTGGGATGTATACATTATTACTATAAGTATAACTGTGTGGGCCAACAAGTCCTCTTTTCTCATTTGGTAAGTCTTGTTTACAGTATGTATAGCAGCATATTGACGTCAGGGTCTGTATCCAGCTTGAAAAACAACCTGTAGCCTACAAAGCATGTATGATACACGCCGACTGACCTAGATCTCTTCTCCACACACATGCACATGTGTGTCGTAAGTCATGCATGACAGATGGTGCTGCATGTCAACACAGCTGTTTTCTTGGTGTCGTGGCCACTTTTGATGGTTTTAATGCATTCTGTTTTGCTTGTTCATTATGACCCAGCGCGTGCACAAACACATACAATACCCTTTGCTATGCACGCTGTATGCAGGCACGAATCCATGTAAACACTAATTGTACTTGGAGGCTTCTAGAGCGTTTATGATTGCTTGTGGGAATTGACAAATTGTAATGACCTTTTTGGCCTCTTCTTTCCAGTTACCACTACAGCACCCCCTCAGAGGCAGTGGATTGTGGCAGCCCATCCAGATAGAGCGCGGCCATCAGGTCAGTCACATGATTTTGTCTTTTCAGACTGCTAATTGCAGCATTCTTGTTAGGTGTGCTGTGTCCCATGCAGTGACAAAACGTAATTAGCAGCTAATTAGTCCTGATAATGCCGTGACTGTTTAGACTGTCGAAAATGCCAGTCCACATAACCTGTATTAATTTGACAGCCATCGGAATACTTGGCATTTGATTATGCACATCGCGTGACTTCATCAGGTAGCAGCAAAGAGCAGATGCTCATATGTTCATGGAAATTACATAACAGGCAGAAGTCGGTCATGAGACCTGCTTAGCCTGACAGTTATTTACAACATTAGTGCAAGTTGTTAGCGACCAATTATGTGGCGCTCTGACTTGGAAAGTAATAATGTAGGTTGTGTGTGTGTGTGGGGGGGGGGAGGTAAATGAGAAGGCAGCTTGTGTGGAAAATGTTAATTTCAGACGAATAGGTCAGAAGTGCATGGGAGGCCGCTTTCGCAGATGAAAGCTTTATTGCGCGTACTTAATGCAACAGCCTACCGGGAATACAAGATAGTGTGGATGTGTAAATCGGAGAGAATAGTTTCGTGCGAAAAGGAGTAAACAAAAACATCTCCGTTGGAGCGCGTCGTTAAAACGGAAAGTTGAAGGTTGAAGGTTACCTGTTAGCTTGAGAAGGTGGTGGAGTTTTCTGAGCTGTCGGGATGGAGAGAATGGGTGTGTGCGGGGGGGGGGGGGG
>SMGT01013757.1:37893-48259 GCA_004794575.1 Lanistes nyassanus | reverse complement strand
GGGCATGTGTGAATACGCTTCTAGTTGTCGCGAATAAATGTCAGCACGACTGATGACGTCACGAGGACGGGTGCACAGGTGTGACTGTTGCAGTCGGTGCCAGCTGTGGTTGCTGGGATTATGGCGCATGGCTGTGATAAACAGTGACGCCGTAACAGGCAGGCAGGGTGGCTTTCGCCTTCTTTGCACTCGCGAAAATAGACTTCAAATGCAGAGGGCGGACGGCCGCGTTTACGAAAGAAATAGCAGTGGGGTTTTCCCGTGTTTTTATCAGGCCTCCCTCCCCCCCCCCCTTGCCCTGTAGATTTGCACTCGCATGAGGCATTTGTTAAGGGCCTTTCCTAGCCGCGCCAGCATGCCAGGGTCAGGCACGGTCAGCGAGGGTTCACAGTCGCTCCGGTAGGAAAAGCCTTTAAGCCAGAGTGCTGACAGGGTTACAGCTGCACGTTCTTTCAGCAGCACCTCCATTAGGTCAAATGTCAGATTTAGAACCTCATTAAAAGGCAGATGTCATGTGTTACGTGCGGACTGCTTTGTGTAGAGGCAGTGCGTGTGCTGCAGTGTGGGCCAGTGCCGACTTTTGTGGAGCATCCACAGAGATGCCAACATTTGGAAGATTCCCCTAAGGTTGCATAGTTAAGATTACATACTTTATCATTGCATATATAGCATAGTTCCATGCCTGCTTTTACAGAAATAAGTGGGAAGGTTGCGCGAGTAGGGTGTGATTCATACCATGGTAAGGATCCCTTTGCCTAGAAATTCCTTGCATGCAGCATCAAGTCAGAAATGAACATCTTTAGCTGATCTGCCTGTCGGTTATGACTAAGGCTGGGGCCTCATGAGGAGTTGGGGGCAGGTGTTGTGACATAAGGGTTTGACCGATCCATGTACATTACACAGTGCGTTGCTGATGGGTGTTGGAATCTTAAAGCAGAGGAGTCGAGTCATGTATTATTCATTAACTCGATCCCGAAGGTGGGCACTTGAAGCATGCTGGAATTTCAGCAGGCAGTTGCCTGTCCACCTCCAGAGTAATTGATGTGATTGCTTTCAGTGCAGTCTTGCACCCCCTCCTCCCACACTGTCCCCCATTCCTACCATTTTTGTCCCTTCCTTTTCCTCCATCTTTTCCATCTGTCTTGCCTGGGTCCTCTCCCTCCCTTGCTCACTCTTTCCCATTTGTCATCTTGTGCTGGCTGGATTGTGTTGTCTGATTAAGCAACTGCCCAGTTTATCAGAAATTTTACTGACATGTTAAAGAATATTTAACATGGATGCTGCAGATCCCAATTTTTATTTACTAGCCCACTGAAATCCCCACTGGCCTAGCCTTTTTTATGACAGCCTTTCTTGGTAACACATTTTAAAAGTTACAAACACACAATACTAACTGCCATTATGACCTAACAAGAAATGTGTAGATGTTGTCTTATTTGGAAATAATCTAAAGTATGAAGTGACGCTTCCAGCAATGATCCTGAAGCTGGTGTGCCTAGCGTGTTCTAGTCATCAGGTAGATAAACACTAACATCTACAGCAGTTGGTAAACAAAAAATTGCTCAGTTATAAAGGTTTATGATTTTTTACCTCCCACAAGGTTTCTGCTGACCACGGGGTACTCTTGCCTATTTTGCCTATTCCTGGTCTAGATTTGCTTTAAATAATAGACTGATTTGGTTACTGAATGTTAATCATCATAAAGTTGCCATCTTCAACATCCTGTGATCTTATCATTTCGAATGATAACAAGTAGAAGTAGTCAGAACAGTAAGAAGTAACAATAGTCTGGGTGTGACAGAAGTAGATATAACCAGGATGTTAAGAAGAACTAGCCAGGACAATGAAAGTAGAACCATTTGTGACAGAAGTAAATATAACCAGTATGTTAAGAAGTAAAAGTATGATGAAAAGAAGAAAGCTAAATGACCTGTCAGTGCATGGGATGATAACCTATGACTGTGTCTTGTTGCAGCAATTTTCAGCGTGATGTGCTATAATGTGCTGTGTGACAAGTACTGCACGCGGCAACAGTACGGCTACTGCCCAGTGTGGGCACTGAACTGGGAGTACCGTAAGAAGGGCATTCTAGATGACATCCGTGGCCTTAACGGGGACATCATCAGCTTGCAGGTGAGGGGGCAGTTGGGTAGTGCTTTAACTGTAGCTTGCTGAGGTAGTGGTGGGGCGTGCACAAGGCAGACACTTCATGCTCAAGGTAACAATTGTAAGGCAGCACCATGCGGTCTGTGCCTTTTTTTGTTTTGTTTTGGACACAGCTTTCTTAACCCCACATACTTCCATCTCTTCATTCCCAGTCTTTCATTGGGATTCCTGTGGTCAGATGCTATGTAATGGAAAATACTGGGAGTACATTTAACTACTGGGGTTACATGCAGATCTGACTTGCCTCAGTGTGTAGGGGTCAAAAATTCACACACACACACACACACGCACACGCACACGCACGTTTCAACCTTCAGATATCATCGTAGCAAAGTGTGACATCAGACCGGAATATCTTTGTGGAATCATCTTTGGTTTACTGGCAGCCATGCTTCCTTCCTAATTCTGTTCTTCTTTCTTCCTTTCTTTCTATTCAATTCTCAGATTGTCTGCACACTTGTTTCACTGATGCATAGATGTTAGGACAGGTTCCGAACCCTGTGCCACTGGCTTGTTCTGCTTTGTGGGAGGAGCATTTGTGTGGGTTGCCTGACAACAGTGTGCTTATCTGTCTGCAGGAGGTGGAGACCGATCAGTTCTATAATTTCTTCCTGCCTGAACTCAAGCGCGACGGCTATGATGGCATCTTCTCACCAAAGTCTCGCGCACGCACTATGACTGAGCAGGAGCGCAAGCATGTGGATGGCTGTGCCATCTTTTTCAAGAAGGCCAAGTAAGGCGTTAGCCACATAGTATGGGCACATGCTTCTGTGGGCATGATTTTGAGTGGGCACATGGTTAGGCTTACATGGGCAAGTTTTCATTGTGTGAATGCATGCATTGTTGTAAGTGATTTGCGTTTCTCTGGTGACCAGGTGAATTTTCATTTGGGGGTGGGGTGGAGGTAGTGGTGGTTGATGTTTATGGGCATGTTCCTGCAACCCCCCCCCCCCTTCTATTCCCAACCCTCCTCATCTTTTTAGATTTTAGCAATGTGTGTTTTCGTGCTTTTCTTTGTAAGTTGTTGGGTTGGGCATGCCTTACTGTGTGTGCTTATGTAGGTTCAGTTTGCTGGAAGAGAAGCTGGTGGAGTTCAACCAGTTGGCCATGGCCAATGCAGCAGGCTCCGATGACATGCTGAATCGTGTCATGACCAAGGACAACATCGGGCTCGCTGCACTGCTGGAGACCAAGCCACCCATCTTTGAGAATGGTGAGACACCCATCATTACTGTCACACACCTCCACACCCACATACACCCGTTTATCTTCTCATGCTTTCGCTTTCTTTACCGTATGCTTGTGAGAGTCATGGGTTCTTGGTGTAGATCTCATCTGGTTAACACGTATGAATGGGACACTGCTTGGTGGCATCAACTACCTGCCCTGAGAGACAGGTACTGTTGCTGATTTGGTATAAAAACACCAGACACCAGTATAATCAGGTAGACATAGGTGTTTGCGTGCATGTGAGAAAGGACATAATGTGAAACTTTTCACCACTACGATGTCGGGCCCTCTGCAGACCATTGTCTGTCACCATTTCGATCCAACTGGAGCAGGAGGACTGTCTTTCGCTGATTACCGTGAACCACCTTACATCTTTTCCATCCTTGAAGTCCTCAAATCCTTTTACAGACAGAGAAAACAGGTGCTAATGACTGCACACACATGTTGAGATGTATTGTGTAACTTCCATCACTGATGTTTTAGGTGGACTGCACTAAAAGTAGAAGCATTGGTGATGCTCCTACAACTTTTAAAAATTGACAAAAAATGACAACAGCCATGGAATTCCTGGAACTTAAAAAAAACATGCAGATCAAAATAAAAACTCAGGCAAGAATGTGGCATATCACCTCTGTCTGGCTGTGACTACACCAGAAGTGAGAACTTCAGGCAGGAAAACAAAACCTTTTGTTTGGCTGGTCAGTAAGTGAAGAAAAATCTTTGTTCTCTTAGACGTGTAACTGACATCCCCCTCCCAAAGAAGTCACAGAAGACTCAAAAAACAAAACTTGCTACTAACAGAAGATCTTGTCTGTTATTTATGGGAACAAGAAAATGTCCATTGTCCAGAGAAAAGAGTTGATCCTGTGCTGAAGCTGTGTTCAGTAACAGCAGATTGTGATTAGGTTGGTTGGTGATTGGTTGCAAACTAGGTGCATATCAGGATGGTGGACAATGGAGGGGTGGGGTCCCACTACAAAGCTATTCCCTGAAAGAACCACCAGACTGATAGCTGCAGTAAGGTAGTCAATGCAGACAGGCAGTTCTCTGTGTGGGGAGATAGCCAAGTTGAGTTTGCACAATGTATAACTCCAGGAAATAATCCTTGGCCACACAAGGATTCGAACAACCAACCTTCCACCTGCTAGTCCACAGCTCTACCAACTGAGGTGATGTGGGTGTGTGTGTGTGTGTGTGGGGGGGGTGTCAGTGATTTGAAGGGTAGTGACCCGTTTTGGTTGTCAACATTGCCAGCTGATGTATGGTGTTCTGGGGGGGGGGGTGTTATTCAGCCAGGTGTGTGTGTGTGTGTAAAGGGTGTTGACAGATCCGTGCAAGCTGTTGAAATTCACAGTTATGGTGGTCCACCCCATTCTAGTCCCACCACCACTCTGACACCCCCTTCCCCACCCATCACCACCACCAAACATTTACACACATGCAGGTGAATGTATATATACACATTCACACAAAGGTGTTGCATGTTTCCTGCCTCTGTCCCTCCCGTACTTAATGTGATGGGTTTTAGCAGGTTGAGGGGGGGGGGTGGTAGGGGACCTTTTAAAGCTGTTTCCTTTCAGCCTTTACTCCTGCCTCTTGTTACTCTGAACTCCTTCAATCTTACTGGAACTTGCAGACTGATGCAGCTGTCAGGCAAAAGGAAACTGTTGTGGGGGGGGGGGGATTCCATTTGTTTCTATGCCTCGTTATCACGTTGATACTGTCCTTAACTTCTGATAACTCCAACAAAGGTACTGGCAGCGCTCAACATAACGTATGCAGACACACGTGATCAAGGGAGCTCTGGACTGTCCTTAACTTCTGTTAAATGCCTCTTGGTGACCAAGCCCCAAAATCATTGTGCATGTGCTTCTCCATTAGAGAGCAGAAGATTTGCATGTTGTCATGCTCTACTGGTCCATGAGTGGGCAAATGCTACACTGCACTGCACTTCGTGACGTCAGACTGCTGCTGTTGCACAGGCATTTCAGTTGTTACAGTATGCTTTCTACAGTACAGTACTGTACAGTTTCTGATGCCTTCATCTCTAGCCTTGTTTGGGTGAAGTGCTTGCTTCTGTGCATAGCCCATACACATACATAAAGCATGTCACTCGTTTAAGAGAAATTGTTTTGACATTTTTTAGGATGGCAGTAGGAAATATTTCATTAAAGTAAGTTCTTTGAAGTTAAGGCAGCAAAAGATGGAAGCAGGTTATTTTTAGGTAAAGAAATAAAATAATGCATGATGGAGTGATGACACCTGCCAATGACATCTTGGTCCTCAGCAGGCTGACTAATGACGTCAGCAGTTCCAAAAGCACTGTGATGGTATGTGCCTCGGGAGGCAGCGTAATTACCTTAGGCAGCCCCCAGGATGGCGTAATGATGTTACTTGCCTCTAGGGCAGTGGGCTTGTGCTTCTACTTTTTAATGGTCTGGTGGTAGGGGTTTCTGTGATGAGCAGGACATTTGGCTGTTTCCTGCTGTCCTGAGTGGTGTAAGTGTCTGCCTTCGAATCTTTGTAAGTACCTGGCATGTTACGACTGTTTCACCACGAACTTGCCACTGTGGAGGGTATACCCTAGATTTTGTTCCCTGACACAAACTAAAAGTCTACCTGAGGACAAGTGTTTGTGTTGGGATGGAAGAATGCTTGTGAGGTTAAAGAAAACCATATGGAGATGCATTGAATACAGCAAGGCTTATGCCTGCATCCATGGCTCAAGCTGAATAAAAACTACACAGAAGAACTACTCAAACTGAATGTCAAAACAAAAGTAATTTATTTTTCAAAAACTAGGTCACATTTCCTGTGCAGTCACATCAGGTACCCCTCTCATTCAGGAGACATTGCAAAACTTTTATGGTGACAGGATGAAATCTTTGTTTATAGACAGTTGGATTAGTTCTGTACCTCTGTTGAGCCAGGCGCACCTGACCTTAACCTCAAGAATGTCACTTTTTGGAAGTCAGTCTATCCAAAATGCCAGCATGCATCCAGGGGCACCTTGATGGGATCAGCTGGGTTATTTGGTTGTCTGCAGAGGGATGCCCGCCAGTGAAGTCTGCCCAGTGTTTTAACTTCATGATATGTCATCATTAGCCAGTCCTGGATTTGAACATGCAGCCTTTGCTAGTCCGAAGCTGTACCACAGCTATCCAGGCTCCCAAGAATCCACAGGATCTAAAGGGTTAGACGGTTATGCTGGCCAAACATTGTTTTGACAGTCCAGATGAAAACAACAGTAAAGAACTGATCCAGCTGTCAAGAGTAGACACTTCTTTCGGTTTATCAGAAAGTTTCTCCAGGAGATTTTTTTAAAATTAAGGCTTTGTGTCTGCATGAAAGATCTGATCACTTACAAAGATATCAGTTAAATTCCGTATTTAGTCTGCAGGGGGTGGGGGGAATTCTTTACAACTTCTTTCAGTCAGCTGTTTCAAATAGTTGAAGTTGGTAATAAGGGTTGGGCATGAAGCCAAGTCCACTGTAACATGAACACCAGAAAGAAAGATGTGCTTGCTGAGGTTCAGTGGCTGTCCTTGCCAACCCTTGCACTCTGGGAGGTTTTAGAACTTGTCCATCCTCCCCCATCCCCACTCCACCCCCCTCATGGTAACAGCCCCAGATGCCAGTTATGTTTCCAGATATCCCATGCTAAGCGTTTTAGATCTCCATCCTTTGCACTTTGACATTCCCATTGAGAAACAGGGAGCTGTTGTTGGGGTGGGGTGGGGTGGAGAGGAAGAGAGGGTACAGTGCTGGCTGAGTGCCAAGCAGCTGGGGCAAGATTAAAAACAATGGAGAAAATTGTCAGTTTTCCAGTTTGCCTGTTAGTTCCTTACAACAAAAGATTTTACAGCAAAACAAGTATATGGAAATGGAAAGGGAGGGGGGCTGTTGATGGACTTGCTGACAGGCGAGGTTTGAACTCAACTTTCTTCATAAATAGGGGGCAGATGAGGAATGAATAATGACATTTGCTGCATTGTTGCCTACTTATTCTCTTGGGAGGAGACCATGTGTGGGCTAAGAGCAAGATGTCTGGTTGAAGTGAACCTTGTGTGGTGACAGAATTTGGCTGATGCTAATTTGTCTGCAGTTGTTGGGGGTATTATATCACCTGTCCTCTTCCCAAAACCCATGCACAGGCTTGTTTTCTTTCTCTGTCTCACAAACATGCATACATTTTCTTCTGGGCACCCTTAGTATGCATCATCATATCATTACCATCACATATCACTGTGTGGGTACCACTGTCCTGTCAGACCAAGTGGGGCAGGGTGGCGAGGGAAGACTAGTCTTGTGCTGCACAGTGTCCCTGTTGTTTGTCATGCCCTCTTGGCAGTGCTGAAACTGGGTATTGATTTTATTTATTTATTTTTTTTAACGGGGGAGTGGTATTAGGTACCCCCTGTTGAATTAGAGTGCAATAGTGGGTGCACCAGGATTGAAAGGCCTTTGTATGCTCAGCTCAAGTGCACATACACTTCCATTAAGTTATGCGGAACTGTACGATAGCACTGATGCCATAAATGGCAGGGGGGGGGGGGAGGCCAGGGGAAAGGTGGTGAGAAGGGAGTGGGGGGGGGTCAAGTATGACATACCAGTCTTGTCTGTCCACATAGTTGCACATTTTGGGATGAGAAAAGGGAGAATACGTGTAGTGAAAGGGGATGTTCAGTTCACATGCATGTTACTTTATATGTATTTGTAAAACCGTATTCATGTGATTCGTGCAAAGCTGTGCGGATTAGGATATCTGCTGCTAATGACAGCTTTAAGGATTGAGTTGAGGTTTAAGAATCCATTACTTGACCTTATATGATGAATGACTCAGTAAGGGAATGAATTAAAACTCTGGTGCACTCAGATTCCTGAGAGTTTCAGCTACATGCATAGCATTAAATATCCTTTCCCAGCTCCACCAGCTCAAAAAATGCAGTTGAAAAGGTTGTTTTGTGACCCTTTCCACAACCAGTTTGGGGTAACCACACTCTGCCAACCTCCCTGGCACCCTTAAACTCCACCTGCAGCACATCTGTGGGGAGGATGAGAGTGAAAAGGAAGCTGACCTCTTGACCCTGTCTTCATGTGCCAGGGATGCCTCCCATCCCTTATGAGCCCTATACAGCTACTGTCTTTCGGGTAGATGGGGATAACCAGGTGGATTGAGACCTTCCTGAATGCAATACCTTTGTCAAATCTTTTACTTTGTTGAAATTTGATGAGGCTGCAGTCAGATTGGTTGGTTTAGAAGTTTCTAAGACTTCAACAAACATTTGACAAAACAATTCCATGAAAACCAAATTCCCTTGAGTAGCCTGCTTTTTGACACTTTGACTGGCTGTGCTAGGCATGCCCCCTGAGCCCCACACGCGGCAACTGTTGCTAGTGTCGACGGCCCACATCCACTGGGACCCGGAGTTCAGCGATGTCAAGCTGGTGCAGACGATGATGTTGATGTGGGAGCTGCAGCGCTTCGTGGAGGAAGCCACCCGCAAGTACACACTGCCTTTCCCAGGTCCCTACGACTGCAACTCCGTCCCGTTCCTCTTCTGTGGGGACCTGAACTCTTTGCCAGACTCAGGTACGGTGCTGATAATGCGACGCTGGGAGAGAGGTTTATGTTCTGAGTTTGTGATTCACAACTAGGCTGGGGTAGCATGGGCAGTAGCCTCCCCTGGTGTGGGAAACAGTTCTGTATGCTTGTGCAACTTTGACTGCTTTTGGTGGCATAAATGAAGTGCAAGAAATAATACGTTTGACCTGAAGTAAACTGTTGATTAAATTACTTAAACTTTTTGACTGCGCAGGTTTGGCACACTAGACTAGTTAACCATTACCTTCCAAGGAAATTGTAACTGCAAAGAATGGAAGACTGGGCTTAATAAGGAGGCTGATTATCACACGTTCTGCCCTCCATAACAGGGCAAGATGCACTCCCATTGGACAGTGACGCCTCCCTGACCAGTTTTGTATTTGTTACAGGCGTGATAGAGTTCTTGACAAATGGGCGGGTGGCGATCAACCACGAAGACTTCAAAGACAACGAGTACGACCACTGCATGAAGAAGATGAGCAATGGCGACAAAGACCACCTGTACCATAACTTTCGCCTTGCACGTGCCTACAGTGACATCATGCCAGCCACAAATTTCACGTAAGCTCCCTGATGTTTACCTCTGTTACTTTCTTTGCCTGACAGTTCTTGTCACCACATGTTCCTGTTGTCCCCCATATTGTAGCGTTGTAAATTTGCAGATCTCTGCTAGACTGTGATAGACTCTTCTCTTGTACGATTTATGTGCAGATGAGAAATTTACTGAAAATTTTTTTGTGATAAGTTGGCTACCAGACACGAGTTGCACACTGCTTGGATGGTCGGGGGTTGATAATTACAAATAATGCTTGTTAGAGCTTACGAAGCTAAGCAGCTCAGTTTTACTTTGGACTATTTTGAAGAAAATAATATAGAGAACTATACTGTTTCATTTGAAGAAAATAATATAGAGAACTATACTGTTTCATGTGCTAAGTTTGGGAGTTTTGTTAAGAATGCAAAGCCTGTTGTGGGAGCAAGTGAGGACTTGGCATGTGTGCCATTTCCTCTGATAGCAGAAAGGAAAAGAAGTGAAAAGATGTGATGAAACTAACTGTATTTACAGATTTATGAAGTTTACATGTTATAAGAAGACAACTCTTTTTCTTTTTTCCAGCTATGATTTCAAAGGCATCATTGATTACATCTTCTACTCAAGGGACCACCTGAATGTTTTGGGAATGCTGGGGCCATACGATGAGGAGTGGTTCCGCCACAACAAGATTCTTGGCTGCCCTCACCCCCACATACCCTCTGACCACTTCTCTCTGTTTGTGGAGATGGAAATGCCTGTCCGCTTGCCACCGCAGGGTCGCGGGCCACCTCTCCCGCCTGTGCCCAAGCCCAGATAGTCAGCGGTCCTCT
>SMGT01013757.1:14304-36366 GCA_004794575.1 Lanistes nyassanus | reverse complement strand
CAAGTATTCAATGAACACCTGGCATGGGCGAGGGGGGGGGGTATTTCAGGAAATTATAGTTATCCGCCTTACTTGAAGGCAAGCTATTTTTTTTAAGATTTTCCATATGTATATATTTTGGATTTCTTTTACTGACATGAAAAGAACAACATTTTTAAACCTATCAAGAGATGTCTTGTTCTCATTCCTTGAGTTGATAAAATAAGGCTTATGCAAGTGACACTCCACTCAGAAGAAACGGCTGTGACGCAGAACCCTGCAGCTGACTTTCTGTGTTTGTGGAGACTCATTTGGCTTGGATTGGCAGCTTTCTGGCTGACTCTCAGTAGTACAAGCATTTACAGCTGAGTAACTTTTGTATCTAAAAATACATGACCAAGCAGTACCTGTTGATAAGAAACTGTCATGTCTTGCTGCCTTCTTGTGCAGTATCACCTGCAGAGAGCATGTTTTAGACATAAAATCATTTCCTGTGAAAAGCCTTGTAAACTTTTTTGAGCACTGCTTTTGATTCTGTAGTTTAGAGTGGATGTCACTTGTTTGATGCCAAGGTAAACAACAGATCACTCGGACTTTTCCACACCAGAACTGCTTCGTCCTGCTTCACACTCCTGTAGATAACATCACAACTCACAAATTAAGTTACTATTTTCAAGGATAATTACAGACATTCTGCCCTCACAGACTGTTGACTTTTTATTTCATCCTCAAGGAGGTTTGGCGTGATTTTTTTTAAAGGCATAGAAGCTGCTGAAGTTGGAAGAAGTACAGTCCCTTAAAATACTCAATTTTAGTCTGTAAAGCCTTGCTGGGTACACTGTCCTGCTTTGAGATAGCTATGGATGTGAAGTGTAGTGACCATGTAATATCGGCTGTCAGCTTGAGTGTGGTAGCCACTGACATGGCTTTTGAGGAAAGTTACCAGGGTTTTCTTTTTCAGGAGCAACATTTTTCATACTTCACGCAGTAGACCAGAAGAACTGGGGTTTTAGCCAGTAGCAAACCGGATTAGAAACAAAACGAAGCAGAAGGGGCAGGTACAATTTTAATATCCTTGCATGTTGCATTAGGTGCATTTTTATTTCCAGGTGTTTGTAGGCCATCTTTGCGTGTGAGGCTGAAGATGGGGGACACTGCATGCTGCTGAGTAGGTTTTCTACCAAAATAGATGATTCCCCACCCCTACCCCTAATTTCCGCACAGGAATTCCTCCACTGCCCTTGCTCCTTGTCCTATCAACCATGTTACAAGAAATCTGATGTGTCCTTTTTCACAATGGAGGAAGTTTCAAGAACATTTTCGTGGTCATTTCTTATTAATCCCTTCAGATACAAGTATGATGATTTATCACTTGCTTAGCATAGAGTCTTGATATCAGGAGGCATTTTCGGTTTTTCCCTCCCTTAAACAGGTTCTGTTGCCTACATCTGGTGAGTTTTTCATCTTGCCCTGTGATCATTGACTACAAGTACAAAGATGAGAAACTGCTTCCTCCACAGTCTCCCTAAAAGGCTAAGGGAGGTAATAAGGATACCGCTCCATCTGCTGTCAATTGCATCCCTGCGGTGTTGTTAGTCTCTCCTGAGTTTGGAGTTGTTTTCAGATGATCGTGAAACCTTTTCCCCAGCTGTGTGTAGTAGTCCATGAGATTTGTTTTTCTCCACATTGAGTATTGTCGTCATCGTTTATTAAGGTACCCTCCACAGGGATTCCCCTTGAGTTTTCCTGTGGTAACCCCTTTGCTTCGCTCGGTTGTCCTGACAACCATGCTGGCTCCCATGTAAGGTGTACCATGTTCCCTCACTTGAGGGTCTTGTTTATTTGCTCACACATTGTATAAATGACACATAAAGATGACTGCAGCTGCCATCTAATGAGAAGATATAAACTGCTTAACTAAAAATAAAATCTGATACTATCTAAATTGAATCATATTCAAAGTTAATAGCTAAAAATAATATTTAACACATTTAAGCCATTTTGCTGTAATGTAAGATCATGAATGAAATTGATCACTGATAGGTGTGCAAGATAGTTTTGAAATTGTGTCAGTGTGGGAGGGGGAAGGATTCCAGCAGCCACCGCCTCCCGCAATAATTTGCCTTGGCTTCTTAAATGAACACCTCATAGGAACTGTTTTCGTGTGTGGATGCATGTGGGTGTGCAAGCAGGCATTTGGACTGATTACTGGAGGCAAGTATTTGAAGGGTGTGACAGCTACAGGACTGGCAAGGCTGTTGTGTAACTCTGTCCTCACATCAGTATGCGTAATTTTCCAGCCTTTGTCATTAATCATAATGCTTCTTGATGGATATCACCTTGTGTTGCCTTCCCATTTATAGTGTGCATTTTGTTAACCACATGAGCTAAATGGTCTGTACATAAAATGCAGAGGGGCTTTTTTTAAGTTGGTTATGAGAAAGCTGAAACTATTGATTTGCTTGGAGATGAATGCTTTTGAAATCTCATTTCCATCATTACTATCATTACACAGGTGTCTGATAGTTTATCTGTTCACTTGGCTTTGCTCTGTCAGAAATGATCTCAGCATTACGAATTACTGGAGACATGGGGAAGGCAAAGTACAAAAATATGTATGTTGTCAACTGTACTCTGTCATCTGGATAAGTTTCACAAACTTACAATGTTAAGGCGCTGTACAAGTTGGAAGACAAATCCAAAATGGTGTTAGAATCATTTCTTCCTGTCCTTGATTGGGATTTGGAAAAGCAGCTTTAAGAAAGGTTACTCTGGCCTTTCCGTATTGTGTGCCATGTATGGTACAGTGAAATTTCCATTGTGTATGCTGCTCATTTAAAAACACGACAGCTGCTAGTCCCGACTGTTATAGCTGCCATCCCATCAGGTGTCACTGACAAGTTGCATGTTTCTTGTCAGCAGTAGGATTTCTTGCCCCCACCCACTGATGTACTACAGATGATAATGTGCCCTTATACTGCCATATTTGGTGCGTGAAACAAACATGCTGTGATGTGTTGGAAATAGAACAAAGTATTAGCCTTTTTCAAGGTTTTTGTGTCCTGCCTCTTGCATTTGTTGCATCACGATGTCGGTTCTGTTATTGCACAAAATGTTTTTGCTGTCACTCAGCTGAAATACCATGGATAGTATGCTTGTTTGATTTCTACTTTTTCTCCCAGATTCTTCTTCATGCAGAAAAATTTCTGCAGCAAGAGGCTTCTGTTGGGGAATGGTGTGCTAAATGTTTTTTGTATCTAGACTTTGCTTTCTTGTTCCATGCTCCTAATGATAAAAGCAAGGAGGGTTTTTTATTGTTGTTTTGGTATGAGCATGCAGATCCTTAATTTTTTTTTAAAATTTGAATCATGAAACATTGAGATGACTGGAAGATACTGTATTTTTTTTAGATGGGAAAGCAGGGAGTAGACGTTTTGGATTTCTTATACCCCTATACATACAGGGAACATTTGCTGTTGTGACATCAAAAAGCTCTTGTTCCAGCGTAATTTATTCCGTGGACATCAAATCATGTCAAACATCTGTAAATCCCACCACCTTGTCCTACTCTCTTCTCCACTTTTTTTTTTTTTTTTTTGGTTTTGTTTGGCCACTATATTTCTTCCATGCCTCTAAAGTTTATTGGCAGAAGTGGATGGTTGATAGATTAAACTGCTGGCCTCTGAACCTGAAGACCCATGTGCTGCACCACCCTTCCCCCAGTTGGCCCAGCTTTAAATGGGTGCCTGAAAGTAAGGCAGTGAAGAAGAGATGGGCACTGCCCTCATGATGCTGGCCCACAGAAAAGGGCACTGCCCTCATGATGCTGGCCCACAGAAAGGGCACTGGCCTCATGATGCTGGCCCACAGAAAAGTGGGGGTCTCATACACCCCCACTCGCTTACAGGACAAAGTAGGTCATGGGACAACCTTTGTTGCCAAAGGTTTTTTGTTTTCTTTCTATTGACATAAGGCTCCCTTCTAATTGACTAAAATTTTTTAATTGATTGCTACATGCTTTCTCCCTCTCCCTCCATCTCTGAAGGCTGTCGCAGTTGTCGTAGAATGGCAGAGTCAGCATATGCTCTTATTGAGTCTTTTTCCCGTTTTGATTGGTCAAGCTAGCCAAAAATATATATATATTTACCTGCCTTTAACATTTGACAAGAAGCTGGAGTCCTTTCTTTTAAAAAGCAATTTTCCTTATTTGAATATAGAAGACAGAAAATTTGCAGAAACTTGTAGATTTAAATACACACTATTAAATCCCATCCTTATCTATTTTTTCCCATGTATATGCATTTTTGATAGGCCTGCATGCAAGTGCGCATGGCAATCATCACCATTTGCTATTGGGTGGGAGTATTTCTTCTTTATTAATGTAGAACTTTAATCTCTGAAAGACTGTTTATTAAAGAGATTTGGTATCAATTAGTAGTTTCATTTTAAAGGCATGTGATGAGAGTTGTAGTTTTAACTTAAACATTTGGCCACCCTGTCATTCCTGGGAACTGGTCTTTGCAGGAATAGACCATTTCATCATAGGTGAAGCAATGCATTATTTGTCTTGTGCACAAATCTGGAAAGATTTTAAAATTTGTCTGTTGTCTGAGCATTTTAAGCAAGTCTCCAGAGCTTATGGCAGCAACTCGCAGCAGCAGCAGTGTCATATCTGCCTGTCACGATGACACTGTGGTATTTGAACATGAAGTAATCTAGATTGTAACCTTTGTTGTTTGATTTCACATTTTGCTACTTGTTCTGTGATCTTTTGAGTATTGCGTAATTGGTAGAGTTGACAAGTCAGTGTGCTTTTTTTAATGTAGTCTTGTTGTTCTTTTAATCATGATAGTGCAAGATGCAGGGCCTATGACTGTCCCCCTCTGTGCTATTCCCAGTTAGGAGCCAGCATTCATGCAAGACATAGAACCGCTGTTGACTGGATTTCTAGTCCCTGAAAGAGCCAGCGACCTGGCAGGCTGGATCCACTTGCTCAGTCTTTTAGACAGGTTGACATCGGTCAACACTGCAAAGTTCATGGCATTCCATCTAATGTTGCATCCAGTATAGTGGCAGTAGTTTGGTAGCTGCATGCACATCGTTGTCAGTCTAGCGAAGCATCTGCATCAACAGCTTTTTTTAAAGTTTATTTTTAAGACAAACCTTATCAGAAGCAGGAAAGGATTCTGTAGGAATAGACTGAAGTTTGCTGAGCTCGGGCCTCTCGGTGTCAAGGTTCTTGGCACCATGCTTGTGATTAGACCCATGTTTGGGTTATCTCACTTCAGATGGCATGCATCGCAAAAGCGAGTTTTGTAACCACTAGATTCTCAACTTTGGATGCAGAATTTGTTTTACAATGTAGGGATTTTTTTAAATGTTGTGTTTTCAGTGAAGTTTATGTGTACAAGAATTCCAGTGAACAAAAGAAAGGGAGATTTAAAATGTTGTGATAAGACATTGTATTTGGTCCTTCGGGCCATCCTCAGTGTTACGTGAGCCAGTACAGTGTTTACCTTGTGAAGACTGAAATTTTCCCCAGTTGCCTGCCCCTCTTCAATTTGATTAGTGATTAAAATTTGCTGTCAGTGGATCCGAGCCGATTCAAGGAGAGTGTTTCTAAGTTCTGTCCCCCCTTTTTTTTGTTGGCATCTAATGTCCTCTTTGATGCTGTTTCTAATGGCGACTTGACAGGCACTCCAGTTTGCTGTATTTTATTTGCAGTAGTTCATACTAAAAGAATTGGACATTACAATTGCATGAGCAGGCAGTCAATTTGGCAGGGTTTTTTTTAGACTTTCCTGTTAACCACCTGCATATGTGATGCAACTTTACCACGGTGTTTATGTACTGTCAATTTTCAGACTCTCTTTGGCAACTGTTTTCTACTGCATGGCAGCTGACAATGTTGCAAAACACCTTATGCATAGAAACTGACCCATGGGCACCGTCCAGGGTTGTAGAGTTTCTGTAACAGCCTTACTTAACCAGATGAATGTGTCCTATTTGCCAACCACCTGTGATTGTAACACTTCCAGGTTTGACAAACTAGACCACATTTGTCTGGTTAAAAAAGGTTGTTAGGGCTAGTGGCCTGATACTCTTAGCTAGAGTCAGCAGTGTGCTCCTGCTCACAGCAGCAGGGAGAGAGGGTAAGCTTGCTCTGTTTGTCCTGTCTGTAGCACTGGCAGCATGGTAAACAATTGAAATATGTATTGCACAACCAATATTTTCTGCAGCTGCAAGCCTGCCAACTACTCTGTGTAGTGAGGCAGCCATTACATTGGTATGTGGTTTGGGCATGCTGGTAATGGTTTTTGTACAGAATGTGTTCTTGAAGGTTACAAACAACTGACTATTTAGCTCATGTTCTCACAGCAGAAAGTCAGCCTGGCAGCAGCATGAACTTCGGAATCTGTGCTTTGTAACATTTAATGGTAGTACAGGAGGTTGTGACTGAATTGTTTTTGAAGATATTTTGCAAGCTGTTGGTCTATAGGTTGAAAAGCAAAGCTTGACTAATGTATGATTATTGATATGTAGTGTATTGCAAGGCTGACGTTTTGTCATGTAGTCCTACTATAACAGTAGCTTGCAACCCTCATTAACACCTTTAGAATTTCATTGAAATATGTGACGCAGACTTGCCAAGCAATACCAGATCTGCCCTTGCATTTTGTGGTTTCTGTGATGGGAATCTAGATATTACCGAGGCAACTGATTGCCAAGGCCTGTGTAGGTTTGTCTTGTGTAGCCCTAGCCACTTGGAAACTACACAGATCGCACACCCATCCCTGATCCCCTTTCCTCAAGTCCTTTAAAGGGAAGTGCACATGATGTAGGTTGGAAAAATATCGGAGCAAAGTTTAATCAATTTCTCATACAGGTGCTATTCTTGCAACTATCACCCACCATTCCCAAATATTTAGCATTCTAGATGGAAGGCAGTGCCAACAAACTTAGCATTTAAAAGGCAAAAGCAACTGTTTAGAAGTGGATTACAATTCTGTTGTGATGTAGCAGTGAACCGGAACTGCTGTATTGAGAATAAAGATGGTAAATGTTTTCCAGAATGTTAATTTTTATTTTACCTATCCATACCACCACCCAATCTTTACCTCTGCACCCATCCCACCCAGATTTCTTCACAAATCTGCATCAGGACAGCTTATTTTAAGTTTTATCCCCTGAAAACTACAAGGCAAACACCACTGTCTAGCTGGCTGTGCACTGCGAGAACTTGGCTGCAAGTCTTACCTGTAAACATCACTTGCACTTACATGGGGGTTGGCAGGGGTGGGGAAATCACATTCCTGTGTCTTGCATCAATAACCGTGGCAACCCAGTACTGTTTTGCATTTAGACCTATTTGTATATTTTGTGTCCTTTTCTTAAATACTTTGAAATATAAAACAATGGAGAGAAATTTGTGTGCTTATGGAGCTGTGAGCGTGTGCTTAATTTGGCAACTTGGTATTCCTGGATTTGCTTCAGTCCGAGGGACTCCAAGGAAAATGGTCAGAAGAGCTGGGCCCACCAGTAGCACCCCCCCCCCTTTTTTTAAACTGGGGGAAAAATCTGGGGAGTGCTTGCCACAGATGGACCCATTTCTTGAACACACACACACACACACACCCCCCCCCCCCCCCATTAAGAAATGACAGACCATGAGCATCAGATCATGGGCATCTAAATCTTTGTATTGGAAAATTAGCAGGTGGGGTGTGTTTGGGGCTGTTCCCTGCCATATTCGGGGGGAGGGGGGGGCTTTGATGTTTGTACAACAGCACTTAACCAAATTGGTGAGTAGATAGAATGTTGAAAGCCATTCATTCTCACTTTCTCCTACATTTCTACATGTTACTACAGTCATCTCGTTTAATCACCTTTGACACCTACTGTACCCTGAAACAGAGGTTTAAGGCAACGGTGGTTTTTAACTTACAGGCGTACTTACACTGATACTAAATTACCAAAATGGCCTTCTATCCACACTTGATCAGATGGAATTGTCAAAAACTGAATATATTACATAATGCATCACTCACAAGTATGGCTAGGATAAACAACCACCAGAGTAATTAAACGTATTGTCTCATTTTCTAAAAACTTAAAACATTAAGAGTTTTTAAAACTAGAAAAACATCTCACAAAAGTCACCTTGCATCGTCTCTGAACTAAATTTTTCTTGAACAGAGCATGCTGGGACACCAAACAGCTAGCCTACACAAAACCATCAGTAGTGTACTTGAAGTGCACTTCCAGAGAGGCTTTTTTTTTACACATTTGTATCAACAGTCATATTTGAATGGGAAAATGCTCTGATTAGAGCACTTGTGATTGTATCAAACTGAAACCAAGTAATTTTTTAAAATCATCTTCCCAGCCGCCCACCCCTATCATCAAAAAAATACTGAAATGAAAAGTAAAAACCTGTGTTTTTGAGGTGTTCTAAAATAACAGACCTGCATGCTCAGTCTCAGACTGCATTCATACATAATGCATACCTAGCTAATCATTTCTGGCTACATAAAACACGAAGCAGCTTCAAAACATTGTTTCACACAAGTGTACAGCTAAAAAGACACCATGCAAAACCCTGAACAAAACTGAAAAGCTGCATACTCCAACAACAGGTATTTCTAAGTGCTCAGATGAAATCTGTGCAATTCATGGAAGCTTTCTGCAGATGAAACAGAAGCGTCTTTCATCTTTCCCATTCACTCTACAGAAACCGGATTCGAAACTAAATGAGATACAGCACACAAACTATTGGACATCTTCTCAGACCAAAGCTCTGTACACACTCCCACAAGAGATTCTATATATAAATGCTTCAGAACAGCTGCTGGAAACCGACCTGTTTTGTATACGAAATAAACAAATCTCACTTGGAGTAAGTATGCAACAGTAAAATACTCTTGACAATGTAAACATCTTGTTCGCAAAAAAGATGCAATCTCTTTTCTTTTCAAACTTCAAAAAGGTAAAATCCAACAATCTTTCAAAATAGCTGTAAATGTAATACTTCTTTTGCAATAGCATTCAGTACAATCTAAAAATGATGGAAGATATTGAAAAAATCCTCGTAAGGCTGTGATTAAAGACAGAACAAAACTGAAAATACTTAACAGCAAGCTTCTTTTAAAAAAAAGAATTGAAGTTCTTTGATGAAAACATATCCAGCTGCAAATCTGTTGAGTTTTGTCCTGTAATTAAGCATGGCTTTTATAAAGAACAAGACTAAAATCACCGGCATTTTAAACAACCAGAACTCGTCCATCCTGTTGCTGCTATTGCCATCAGTAACTCCTAATCAGTCTAAAGTATTTTTTTTAATGTTTGTCCTATGACATGCTCCTAGGTCATGGGGAAGCTGGGGTGTACGAGACTCCTGCTCCCCTGTGAGGCAACATTATAAGCTGGTCTCCATCTCCGTGCTACCTGACCTCTAACCCATGGGTCACGTACCCATTCACAGCTGGGTGAACTAGGGGAAGTGTGCTGTGGTGCACAGGTATCAAGCCAGTGCTTTGGCTTTGGAGGCCAGCAATATAACCACTCCACAATCTGCTTCCCCTAGTCAGTCTGAATCACTCTGAATCAGTCATTAAAAACTATTCCAGATGGAGTTGTTGCAATGTACAAATTCCTATAGGCAATGTTTCATGATGCAATTACAGGTACATATCAGATTCGCTCCTCCCAAAAAAGGTGGATATTTTATTTTTAATTCTACCAGCATAACTAAGAAAAGCAATCATGGTGTTACACACTAAATTTTTTAAAAGAGCTGACACCAAAGGGACTGATAAAACCATGTCACAGCATCAGGTTTCAGATCTCCCGCTAGCACCCAGTGAGAAAACATCTAACAAAAAAAGTGTATGCCAGCACATATTTTGGCAACAAGCACTTATGGAAGACATACCAGTTTTTTTGGCCAAAAAAAGGGACCAAAAGTTTTATGCCAGGCAAAGTAAAAACTACAAACAACTAAAACCCACTACCTACAACAAATGAACACAGACATTAAATGCCTTTGTCCAATATTTTTCAGTGCAGTGTCAGCCATGTCTGTTGTTCTGTTACATATTTCCTCAAAAGTTGACCAGATGGAAGATTTGGCCATCAGACGAGGAGCAGATTGTGAATGTCTGGAAGGTGATGCACTGTATCTTATTAAAAAAACAAAACAAAAAAGTAAGAGAAGTCCTGTGTTATAGTCTGGGTCCACTCTTCGCCAGAAAAGCAAGATCCACTCACTGGATTCTATGCAATAAATCCACAGAAATGTGTTACAAATGTATACTTCAATAGTATGAAATCAGCTTTCAACAATTATTTTTGGTAGGGGCGGTGAGGATCAGTGTGCTAGGGGCATATCAGTAGTAACACAAAGACACACGGTGCTGATCTTTCCAAGAATGCTGCTCTAGCATGTACTCCCAGCATCAAACACAGAATGAATATATCACTCAAATGGCATCCGCATGTGAATGACATTTTAAAAAAAAAACTCTGCAATCCAAGGAAAATCATAGATCTCTTAAACAAATTTCTCAGGTATGATAAATCCTTTCTATAGTTTATAGGCTAATATTTTTTTTCATAGCAATAAGCTGAATGGTTTTCACTAGACAGTGATCCAAGGCATCACGTTTAACATCCTGAAAAATAACGGACTCCAACAACCTGCATTCATGGGTGAAGGTCTCCACTATGGATATGTGAAGGGGCTATGGTAGAGTTTGATGACCGTGCTTTTGAGCAAATCTGTTTACCTTCAAATGTTCAAACGCTTGATGAAATATAGATGCAAGTTAAAGGAATGCAAATTGCAAAAAAACAAAAAAGTAAGACGTAGATGTGGATAAAGGAATGCAAAATGGAAAAAAGAGGATCACCTCTATGCACACACTTGGCTACTGTCTGCATATAACCTGGTTTTAACAGAACGTCAGATAGCTGATTGCAGTGACTAGTGCTAATCATAGAAGTGTGAGGTCTGAAGAAAAATTACTGCAATGGCTTTTCTCTGCCCTGTGACTGGTTACATCACAGTGTGATTTCGGTCTTATGCAAAGATAATGGGCAGAGCACCAATCTATTGCCACCATGGGCTCTGGATAATGAGCAGTGCAAAAAGAAGGCAGAGGAAGACAGCGACGTGTCCTCCTGTTGACCAAACTCGGAACGAGGCACTTCATAGACAGCCCAACTGTCCACAAGAAACGATTCATAATGAATTTTTGAAAAATCAGAAATGTCTGCATGGTTGAGACTATTATTGCTTTTTTATGCACGCATAAATGTGCCCATTTCCCAGGCATGTCCCACACCCATTTCTGTCCAGTTGTCTGCCCCTGCAGATGTCATACTTCAAGAATTTCAATCTGGTCACCCACAGTCATTATGCTGACACTGTCTGTGGGATTTGCTATGCAGTCTTCAAGATCTTCATGCCGCTCTTTAAACCTAGAGAAACAACAATCCATATGTCACATATAAATGCATCATGTCATCTGACACCATGATATAAAATCCTCCCCAAAGATCTGGCAAATGGAGAGGCAAGGACAGGGGGAAAAATTAGGATGATTATTGACAATTATGTTCAAACAATTTTGCAAATGTAAAGCAATCTAAATGTTTTGGCACTGAAGGTGGCTTGGTAACGTAAGCACACACAGGTTCACTGCTATTCTCTCTCTCTCTCTGCCCCTCTCTCTCTCAAAAGAGCTCTTCCTCTAATTCTCCAGTATCCATTCGCTATTAATACTGTAAAACTTCCCTATTAAGACCTTCCCTATTACAACTCCCTCTTAGATAAGACCAAAACCTTTTTCCGCTGACCTCTCCTGGTTTACACTAAATGTCCTCTCTATTAAGACCCCTCTCAGTTAAGATCTGATTCTGGTCCATTTTCAAGTCTTAATATGGAGGTTTTACCAAAAAGAAAATTATAGGGAATAACAAAAATGTAATTTTATTCAATGCTGCCACAAAATATAACTTCTTACACAACTTCCATTAAAGAATTTCACTGGTTCTTTCTGTCGAAGCAACTACACTGAATCAACGTTGTTCATGTAATAAGTTTACATACATCAAAAAATTCATTTCAAGATAATGTATCATTAATAACTTTGTTTCAAAATATATACATGTAGTCATACCTAATATATTAATATACTGCAGTAACTGCTGTCACACTGATGTTCAAATTTCTTGAAGTAAAGAGAAAAGAAACAAGTGACTGCGGCTTGGAGTAATAAGGGTACAACAAAAGGAACTTCGCAAAGCGAGAGTTAGACAGACAACTGCGTTGTACCCTGTTCAAATTTATTGCCAAAATAGTAGGCAAGTGAAAGTAGGATTTTAGCATCTACCCAAGAAAAACATTTTACACATTACAGGCTAGAGTACAAAAAAAAGAAAGATAGAAGCAATCAAGTGTAAATATGCATGATTCAGCAATTTCTCAGCTCCCCACCCCCATCTCTCTATGTGTGCATGCATGTAGGTGTGTGCACATGTGCACTTTGGAAGAAAGGGGAAGAAAATGATCAATTGAGAAAAAAAAACTTACCTGTCGTATGTCTTCTTTCTTAAAACTTTTTCCACCACTCTTTCCCGTCTGGTCTTGTAAGTTTTCACACAGTAGATGACCCCTGTTACACCAAGCACGAGGCCTGAAAAGACCAGAACATCTTATTGCATAACAATTTCAACGATGGTTGATGCAACCCTTTACATGTTCATATCAGATATGCCTACCAACGTATTTATATTTAAATGTAATAGCAATAATAATAAATGTAGATTTTTAACGCGCGAGAACACATTTCATGCACACTTCGCACGGACGAGGGACACACTCTAATGAAAACGACGAATACACACACACAGAGGGAGAAATGAACGCAACACTGACCAAGTTAGGATAAAGATCGTCTGTCATTCACAGGCGGGTGGACAAGTATCATAACAGAGGAGGAACAGAGAAAGTTCTAAGTTAATGCAGACAGGCAGTCATGACCTCAGTCAAGGTACTTGCGGAAAAGATAAGTTTTTAAGTTTCGTTTGAAAGTCTGTAGTGATGGGGAGTGGCGAATGTTGTGGGGAAGCGAGTTCCATTGGGTGGATGAAGAGGTGAACATGCACTGTCCGTATGTTTTTGTCCTGATGCGGGGTAATGAGAGAATGCGATTGTCTGAAGAGAAGCGGAGCCGTCTCGCTGGAGTGTAGATTGTAAGAAGTTCTGAAAAGTAGATGGGGCATGCACCGGTGAAGAAATTAAAAGAGAGAGTAGACAACTTGTACTCGATACGAGCAGAGTGCGGAGGAGAGGTGTGGCATGGTCTGTTCTGCGCGCTTTCAGGACAAGGCGAGCGGCCGGGTTTTGAAGTTTCTGTAACTTCTGTAGTAGGTATAGAGGAGCAAGCCAGCAAAGAATTGCAGTAGTCGAGTTTAGACAGTACGTAGGCACATACAAATGTGTTTGCAACATGGTAAGACAGTAGGTGACAGAAGCTGCTGATTTTTCTGAGTTCAAAGTAAGCGGATCTGCAGATGTTCGATAATGGGACCCCTCTCAGCCATTTATAAGTATTGTGTTTCTAAAAAGTAACATTTTGTATGCTGAATGTTTACATACTGTCAGAAATGCCTAGTATCAGTACATATTTAAAAAGAAAAAGAGGAAAGTGGGCAGTTCAACAGCAGGTCAGCCAGAGCTTTGGCTGTCAACATTAAAGACTGTTTCGGTGTTTTCACTTCAAGTTTTAAGAATAAAATGTACAGCGCAGTTTCGAATGTACGAACTGTAAGAAAAGATAGACACTTGTGATCATTGTCTGCACTGAACGTTAAAATTGGAATGCTGGTACACGCCCATGTGTACATGGATTTAAAAGAACTGATTGAAAAGAACGTTAAGTCATCGACAACCACGACTTGACCAGTGAACCCTATCACTGTCATCTTCAGTTGTATCAACTACTGTATCACCGCCCGTCTTCAGTCTGATTGCCTGCCTACTGTCATCGACTGCCTACTGTCATCGACTGCCTACTGTATCATCCCCATCTTCCGTAACATCGCCATCTTCATCTTCGACCTCCAGTTGTCAACTCTTCTTGTTGGAAGGATATGTGTGGCACAAACGTTAGAAGTGGACTGTTGTGTGGTTGTGTCACCTGAACTGGACAGTAACTTTTATTTAGTCGGTAGAAAAGTGTTCTTCTGGACTGTGTGATTGAGTGTACGGAAGGATATGTCAGTTTGTGTTTCGTGGATTATTGCGTTTACAGTAACTGCTTCTTAAATTCTTTTAAACATTCTTATTTATGTACTAAAGTAAAGGTGGAAGTAGATCCCCATGGCACTTGTGTTTGTTTTGGAGTGACTGGGTGTCTGAAAAATTTGAACACAAACATGCACTGCACATACATCACACGCTTTATTAAATTAAAGAGCAAGTTTTTTGACATATACATGTATTTATATTTAACACCCATCAGTGCTTGTTTATTTTTTATTTGCAAAATGATGCCCCAAAATGGGATCCATTCCCGTCCCACCCACCCCCCACCCCACTTACATGCCATGAAGGAAAAATTTCCAAATGCACAGATAAATTTTCACTAAGAGAAAATGCTCTTGCACACATGTTCATACTAGTCTTCAACATGTTCCATAAAACTGACAGGTAACTAAATGAACACACTGAAGTACTTGCAAGTGACAGTGCGTTTGTGCTGGGATTTAAATGGGCCATGCAACATGGGAAAAAAAGTCTTGGTTTGCCACACTGTGACCCTTTGTGTACTTTTTTCTGCAGCCACCTAATAAGCATTCACTGACCTCCTACTGTTAGCCCTACTCTGAAATTTTACCAGAGAAACAACCAACAACAACAAAAAAAGACCTCACCTGACGCACAGGCCAGCACCACCTCTTTGGGAGAGATGAAGCAAGGTGCAGCTAGCACAACGTACAGCAAGCCCTTTCGCCAGTCATCCAGCCACAGCACCCTGTCCCATATGCCTCTGCATATGCTGGCTGGGCTGCACACAATACCCACAGCCAGAGGCATGCACTTCATATGTACAGAGTCCACACAGGGAGTCTGGCATACCATCCACGTTTGTGCACAGACCAGGAGTAGGGAACTATCAATCAGGCGTGACCACCACACAGAGAGAGAGAATAAAGAGAGGCAGATACAAAGAATCAAAGGCTATAGCTATACTACTGGGATCTGAAGTCTCTAATCAATGAGTTTTTTTTGTGATTTGGTGTGATTTATTTTCTTACTTTTTCTGCAGAAAGTCTCATTTTACTGAAAGCAAAGCAAACAAAAAAACTGAAGGAAACGAAACGAACTAGAGGATACAGCCACCTCCTTAGAGTTAATGTCTGAAAAGTCCGATACAGTCAAATCACATCTGGCAACAAAGAAAAACCCCGAAAAACAAACATTTTTGTTCCACCTCAAACAAAAACAACGTTAAACAGACAAGCATTGTTGATATTAATATCTTCATATTTCAATTAACTGTGCCTCTAAAAAAACTGGAGTTTTATTTGTTAATGCTTTTCAAACAAATCATCTTAGCATTATCATCACCAGTGATAAGCTATATAGTATAGTGTTTTTTTTTAATTTTCTTTTGCCCTTACCTGACACATATCTCCACAAAGTATGTGATGAGAAATGCTAGCTCCAGAAAAGATACAAGCACAGCCAGAGGTCTGGAAATAAGATATTGACAAATGAACATGCTGGACATTTTTTTGAACAATTTCCATGCAGACATACAACAAAGAAGGCTGAAAGTCACAGGCTACACCAAATGGGGAAACTTTTGATATTACCACTAAGCCAGTTTTAGAATGCTAACAGTGTCCAAAATCTCAAGCACCGACTGTTCAAAACTCAGGGGTTATCTATCTCATAGTTACTATGCTGAAAATTGCCTGCGTTTAGTAGCTAGACAATGTGATCACATGCATTATTTGAATCTGACACTAGTCACTAGTGAAAGCGCAACAATGTCAGATCATGACATCTGCGGGTAAAATTATCGTAATCATTTTCCCTCCTATAACCACTTGTTACTTAAGCTATGCAAAAGAAATGACAAATTAGCAAGCACTCTGCCAGTAAACTTTTTTGGTCAGGCAGCTCATGTCATCTGTAACTGATGTAAGTTTACCTTAGCCCACCATATCTAGATTTTTTTTAATCAATGATCAGCACTGATATGCTGTTACTGATCAGTGTGGCTAGTTTCACATCACAGATTTCTATTAAATGGCTGGGCAGGAATACACATTGAGCTCCCATAAATCAGCTATACATTGAAGGACTTACAGCAAGTAGAAACCAAGATCATGGTGATAGAATAGGGCCTCAACAGCCACTCCCCACAGCCCTGTTCAAAACAAACAATACCAGCATCTACAGCAGGTAAATAATACACTCTGCCAGTACCTTTGTTGGAGTTATCTAAATAATACATTCAAAATAAAGGTAGTTAATCTAAATAGAATAAAGCAAAGTTAGTATAAATTAAGTTTAATTTCAAAATTCCATTATATTTTGTAAAGTCTTTCAGTGCAGTAATAACTATGCCACTCAAAAGAATTGAAAGACCATCAACATTTTTGCAGGCAGATCACAGACCTGTGCAATTTGCAAGAACACAACATCCGACATCATACATTTGGATGTATCTTGTTCCATGCTGCAATAGTGAACAGAATTTCAGTGTGCATGGAAATTAGTGCATACCACAGGAATAAGCCAAAAATTTATGCACAAGACACCTGACAAACTGAGCAAATGACATGTGTGCAGATGACACGAAAAGGATGAAAAACTGCAATTCACGTCCAAATCATGTGAAACGTGAACACAATTCAGCACTGGTGGGTATTTATGGATCTGGTACAAAGTTTTTAAACCATGCTTCCAAGATGATGATTCAGTGAAGGTGATCGCGGCAGGATGACTGGTATTCGCAGGAAGGGATTGGGGTCTGGGAAGTTAGTCGCTGATTAGTAGTATCCTATTCAGTCATTCTGACACTGTGGGACTGCTACAACCAGATAGGAAGTGTCAGCAAGCACAGACTAGGAGTATCTCATTCAGTCCTTGTGACTATGTGAAACTGCTACAACCAGACAGGAAGTATCAGCAAGCACGGACGACTGGGACACCTAAGATCAACGTCCAGAAAGGAAAACATGTTTGTCATCCTGTCACATTTATAGGACAGAACAGCCAAAGTCAACACACTCTGGGGCCTTGCAAGCAGCCAGCATTGTCACCATCAGTGACCAAACAATTAGGATCCAGCTGCATGAGGCTACCCTGTGTTCAAGGCATCCTGCAGTGCGACCTGCCCTTATGCCAGTTCATCGTCCTGTTTGGCTGACCTGGGCCCAGCATCATCTAGTCTGGTGCCATTCTCCAGCATGACAATGCCAGACCACACAGGGCTTGACTTGTCACCACTGTCTTGCAGCAGCAGCAAGTGACTGGGCAGCAAATTCACTGGACCTTAACCCATCTGAGCGCTTGTGCTCGGCCACTGCTTACAGGCAAACCAACCCGCACCAGCTGACATTAACCAGCTGCTCCTTTTGCTTCAGGGGTGGTAGGTAACCCTGCAAAAGACTCTGGGAACACTGGCTTAGTCCGTGTGACAACGGTGCCATTCTTGCATGCAGGGCAATGGAGGCTACACGTTTTTGACACTGATTTTTCTGTGGTGCACCTGCTCTGCATTATGCATACATGGGTTGCGTTCTTAATGGCAGGAAATCTTGCTGTTGCAATAAAAATATGTAACAGGGTCGAGCGGTAGCGGGTCCTGTTACTTCCTTAATTGTGGAAATGGCTCTATCATCCCTCCACTCTGGACACAGCAACACAAGACGTCCTCACAGCTACATGGAAACCTTTATTTTCCCTCACGTCACTGTGAGAGTACAGCAACTAAAAAGATGAGCGACTGACTCGAAGCTCGCACTCTGAATGAATGCACTACTCCAATCAACTCTGAACTGAACTTTACTTCTACATTTGTTCTCCTCTTTTTAAACACGCTCCTCGCACATTGTCGCTGACCTTTCGCCCTCGCCTCACGCCGAGATGCTCTGAGATGCTCGGTCCACCCTTGTTCTAGAGCGACCCTGACCCCTTTATGACTCTAAGTGGCCCTACCCTTCACTGGGGAAGCCTGGTCGCACCTAGATTACGTCAAAGGGTTACGGTGGCCTCGGACAGTGAGTCCTTGGCCCTTCCCTGCACAGATACCCTTTGTTTCCCAATCTTGAGTAACAGACGACCAGTAAGGTGCATGATGCTACTATTCACGCTTGCCGACTAACAGGGAGTTCAGGGGCCGGTCGGCTGGACGCCAGGGTGTTACGTAACCACCACCCGGCTACAAATAGCCCATTAAATCTGTTGTTGGTCATTACATTGATGAATGAGATAAAGTTCAGCTTCATTGTGACTACCGGTTTGTGTTTTGGCATCAAATAGCCCACACTGTGTGCACTTATCTTTCAATTCTTTTGAGCAGTATAGTTCATATGCATGTCCCTCATGTTCAAATACAGCGCTTTAAAATGTTATGTGCAATAACCATTCATGCTCCCGTACAATACATTAATATTTTAACACTTACACTGTTGGACATAATGAAATACCCATACAGAAATCACACTTCAAGTTGAAGGATGCGTGGGTGCCACTAGCTATACTGTGCTGAAAAGGGAAAGCCACGATTGTGGCCCATCGTGCTGTAAGGGTTAAGGGCCATTAAACCTGGGCATGTGTATAGGTCATTGTGAGATTGTTCTGTGTGTGTGTGTGTGTGCTCCCGGTCATCCATCTTTAATACATCACTTGAACTTTTTATTGAGTCACTGTCAGGGACAGACTACAGGTATTCTATAAAGCCTCTACAGAATTCTACATTGGATTGCAACCGGCATAGAAACTTGTATGCTCTTTCATTTATAGTAAGTTATTGCAAAGTAAGGCTTGCTGATTCTGTCTTTTACATATACACCAAAATTCAAAGTATTTAACTCTTCTTTAATTATAGCCTGTTTCAAAAGATCACTGGGCTAAGAAACAAGCCACCTTTGCAAAGAAAACTACATATAAAGAGTTATGACTTATTTTTCTTAAAATATCATTTGACTATCCCCTAACTTTTTGTCTTCTTACACACAACACAGTTGTTACAACAGCAGCAGGGGGTTAGCAGGCAAACAAAATTCTTGTATCTTAATAATCACAAATTAAACTCTTAATTAACTTCTAACTCATATTATGCCCCCAACCAGAATGAAATACCACACAACTCCATAGCTGACAGTCACTGTTTTTTAGCCTGAAAGATTTGCAGTATAACACGTATAGACAAGGAGGGCACAAGAATATAAGCTGCAAACCGGCTGTCCGTTGTACAAAACCATGTTCTTCTAGACAATCTGTCAGCATGACCTGCCTGTAAACCTGCTCATTCAAAGAATACATTTATATGTGCTTCAAATTTGCTACTGATTTTAACAGCTCTTATAGCAATATATCCAACCCTGAGGTCAGGTCAGACCATGGGTACTATGACAGGCAATTCCACTTTCAGGTCTGGTACTTTTTCCTGCATTCTTTCTCTTTTGTTTACAGGCCAAGTCAATGGGATTTTTTAAAAATCAAAATATTGCCTTTTGCCCTAGCAAAAAACACAGCCCCTAGTTTCCAAACTCCAGGATGTTGCTTCGTTACACTGTGAAAAACTTGAAGCACACGCACTTGTATCTTGAAGCACAGTTGTATTGCACTGTTAGGGTTCCTGATCTCTTGTAACTAAATACTGGATTTATTCTTTTAAGGTTCATGTCGACTCCCAGTTCTCGACGTCGACCACTCCCTATAATTCTCAAACAGTACAAGAAAGAACGTGTCGCGAGATTTAGTTGCTTTTATGCTGCTGAGGGATCCTGCAAAAAGAGCCACAATTTGTGTGAGCTCCTCTCTTCATCACGCCACCAGAGTATAGCTTGGCACTTGGCATGCGTATCATGTATGTGTGGCGTGATTCATTCATAAGGCACCTCTTCTACTGCTCTCTTTTGTTGACATTCCCTCCCTTACCCCCACCCCCAGCTTGATAACTTGCACGTCCCGCAGAGATTACCAATACTCACCTAACGCGCTCAGAATTCCCAGCACCTGACACACCCTGGAGAGGACTGTCAAACAACAGTCACATGTTGGTCTTTTCATCCCTGCTATGCAATAGCTTTTATTGCTTTTTTACGCCATAATCCTTTCTCTTTTGCGCCATGCGAACGCGTGCATTCGAACGAAGTAGCTGAGCAACTATTCGACCCCGGAAGTAGTTTTACCAACGCGGGTTTCGTGATTTTCATTGGATCTCGACGTTGGATGATCGAGCGACCTCGAGGTCACTGCTTCAGGCGTCATTACGTTCAAATATATTGCATGCTAGGTGGTGCGTTTAAATAGAAGGTAACAGTAAGCATTACAGGACAAGAAAACTTTTTCTGAACTAGTCGACCATGTGCTGTGCATTCCTTCAGCATATAAGTTATGCACTTTGCCCAGTATGTTCCGAATAACGATCTCACGACAGAGCCAACCAGAGAATACCATCTGCTGATTCGTAAAGACCCATGGTGACCTAGCACAGCTAAAGTGTAGCCTAAACAACTAGGAAATAGAGAAGAACTTAAAATGCTTTGCACAATTACAATCTTGATCTTAATCGACAATCTTCTCTGAAGCTTCCCAAAAATAAGTCAATATATATAATGGAACGGATAATGAATGTAACTATCCAGATGTTCGACTGCATCTAAATAACATTAAAAAGGGGGTGTAAAGCACTAAAATACACGAGTGCAAGACTTTCCGTGGGGTATGGAAATCTGAATAGTGCAAATATTGACTTTTGGCCAGTTGTGCTCTGGGTTTGCACAATTTTACTGATCCATAATGCAAAGCAGCAGTCCTTTGCTGAGCTCCTAATATAGCCACTTTGGAAATCTGCCACCAAACCAAGGACGAATCATTTAATTTTAGTTCTCTTTGGGGGGGGGGGGGAGAAAACGATAAAAGTCACTATACACCTGAGCCGCAGTTATAAGGACTGGTCGAATGTAACTTAATTGGCCCTTTTCAATTGCCGACACAAAGTCATAATATAACGCGCCCCCCCTCTCTCTCTCGCTCTCTTGGAGAGGAGTGCCCCCCTTCCCTCACTCCATAATCCTCTCCTGCAAAGATATCGGCGGAAGACGCTTAGCAATAAATTTTTAGAAGGATAGCCAGAACGGCCAAAAATAAAGTTTACTTTTGTTTCATTGAGGCATTGTGATAACTTCCCCGACTGTTGCCAGCGGGCGGAATAATGAATTTTTTTTAACTTTCTCATTCCTGAAAAGACTTCACAATCGAGCATAGAGCAGTCGCAATGTTTCCAGAAACATATATATGCTAGGAGTAACTCCCTACCGTCTCCCCAACGGTGAAATGTTTGTAACGGAGGGAGGAGTTAAGAATTTTTTGTGGGGGGGGGGGCTTTATGGGGAAAAAGACACTGTCGCCACAAGGTGTGTGAAAGTTAAAAGAGAATGGAGTTAAGTGCATCTTTAAAATGCACGCTCGGTGCGCCTTACTGACCAGATCGGCTTTATTTTTTTGGGGGGTGGGGGAGGGGAGGTGGTGCCGGGGTCAGTTAGGGGTAAAAGCATACCCTGCAAGAGTCTGGGTTTGCGCACTTGTTTGCATCGTTCCGTAACTTCCCCACGCCAAACGTTTGCACCTTGCTCGGAACCGATTTACTCAAAACTAGAACAAGTGCCCACAGTTGCAGACGAATAATTCCTGCTAAATCTCTCGTTATTGGAAACAGTGTTCGGGGCTTACTGGTGTTTTACGATTTTAGTATTCATCGGGCTACAATGAGCAATGCGAGAACAGCATCTGCTGAAGTTATCCCCACCCCACACAACCACCACAGCACATAT
>SMGT01013757.1:0-10968 GCA_004794575.1 Lanistes nyassanus | reverse complement strand
AGCTTTATTAAAATATTGCATTCAATAAAATAATGCACCCCGTTATGGTTCGCGAGTGTTGAGCTTAGGCTAGGTATTAAAAGCGTATAAATCTATTAGCTGATTGCACAATGTTTTTGATGCAACTGTGGTATGTCACGGCCGGTGACAGGTCTTCGTGGTCTTCAGACCTAGATTTTTTTTCGTTTAATTTGGTTAAACATGGTTTTGTGAATTACAATTGACGAATTATATATAAATATTGAATATTATAATGCAGATAGTACTAATACTCTCGGAATACAAAGACGATTACATCAAAAGACCGATAATGTTTGCCTTGGATTTTATATTTAGAATGATAATTACCTATTATCTACAGTTCATTGCACCAATGCAGTGTATAGATCAGATGTAAATATCAAAAGGTTAATTAGAATTTAGATCTGATATGTTTTTATTAAACATCATCTGACAAAAAAATAAAAACTAAAGTTGTTAACTGATGTATTAAAATTTGTTTGCACGAAACTACAACAATGATCTTAATTAATCTAAAGATGCTATCAGTATCAGTATCAGAGATCTGTATACATTTACTAACACATAAAATACATCATTTATACACAATCCATGCACTGTCATTTCTGCCTAACAGATTCAGGCAGAATTATCCATACACTTGCCTCCTCAGCCCCCCTCATTTTCATAGCCAGTATTTCCAAGGTATGAAGGCACAACTGACAGTAGTAGGATTGTCTTCAATGAATCTGAATTCTTTCCCGAATAGACAAATTTGATATTTAAAAAATACATTGCAGAAGTACTCATCCCCACCACTCCTTGCCACACACAAACATACACAGATGTGCACACAAATCATAGCATGCCTTCACAAATATATCACATGCCAACAATACTTGTTGCTGGCCACAGTAAATACTTTAAAAAAAATTATACATAATGAGTCAATAACTTGAAACGTTTTCATATGTATATCAAGTCTAAAGTACAAAGTTCCACATTTTAAATAAAGAGTATTACTCTGTAGGCAGTATGCTACATTTCCATTTCTGGTATGTACAGAACTGGGCACAAATTACTAATTGAGTTGATAACAATCTCCATTTTTTCCCACAACTGCTTCCAAATGTGACAGCATGGGCAGTTTTCAAATGACAATATGATTTACTGTGTAGTTCAATTCCAGTCCACTATAATGTATCAGTATGCTACCATTTATACATTATTTAAACTATGATGAGCAGAAACAAAATTACGTGAGTGCAGAATATTGTCCTAATGTGTCACCCTTTCAACATGAGCAGCTCCTTCAGCACACAAGACTCAAGTTTTCACCTCAAAATGGTCCTTTAAAATCTCTTAACCCTTAGGGCACAATGGGCCACAACTGTGGCTTTCCCTGCGAGCATAGCACAGCTTGTGGCAGCTGTGCATCCTTCGATTTTAACCATGATTTCTGTATGGGTATTTCATTATATTCAACAGTGTAAGGGTTAAGGAGAAATAGCCAGAGATAAACACATAGCATACATGCTGTGAGGCAACACTGGGTATTAAATACCAGATCCTGTGAGGACAATGCAGCTAAAGCAGCCTTCTGTTTAATCCAATACATCTTCATTTTAATTAGCTAGAGCAAACTACTCAGATACACTGCTGTGTTTCTTTTTATTTAGCATATATTCCACTCAAGATTATCTCGGTCACTTCCACAAGACAATTTGTGTTCAAGTCCAATAAGCCCCTATGGTCTGCACCAAATGCCACACAATTTTTGTAATGTAGGAAATAAGTACTTTATTTTCAACCATAAAGTCTATAAAAAAATTAATAAAACTGCACACAAAACCTTAATCAGAAAGTCTGTACCAACAAAATTGATAGTCCTACATAAATTTGATTACACCTGTGACAAATATTCAGTCTACTAGAATTTTGTGCATTTTCATGACAGCTGTGGCATTTATTGTAAACATAATTGTCCCATAAATAATAGATTTCTACAACAGTGTGTAAGAATTTGTGCCATCATTTTTGGGAAACAGTCCCTGAACCATAGTGTTTATCACGAGCCCTTTTTGAACATTTACATGCCCTCAGTTTACCACTGAATGGTTTATGAGACAAGATAGCCTACCTTTTAGTTTTCTGCGCAGAGTTTGCTATATTCAACAAATTTCAAAAGCATTTGGAGAAGATGAAAACATCTCAAAAGTTAAGAACCAAATATTGCATTCACGATTGAGAAGAAATGGTTTTATGTTTATCACACAGTGCAAATGCATAGCTGAAGCTGAAACCTCTGCAGATGTGTTCTACTTTTGCTGAAATCCTTGCTGCATCAGGTTAGAAAAATGTGTGGGTCTTAAAGTTGCTTACTTTCCATAGACCAGTATCTGTCACACTACAGCTGACCAGCAGCGTCATGGTTTCCAAGTCTGAATTTTAGGAACCAGCACAGCAAAAAGCTTGTGAACAAAAGTCCTGGACATTCTCAAGGAAGATCTTATTACGGCTGAACTTGAACACTAAGAATACTTATGTTTAAAAAGTGTGCTTGCCACAAGATTGTGAGGAAAATATCTGTACACCCCACTTAAAGGAATCTAAAGAACAGCAGAGAAATGGTAACCAAGTGTAATCAAATGAATGTGGAAGCTTGAGTAAAGTACCTGTGCACAATTGTGTGAATGCATGAATATAAAGGTTATACACAGGTTGGGACATAATGCCATCCCCACTACATCCCCACACACCCACCTTCCTTGATGGTGGAGTACAAAGTGCACAATAAATACTAGTAACATGGAAAATAACAGAAAGGATAAACAGTCAAACAGGGTTGTGGAACATTAGCAGAGCATTGCTTGATCAAAGGCAAGCATTTTAACCGTTGAACATGGCACTGTGATTCATAGTAATTTTAACACTGACAGTACTATAACTAGTATTAGTATTACACTGCTGTAAAATTACTCAATCATACTAATCACTTTAACAGGTTTTGCCAAGTGACGTTTTCTCCAACACAAGCTGCCAGATTATTGGGAGCCTTTTTTCTGCAGGTATATCCAGAGAATGTTTCCTGTGGCCATTTTCACTGCACTGAAGCAGTTTGTCACTGATGTCCTAAACCTGGAGGCTCGCAGCTTAGTAGTGCTTTCTTTCTAGGCGGAAAGGCTGCTGGCTGCACTCCTGTTCTCTTTTTTGCTATAAAATGGTGCCTCAATCCTTTTAAACCAAACCCTGAATATTTTCCAAAAGCATGAGCAGCCCTACTTAATTGTGATACTGTCTGCACTTTTCTTGCATTTTTTACCAAAACGTCAAAAATCTTGGCATAGGAATCTGGATCTCTTTTCAGTTTATCTCTCCAGTCATCAAACAATTCCCTGAGGCTTTCCTCAACTCCTAGAATGTCTAACTCCTCAGTTTCCTCAGCTTCACTTTCAGACATCTCAAGATCTTGATCATGAACCTCCTCCACAAGACTACAAGGTTTTGACTCTGCCGATCCATTTGTATCTCCTGAACTCTGAAACCATGATACTGCATGAATTTGGCCAGTTCCAATGTAGTAGAAAGTCTGGCGCATTGCAGGATTAGTCTCCGGAATTAAGTTCCAGGATGGCAGGTTAAATTTTTTGACAACACCTGCCTGGTGTTTGCAGGGACCACCCGTGTTTCCTGCTTTGCAAGTACATAAGCCAACAGTCATGTCCACTCTGTAGGTAACAGTTGGGTCTGATGTACTTTTAACATCAAACTGCAAATCAGAGTCTTCTCCTACCTGAGCGATGAGATCATCGTCAATGTGCTCAGTACTGATCAAGTATCTGGAATGAACTACATGTGATAACTGATTACTTGCAATGTCTACACATCTTCTGGAATAGTATGCTTCTAAATCATGGCACACAAAGTCGACAAGTTGTTGTCCATTAAAAGCTTTGGTACGCTGCAAGATCTGGTCCTTCAAAACACACATTGCAGCTTCACAAAAATTGGTGGTATATTTACCTCTGCCAAGAAGTCCTTCCCTGAAACAGAGAGCCCAGAGTCTCTTCCTGTCTAAGAGGTTTTTCTTCACATAGCCCTTCACATGCTCATACTGACACAAAATTTCATCATAAAGTGCTTTTTCAATGCATCTCTCCATTGCCCCCATCTCACTGGCATACAGAATATCTTTCACAAGGCAGAAAATATGTTTTCGCTGGTCCCGGTGGACCTGCGTTTTTTGGTCCCACAGGTACCGCCAAAATGCCTGTAGTAAACGAAATGCACATAAAAATTGTGCAGACTCAGGGAAGACTTCCCCCAAAGCTGTTCTTTCAGTTTTTGAATCATCGGTCATGAAAAACAGAGGGCCCTTCTGTCCTCTACCAAAGAATGCAGAGGGTCCAATTATTTTTGACAGCAACTTGAATGCCCCTGTTATGGTGTTTGTTGACTCACCTGAGGTAATAATTACACCAAGTGGTAAACCACCTGCACAACTGTGTGTGATCAAAAGAAAAGCACGCAGACCACTTCTTTCAACGCTTTTAGTGGAGTCGATAAAAACTAACTCACCGCTGTGCATTAGCATCTCATGCACTCTATGCATAAGAGGTGTACATATGGCAACAATAATTTGGTCATTAGCAGATACCTCCATTGCTGCATGCTGCTTTTTCAGAGAATCACTGCTTCCAGGAAAATGTGTGTTTTCATTGGAAGCACTGCTCCCTTTCATAAAGCTGAAGTTGACAGACTCCACAAATGCTTTCAGTGACTCAGAACAGTCATTTCTATTATTCTTTGTGGAGCCCAGGGCATAACTGCGCCTGTAAATCGTAAGCAGTTCACAGATAAATGCATTATAAAAACATTCAAAGAAAAGATATCTCAGGATAATGATTTGATAAAGGTACATGGCTACTTCAGGAAGCAGACAGCCAAGTGCTTAGAGCTCAAGGCTCCAATGCCAAAAGCCATGGCAAGCACAGCCATGAGCTGGACAAGTGTCAAGAGGGCTACTCAACCCCTTGCAGGTTTGGGGAAAGAAAGGCAGCAGGGAAAAGAGATGGGCACCGCCATCCCTTTTCTACCTTTACACAACTATTAATACTGCTAGAGACAACCCACAGGATTATTTTACTTAAATATATATAAGCATCAAATTATAAAATAAATGAATGTTTCAACTAGTATAGTAAAGCTATCCATCTGAATGGGGACAGTATCCAAGTTATTCATTATGTGAATAAAACTGAAGGAAATCGAGATTGGAATCATTTGTGTTACCAAGGCTTTTGGTTGAGGTCACCCAGTAAAATGGAGTCACCAAGGAATTACATGTAGTACTAACTATGTTAATATTAGGCTTAAAACAAAATCCTCAAACTTGTACAGTTGGAAAACTTGAACCATGATAATATGTAGAAACTCCATCTTACTTGTACACCCAGTCGAGGTCAGGACAAAGAGCACGATCAGCACTGATCATAACATAATTGTCTGGATCCTCCAACTGTAGGTCGAACTTGATCTTCTCGAGTGCTGCATGAGGAGCATACCCATCCAGCAGCAAGCAGTCAATCTTCTCTTGAGTTTCTTCGGAGACATCTCTGAACTTTAGTGCTGCGGCAGTATGAATAGGGTGATTGTGGCGGTATGTCATTTCAATCTCAGTAGGGTACTCCAGACGGTGTGGATCTTTGGATCTAAAGTGAACAAACAAAACAATGTATAAGTTCTTGCAAGAGAGGATTCAAGGAAGCCAGTTGAGAAGTAACGGGTAACTGCACTGCAGTATCTCATATCAACAGTAGTCTAGAATCGAGCTAGCAGGGTTAAAGTTTAGTAAGTTGGGGTGGACTGGAAGGTTAAAAGAACAATTGAATGGTAGAGTTAAGAATTAATGAATCAAATTTTCAATAATTATTACCTACACAATTTTGAACTTGAATTGCATATTAAAAATTTGCCAGGATAAATGTGCAGACAGAAAAAGACACTTTTTCCACAATCCAATTGGTCTTGTCATGATGCCACAACAAAGGTCATGCTGAGTAAAAATCTTTCTTATACACTCATGTAAAAAATGTAGAATGTATTAAATGGGGAATCAGACACTGAGACAGCTCTTGGTTACAGCACAAGGTGTTCAAGGTCAACAGTTCAGCTACACCAAGTGTGGTCACAAGCTATGCGGGTAACATCATGGTGCGGCTTACTACCATGTGTCTTTGCAGCAGCACAAAAGGGTTCCTGATCTCTTACAGGGATGGGGAGATAGGAGAGCAAGGGGGGAGGAGATGGTCATGAAGCTGGCCAGAGAAACATGTTGGTCTCTAACACACAACTCCACAATGACCTTAAAAGGGTCACAGGACAACCTTTATCTCACACAAAACAAAACTTTATCTAGCTTAATGTTTCTGCAAATTTCAAGCATGCAATACAAACCAACCTGCTCGCACGTGCTTTTTTATCTGAAGAAACTGCCAAAGGTATCACACTCTTGTAGACAATGACCTTTATTTTAGATTCACACCCTGTGTTTTTTGAGCTCTTCCGCGCATCTGCAGTTGACGAACGAGGCTTTGTGTTATGCTGACAACGATATGCTTCCTGTTTAAATGAAAAACACAAGAAAGTGCTAAACCGCTCTCATGAATCTACAGTGTCAAAACAAAAATTTCTTATTTTCAGTAAGGTTATGCATTTTACTATTAGTATTACTCTGATGCATGAGTAGTCAGCAGCTTTCAATCTCATAGGATCATGCATTCATGCCCCTAAGGGACTCAAATATGTCCTTTTCAGGGTGTGAGTCTGGGCGAGGAGGTCAGGAACCAGCTGCAGGCCATGCAGCAGGTTCCTCCTCTCCATGTAAGTGGTGTTAGCCAAGGGAATGGCAAACGCCAGTATAGCTTGGCACCAGTGATGTGACAGAAGCGGCCAGATTGAGGTTGTGGGCAACAAGCACAGACAGAGAGACAGTCTTAGGAATTCCAGTTCTGGATTTTTCCTTGGGGTTTACTCCTGAAGCCTTTACGAGGATCACCCATGGTCAACTATAAGGCAATGAGAGACTTGTGGTGGGCAGGAGCATCCAATGCCTGAACTGTTAGTAATACCAAAGACTCTCCCACTCACAGTGTATTAATTACAAACATGATTGGTAGTTATAAATATTGTTGACTGCAAATCCTTAGCCTAGGTATAGCAGTGATATCAGTGATTTTTGGTTTCTAGATTTGGGTCTGTGGTTAAACATGCTGAACTGCTCAAATGTCATGAACATACATCAACTATTCTAATAATGACTTTCTGTACTATTTGTGTAGTGTCATTCAACGTCACATGCAAACCTGGTTCTTCTGCAGATGATATTCAAGGTATATAATTGTAACAGGGTCGAGCGGTAGCGGGTCCTGTTACTTCCTTAATTGTGGAAATGGCTCTATCATCCCTCCACTCTGGACACAGCAACACAAGACGTCCTCACAGCTACATGGAAACTTTTATTCTCCCTCACGTCACTGTGAGGGCACAGCAACTAAAAAGACGAGCGACTGACTCGAAGCTCGCACTCTGAAATCAATGCACTACTCCAATCAACTCTGACTGAACTGGTCGCGTCTCGCTCTTGTTACCCACGCTCCCCGCACATTGTCGCTGACCTTTCGCTCTCGCCTCCCGCTGACCCTCGGCCCTGACCACCTTATGACTCTAAGTTGCCCTACCCTTCACTGGGGAAGCCTGGTCGCACCTAGATTACGTCAAAGGGTTACGGTGGCCTCGGACAGTGAGTCCTTGGCCCTTCCCTGCACAGATACCCTTTGTTTCCCATTCTTGAGTAACAGACGACCAGTAAGGTGCAAGATGCTGCTATCCACGCCGTGCCGACTAACAGGGAGTTCAGGGGCTGGTCGGGCGGACGCCAGGGTGTTACGTAACCACCACCCGGCTACATAATGACTGCGAGCGATTTCTTCTCAGCACAAAAAGTTTTGCATAAATGTTTATTGAGCACATTAATGAATAATGCTAAACTAAAGAAGCCTGCATTCTGTAATACAATAACTAGCAACTGGAAAAATGTATAACTATCAGTACAGTGGAAAAATTGACCATTGAAGAATCAAACAAGTTTTGAAGGCAAATGTAGGAAAAGCAGAGATGGAAAATGAGCACAGAGAAAAGTGGTCAGGGCTCCTGATAATGCACAATTGGGGGTAATTCACACACAAAAATTCAAGAATGACGAAGAGATTTTAAAGCCGTGCATCACAATGACAAACAGATTTTTTTAACATTTGGTCAAGTAACACCAGCAGCTCCTTGGGCTGACCCCCACTTTTTACAATATGACCCTCAGATTTCATGTTAGAGGGTCATTTAACCCTTGGTTCTAAAAACTTCCAGAAGCACTATAGTAATACTTCCTTCCCTAACAGTAACACTCTAAAAGGTCTGGTGACAGCTTTTACCTTTTTCATTGCTCATCAACCTGTGCCCATACTACTACCTGTACTAGTACTAGTAGCTGAGAAAACTAGTACTACTGCTACCAATGATACAGAAGTCTAAAATGTCATGAAAGAGACTGGTTTACCTTGAAAAGAACTTTTGTCTGTGTTCCTGGGTATGTTCTTTCAGTACGCCAAGTTGTCTTCGTTTTTGTTTCAAATTCATTCTTCCAATCAATGGCTTGCTCCATTTGTTTTATGTCTGCACGAAGCACCACATCAAACTCCCTCTCATTTCCTTTACATCTGCATATGATGTACTTATGCTCTTGTGGTAGCATCTCCTGTTGAATGATACAATGATTGAATGAAACTTGAAAGTAAACGTTGTACTGGGTGGGGGCAAAACCCAAACAATACTACTATTTTTACACGCTCACTAAAGTCAGAGAGCATTACATAATACATGATTAACAAGTAACTGCTGACCTATTTCACTTTATTTTCAGTATTTGGGCACGCTCACTTACAATGCTAGCAAAGCACTAATAATGTAGAGCATTTCCCTCATCCCTGACATAAAACAAAATTAATGTAAAATTGTTTGTGCCATCTTCTCACACCGTGCTCAGAATGCTGGTTTCAAGAATTGTGGAAATACTGTTATTAACAAAACCATGCAATAATTGAATATCACATGCAGTGAGCTATCAATCAAGTGCTTATCGAACTATCAAGTGCTTGCAGACTAATCAATGTTATTTTGCAGTTGTGCACGTCAAAGTCGTGAATCGACTCAGTTTGGATAGTAATCGCATACCTTGAGTGCAGTCAACACGTTTTCTTCAATCTCTCGGATCCCTGAAAGCAGGAAAGGGCATTTTTGATGGTTGCAAAAGGTTATCTCCATTATTCATTTATTGATCAACCAACACGATCGAGACGTTCTTGTTTATCACAAGAAAAGATAACTCAACTGTTACTTCATGTTCATATAATAATATGAAGTAACCCCCATTGGATTTACCCAACACACCAAGTAAATTTACTTTCCATAGTTAATAAATTAACTTCCGAAAACTTTTTTTTATTGAAAGCATAATTTTGTTCCCTATAATTTATTTAGATGATGAAACTCTAAGCGCACAATCGACTAAATCTTCATGGATGACCTACATCTGGTGTTGTAAGTGGCCACAATTCGCTGTTGGGTCCACTGATCGAGCTATTCTAGGTCAGTTGTTGGGTCAACTGTGGGTCTACAAGTGCGTGGGAAAAAGTGGCTGGCTAGCCGGACGGGCTTGTAAAACTTTGTAACCCCTGTTCGGCGTTCGTGAATGTTTCCAGCAACGTGCCCATTGTGACAATCGATAATTCCCCCCTACCCCCAACCCCTCCGACTCGAAAGGTGTCCATTGTTGTTAGTGAAAGGAAGAGGTTTACCGCTTTTTGTTTGTGCCATTTACAGGGAAAGGGACAGTGTTACTGTCGCCACAGCCAATGTACGGGTAGAATGGCGTTGCATCTTTTATACACACTGACACTTGGCGCGCCTTTTATTGGCCAGATGCGATCCTGTAAAGTGTATGGATAATTCTGCCTGAATCTGTTAGGCAGAAATGACAGTTCATGGATAATGTGTATACACGATGTATTTAATGTGTTAATAAATGTGTACAGATCTCTGATACTGATAGCATCTTGATTAAGATCATTGTTGTAGTTTCGTGCAAACAAATTTTAATACATCAGTTAACAACTTTAGTTTTTATTTTTTTTCAGATGATGTTTAATAAAAACATATCAGATCTAAATTCTAATTAACCTTTTGATATTTATAATCTGATCTATACACTGCATTGGTGCAATGAACTGTAGATAATAGGTATTTATCATTCCAAATATAAAATAAAATCCGTGGCAAACATTATCGGTCTTTTGATGTAATATCGTCTTTGTATTCCGAGAGTATTAGTACTGTCTGCATTATAATATTCAATATTTATATATAATTCGTCAATTGTAATTCACAAAACCATGTTTAACCAAATTAAACGAAAAAAATCTAGGTCTGAAGACCACGAAGACCTGTCACCGGCCGTGACATACCACAATTGCAACAAAAACATATTGTGCAATCAGCTGATAGATCGATACGCTTTTAATACCTAGCCTAAGCTCAACACTCACGAACCATAACGGGGTGCATTATAAACAACGTAATTATCAACGAACAAATCTACCAAAAGATTATTTTTAATTATGTTCTTTGACTTTTACCATTATTATTTTATTGAATGCAATATTTGAATAAAGCTAGAAATCAACCACAAAAATCGATGGGAGGAACACTTATTCTGTTCAATTGTTCGTAATCATCAAAGGTTTAAAATTCTCTTTTAATAAAGATACTGTAACAAACTTTGACAAAATCAGCAATAAAATGCAGAACAAACATCCCGAACGTTGTAGAAGATTCCAGCTTTTTCTCATGCTTTCGAGA
>SMGT01013756.1:565504-594239 GCA_004794575.1 Lanistes nyassanus | reverse complement strand
GTCGAGTTCTTTTGTGGCAGTGTTCGTGGAGGATTTCTTCGTTATTTGAACTGATCGGCTAACATTATTAGGAGGGCATTCTATTTGTTTGGGGGGCATCAAAAGCTTTTCCCCACCCTTCCCATTTCCAAACTTTCCAGAGTCTACAGAACTAGTATGGATTTCCTCTGGTAAACAGATCCCACCATAGTGCGCGGGGTACCTTGAGTCATTGTTACTACTAGTTTCTTCATTGGGAGAGTTTATACTCACATTGCTAGCCAATTGTCCAGAAACTGTGTAGGAATATCCATCACATATACAATCCGTGTGAATTAATCCAATAAGATCGTTTCCTCCCTCGTAGCTTCCTACACCACCACTAACGCAGCTTGGGCCAACAGGAGTAACGCTGTCTTGAATGGGGTTCACTGACGACAGACCAGCGGTTATGCCGTCTTTGGTATGCTCCTTACAATACTCCACATGAAGACAGCTCACGCTGTCACAAGTGTCACCACGTGCCACAACACGAACATCCACTGTAGGCCTATTGGAAGGGTCTACTGGCGCTTCGCACGTGTGTTGACAGGTAGCGCGCAAAACATTGCAGCAGAGTGGTGTGGCAGTAGTGCTTGAGATTTCTTTACTGCGTTTGTAGAAACATTCAACCAACGGTTCCAATCCAGTGTTCTCATTAAAGTTCTCATTAGTAAGGTTCTGTGTGTTTAGTACACCTTGGTGTATTGGCGACTGGGTCAAGGCCTGTGTGCTGTCTATAGCACTATTTGTTTGATTACCCCATAGGGTGGCCTAATAGGCAGTGAAGGATGTCAGGCCAAGTTTTTCATAGTCAATGCTGTCCTCCCCCAGTTTAAAAATGTCATCTGGGGATTGAATACAAACAGGCCTGCCCCGGTTTGTTGGATCTCCGCCGACAGGTATCTTTTTAAGGCACCATATTTTCCCGTCAGATGACCAGGCTTTGTCCACACACTGTAGGGTCTTAACATATTTGAGTAGTCTTGCACCAAGTGATGTCATGTCGTCGTTTAGGAACACTCTGTTTTTGTAGTTAGGTTTATCCATCAGAGCCTTCTTTTTGGTCATAACTTCTCGTTTTTTGCGACGTGAGACGAACTTGACAAGGACTTGTCTGCAGCCCTGTGACCGCTTCGGCCCGGTACGATGCATTGCAGAGATATCTTCCGGTTTAACGTCGATACCACAATCAAGAAAGATTTTCTGTACCTTTTCCTCTAGGTTTTCATTTGTGGTCTCTTCAAGACCAGAGATCCTGATTGACTCTCGGCGTGTATAGGCTTCGATTCGGTCTTGCTGATATTTCAGTTGCAGTGCACACTTATGCATATACTGCGCTACATCTTGAAATTTCTGGTCGTCTCTTTGTGCAGAGACTTGAGCGCTCAGTTTGTAGTGACGGTTGAGCGACTCCGTAATGGCCACAGAGATAGCTGTGACGAGAGCAGGCAGAACCTGGCGCAGAAAGGTATTATCACAGGTAGTACACTTACTGGTTTGTGCCAAAGCCTCGTTGACCCGTGTGAGGATTAGTTCATGTATATCTGAAGTGTCCGTATCCGTGTCCTCATTGGTAGGAGTGGAAGCTAACCCAGAGCTCATACCTTGCGATTCACAAATAAGTTTGTCCAAAACATCTTCGTCAGGTCGGGTTTTTTTCGAGTCTTTCTCAGCAGAAGCAGGCGGCGAGAACAAAGGTCGCTTGGCTTTACCCTTGCCCTTACTCGGTCCAAGGGTCTGACCACAGGTGGTGGCCTGCCTACCGCTTTTCTTAGCAGACATGTTTTCAGGGAGCAATGAGCAGTTTAGCTGATGGCGATAACCGCTCAAATCCTCCAAAGATCTATTTGAAAATTATATCTTCAGAATCTGCACTTAGAGATGTGTACGACTGTGCTGGTTTCCGACAAAATCACTATTAGATTAAAGCAATTTTTAGGAAATAAACCGAAAAATTCACAGAGCTCCAAGATAGGCGACTGCCTTAGTGAACTCCCACTCACCGAGCTGATGGTGTCTGTACGTGGCTGGAGATGTGGAGTCCTTGATGGTCAATCCTACTGCCACACTATTCCTACATTATATTTTTCTCCATCTCTAAGGCCTTATTACCTGTGATATTGCTTAACTTTGATATATTCTGATTTTATTTATAATGAGCTACAATTTGCGTTTTTCCTTTAGGATGTTATTTTAGTGGTTTACACCCACGTTTTAAGTTTGTATTATTTAGAGATATTTAAGATCTGGATGGGCGTTTACTCCCTGCGTTGTCAGTTCCATTATATATTACCTTATCTTTTTTGGAGGGTTCAGATACGATTGTAGATTTAGGAAAAGGTTGTAGTTAAAGAGCATAGAACGCTGTTAATATCAAAGGGTTTCAGCTTTTTAAAAAAAAACTCAACATTGGACTCATCCAAGTGACAAACTATAAGATGCGTCGGATAAATTCGTATACCACACACGACGGGTATAATAGTGGACGACCAGAATTTCTTTAATCTCTTCACTTATTTTTATCCCCTCCCCCCCATGTACTTTGGTTGTGCCGTTTTGAATTCTACTCGACCGTCCGGGATTAGGAGAAATCTTGCCCTTCCTTGATTTCGAAATAACGATCGAGAAACGTCTCGCTTATAGCAACCTTCTACGTTTAAAAAACCAAGAGTTACTTGAAAATAGATGAAAAAGTTGTTATTTGTCGTATATGCAGAACTGTCATCAATTAAAGTAGCAGGTGACATAACCAATACGGCCACATACATCAGACCACACCATCCGATTCTGTCGGGTTCTATTTGTACAGATTTGCACAAAATATTCATGTGTTTTTTCGGTAGTAATTTGCTTTACTCTCTCTCTCTCTCCTTATCACGTAAACACGCACAAGCACACCCGCAAACAACCGCGCATGCGCACAACGTTAAATATGCTGTCGATGAAGTATTTGCTTCGAAGAAACCATTCTTGGCTGTAGGACTGGTATATACGGCAGTAAAATATCGTTCTGCGTACCGGTACGGATTCCGATTCGCGACGCAAGCAAAGGCTACACGTAGTCGTGTTTGCTACCAGAAAAATCCTAATTTTACGTGTTCCTAATGTTCACTGGTCTTTCGTATTTTTAAATGCTACAACTGCATGGGATTTCTTTTGTCTCGCTCAAGGGTCTGGTGCAGCTCAATATAGGACTGTTCTAAAAGAAAATAATTTCACCTAGAGAGTGGCACACCCTCGCTCCCTGCATGGATTCCAAATCTCATGTCTGCTCATGTCTGGGAAATTTACGTATAGGGCTACTATAAATTTGAACGGCAATCCCTTCACCGGTGTTAAAAGGACGGTCAGATGTCAGGTGGCAGCCGTCAGGAAGGGTCATGGTTTGAGATCTTACCACCGAAACAAGTATTATTTCCTCGCGTGGTTCTTTTATACCGTCTGGATTCCTTACTGGACACTTCTCCTACTCACCCTACCCTGTCCGCTAGATGAAAGCACTTACCTTCCAAATAAACAGGCGCCTCCCAACCAGCAGTTAAAGAACGCCTTTCACGCTTTGAATATCGCCAGTTTGAATCCCAGAGGGACGTTTGTTTATTGTCTTTTAATATTACATAAGCGATGTCAGAACAAGCGTGTCTCCTGTTTATCACATTTTAAGGTTGTACAAACGACATAAGAATAAGCGTGTCTCCTGTTTATCACATTTTAAGGTTGTACAAACGATATCAGAATAAGCGTGTCTCCTGTTTATCGTCTTTTAATATTACATAAACGATATCAGAACACGCGTGTCATCGACCGAGTCTCGATTTGGCAGCTGAACACCCGAATGTTTTGACCGCGTTTGGTGGTGGGGGGGGGGGGAATCATGGGATGGGGAATAGCATAAGGGTTCTTCGACTTGCGTAATTAGTTTGGAATGACAACGGCTGGCAAGTAACGAAGACCAAAAGAAAAATAACGGGCATGCTGAAAGACAGGAACTAAGATGACAATGAACGAACGAAGAAAGAAGAGAGGAAGAAACGAAGAAAGAAAAAATGAAATAAAAGTAAATCAATAACAGACCCCCACCCCCCCAAAAAAAGAAATGAAATGGAAAAAATAAAGAATAGAAGAATAATGAGAAAGTTCAAAGTAGGAGTTGGAAGGAGAAAATAAAGAGTAGAATATTTTAGGAGGAATGGAGAAAAAAATTAACGTGCGTGCGTGCGTGCGTGCGTGCGTGCATGCGTGCGTGCGTGCGTGCGTGCGTGCGTATTTGTGTGTGTGTGTGTGCTCGCAAAGAAGCCAGTGCTGTTGGTACATGTGCTAGTTCTTTTCCTCCTGTTAGATGATAACACAGGGGAAGCAACCTGAGGTCATATTTGCGACCTTTATTTAGGTGCACCCCCTTTGACCACTACTCCTGAAGATTCAGCACGAAACGTATCATGATATCCTAATCTCCCAATAACAATGTTCGTATATACCAATCATAATATTTCTATTTCTCAATCATAATGGTCGTATTCTTAGTGCTGGTATCTCCCAGTCATAATGCACTTGGTATCCCCCAGTCATAATGCAGTTAGCTGCCAAGCATTGCCCGAATCTGTTAAACTTAAAGCTAATGGGTTTACCAAATGACAACATCGAACAGTTATAATTTAGTGGCCAACACTTTAAAGTACCTTTTATGATGCTTAAAGTTCACATTAAAGTCTAGTCATGATAATTTTTTCTAAGTCACCTAAATACCTCGATCCTTCCCTCTGGCATTCATGCATTCATCTAATACAGGACTACAGGTACTATGACAAGTGTCATCCCTGACATTATCTAGCTTAATATGGTTACAAAAAAGCTAGACCACAGCAAAGTAGCTAGCATGCTGTCCTTGCACATTTGACATACAGCACTGATACTTTAAAGAGTGTTCTTTTTCTTGGTTTTAAACTGAGCTTGCTGAAAACAGTGAAAACAAAAGTGTCATGAGCAGTTGAAATTACCATTGACAAACAAGGCTGCATATACATGTATCTGGGATATATCTGGCATGTTAACTACTGTGAAAGCTGTCATCAAAGTCAGATTGCTGCCCCATCAAGATGATTCGCTAAATGAACAGATGAATTCACACACCCTTCGAGTGAGTTGAATAACTGATGTAAACTGTATATGCAAACCTGTTTGGCTTGCTCATGTTTATGTGTATGTAATTTCAGTTTTAGATCAATGTGGATTTTCTACTATTTTTGTATTGGAAAAATCGGTGTATTGTGCATACATAGGAGTTTATCACAATTAAAAATAAACATATCCCATGTTGTTTTCTGGAAAAGAAGGAACTTGAGGGGAGAACATGGCAGATGTGTCTTTATGCCAGAATGTGCAGATTTAGTGCATGCAGTCCAATCTGGTAGGTTTCAGTTTTTGTATTTATTTGGGGAGATGGGATGTTTTGATCATGGGTAGTACACTACACAAATCTGAGATTATTTTCTGCATGTATAACAGGCCTTAAGAGCATTCTCAAAGTTTCCTACTTTTTATTTATTTTTGTCAGTTCACAGCACACCATTATGATGGCTACCATAAGACAGACTTTGATAATGACACTTTGGCAGCAGTGAAAGTAGGACCATTACTATCAAGTGATTTTTAAAAAAAGAAAGATTTGAGTAATTTAAAGACCACAAAGATGCTTGGAAATATCACTAGATTAAAAATATAATAAGCATTTGACTACGTCTAGCCCAGTTCCAGCAAAATACTGACTGGTAAATCACTAAGCCCTTATCATTATGTACAAAATATGATTCATTTACTATTGGTGAATTCGAAATCAGAACTCAGGCAGTGCATGTATTAGACACTCTTTAAAACCAGTATGACATTTGGATTCATAGGGAAAACACAGCTACTCCATAAAGAAAGCCACTTTTTGTTACTAAGGCTAAGAATTTACAATGCACTGCAAAGATGACATCTTCATAGATTGTAAACAAAGTTTATATCCCCACTTCAGGGGCAATTACTTGAGAAGATAAACACAGATAAGATACTGTGAACTGCTGTGGGAATGAAAATTCTTGATCTTTTCCCCCCACTTGTTATTTACTAATTTTTCACCAACATGGGTCACTATATGTTATGAAAAAAAACCAGCTATGTAATTGTAGGAAATCATCGGTGAGGGAGTGTTAAAAGTTTTACAGAGTATATTTATGCAGTGCATTTTGCTTTCTAAGCTTTGTCTTTACTGTCAGTGGTATATTCAGGCTTACACAAAGCATGGCAATGTAGGATAGTTGTACCCGCTGTTAAGATACTGATTTGACCTTACAGTATACAAACTACATGTCTACCTGTAGATGATAAATAAGTGGCAGGACTTTACAAATGTTTTGTCATCCCCCCCCCACTATAATACATGCACAAGAAATCTCAAAGTCAGAATGTTTTCTGAGTATGTGAAATACTAACAGCAAATTAGCAAATGCTTGCTTTGTAATAGTGTAGACAGGTAGGTATGCAGTAGAGAGAAACACATTCATGTATCAACAAGTTAAGCAATGTTTAAATTTTCCTGTTAACACATACTAAGAAAAAAGAGCAGTGGTAAAATACAGTATTTATTTTTTACCACGATTTGGTGAAACAAAGAAAGGACTAAGTAATTACCTTAAAAAGAACTTTTGCCTCAATACCAGGATATGTTATGTCAAGGGCTAATGATGTCTTTGCTTTCTCTTCAAATCTGACCTTTCACTCAGTCACATCTTCTTTTTGGTTGATTTTTGCATCAATTACAGCATCAGAGGCATCCTTGCTGCCTTTGGATTTGCATGTTATGTAGCTAAGTCTTTCTGGCAGCATCTCCTGTGGAAATATTTCCAATAATATCGTTTTCAAAACTAGACATGTTTTGTCACCAAATGGTGAGCAGACAGTGTTCGAAGAACTTGTAACACCAAAATATAAATTATCCTGTGGTCAACAGCCAACTGGCTGTAAGTGTGGCTGCATAATAAACTCATCTTGTTTTACAAGGCAATGCCACACAGCCCCATGAACCCAAGATCTTCATCAGTGAGTGACAGTGACAGTGAGTGGGGTGGAAGGGGGTAATGGTTTGAGGGGCGAGATGAGGTGGTTGGGGGTGGGTGGACTGGCGTAAAAGTGTAACTTTTCTGAAAGGGATGAGCCTTTAGTAGCGTGATTTTATTTTGTTCACATCCGCAAGTTTATGAAGTGTTACCCTATGATGGTGATGTACTTATGTCTTACCACCACATTTTCCCTTTACAGGATAAAGAATGTTTGATCTCAAAGCAGGGTACAATGCATTGAATATCTGTTTAGTGGAATGACAGATTTTCCTTATGCACAGACTATTCCTTTCTGTCACACTTCACAATGTACAACAATTCAATTAATGTCATTTATCATTCCCTCTTCCTCGGGCTCAGAGTAACAAAGACAGAGTTACTGTTTACCCTAGTCACTAACATGATGCTATCACTATACGTGGTGACTGGATGCGACAGAAAGAAGAGACAGAACATCACTTTATGATTACTCTACAATCACTAGCACTTACAGATATATTTTATGCGTCAGTGAAAACGCCATATGCCACACAGGAGTGTGCTAGTCAAATTTTTGTCATCGAAAGGGGGTTCTCTGTCAACGTTTTTAGAAACTGTGAAATGTCAAGGCTTTCCACAGAATATGGATAAATTAACTATAAAGAAAGAATGAATAAAGCCAACCGCGTTTGTGTCCGCTATTTTTTTTTTTAGTATACAGGCTGGTTGACGCTGTGTACGCTGTTTATTTTTATACACCTTCACACGTGGAGAACAGGTATGAACGCTCGTGCCAATGATGCCATTTAGCCTGAGAGCATACGAAGGTAATAGCTGTAATTCTAATCCTGCTGTTAATGTTTGTTCTCTTCCAGAGACTGCTACTGAAATTTAACATCCTTTCTGACACTGCTTCGGATGCTAGTATCGGTTTTGAGGATTGACGACACTGCAGATGATGTTAAAACATAAAGTTAAAAGAATTTCACTGAAACTGTCACCAGCAGGCTCTGCCTCAACTGGAGAATGGAGCTAACTGTGTGACCGATATCTCCTGCACAACAGAAGACAAAAGACACAGCGCTTCACGTCCATTCGCTTTCACACTGGCTTATATTGCCAGGATCTTCAGTCTGTTGAAGCAACAAACGTAAAATATAATTTTGTATGACAGAGAACATATGTATTCTTAGCAGATACGTTCCCAGGGCAGAGGGGTCTTCCACTTCAGTGCTCTAGCTCTGTGCACACAAGGGACCAAGCCGAGAGGGGAGAGAAGTGTTGATCTCGTGATCACTAAGGTGGAACGAATTTGCGCAAAGCGTCAGTAGTCTCAATTACGCTTACTATACACAAAGGTTGGGTTGCCTCTTAGGCAATCTACCACGTCACCCATATGCAGCGTGATCTCGAGGTATGACTGGTATATGGCTGTCTGCTATGAAAGGTTCGATCAGGAACAAGTTCGAAGTGCGAAACCCTACCAGCCTCTCAATCCGTTTATACTATTTATTTCAGAGCAGTGCGCAAACAAGCGATTCCAGTCTGCAGGTGGTGTCAGCTCGGACATTGTGAGTTCCTTTCTCACTCCAACAAAATCCAAGCAAAATCCTGTCATGCATGCACCTACATGTACAAACTACCAGCAGTCAGGCACACATATACGTACGTGCGCGCGCGCGCGCGCGCACACACACACACACACAACGTAGGCGCATGTACTCACACACAATTAACTGATACAACGTATACTTCGGATGGCATGGTCAAGAGTAATGAGGTGCAGAAAGCGAGCCACCTATTGTGAAAATAAACTTGATGGCAACAAGTACACATTTTACAAAATAAAAATGTCCTGAGAGTAGTTTTGAATGACTTCAAATTAACATCATTGCAGAGTGTTTTGTATATTGAGGAATTATGCTGAACCACTACTTTAACTAGGTTGAAGTCAACAAAATCACACCCCTCTTTGGTCACCCCTTCACTCCTCCCCACCCCCCGTTGCTGGCATGGCCGATCGCTGGGGTTTTACACCGGAACTATCGGATAGTTCAATCTAATTTCCATGACTGAATCTCTTGTTGCGATGTACCGCAATATTTTTTTTACATCACAATTTGAATCAAGAAAAACTTTTACACGATTTTGACGTGGAATTGCCATCAATTATTTTTTCTGTTACTAAAGACAAACAACGCTTTCTTATTTAAAAACACATTGTGTTCCTCTCGTGCGAATTACTGATGTCTATTTATACACAAAGTTTCCAGCAGAACTTTACAACAATATTTATTTCAAACCAACCATACAAATAATGCGATATCTACAACAGATTGATGGTATTCTTCGGTATTATTGAGAAGTTGGATCTTGTGGTGATTGTTCTGCAGTGACTAAAGTTCATGAATAAATTTATGCTTGTTTGCAATTAGCTTGACAACAAGCATGTGTGCTTTGTGTCAAGTCCTCTCGTGCATCGTATCCTCACACAAAACAGCTCAAATTTTGTTATTTCATAAAGCGTTTACTCAAAAAAACATACACACTCAGCAAAGTCGTTAATTTCTATAGCGACACGCACCAGCAGGGAGGATAAGCATGGCCGACATGTGATTTACTAAGGCTCGACATCCACGAGGGTGGGCGAACCGGCCCATGCACGACCTTTGTACTCTCGACCATATACACTAGAACTTCTAACATTTTCTTTCTAAATTTTATCTTGTGCCTTTTAAATCATTGTGTTTCTCCGAACTTTTTATAACCTGGGATCTTTTCAATCCACCCTCCCCCCCCTCCAACACACATACCGTTCATCATCAGTGCATGAGAGACTAGTTTGACGCAAATGGATCAATTTTGTAGATCGATTTTAAACTGGTGCATTCCTAAAGCCTGATGATAGTAAACCATCACAGTCATCCCGGTGTTGCATTAAGAATATTGGGTGTTGCATAATTCAGATTAAACGGGATGCAAAACGCTGTGGTTATAATATTAATAAATGATAATCACTCTAAAACCTTTCATGAGTCTAAGAACGAGTTAGGCAATAGAAATGGAGGTAAAGGATGTGACTAGCTGGACGGTCTTCATACTGAGTGTATTTTAAAAAAAAACCCAGATAGCTCTATATTGAAAACTCTGGAGCAGCATCTCTTCACACGATTCTCACTGATATATCTGAAATTAACTTAAAACTGCAACTGCAGCACTTGAACAGCACTGCGCGGCCGCTGTCTTGCGCATACCTCATTACGAAAAGGATATCGAGAAGCCGCTCGCCGATTCCGCTTTGCGACAGTCCTGAACATGCGACAGGACAAGTTCCTGGTCTAATGGCGCTTCCTGACTGGCGAATCGACTGTCAGTGCTTTAGCTGACTTCTCTTTGAGGGCTTTGCTTCAGGTCAGTGGCGCTTCAGCTTGTTTTACCTAGTACTGTACATTAATATGGACATGCAGGTGCATTGCATAGAAGTACATAAGATGATCAGTGTGATCAAAGCAGAACACAAACTTTTACCTTTCCCACATTTGGAAAAGACTTTAGAGCAAGAGCAATTAAGTTGTTGTGACAAAGGTTCTAAGCCAAATGTAGGTACTTTCTGTGAGGAGGAAGATTTAGGGTGTTCTGACTTGTTTGTGTGCCATGAGCCGTAAAGCGAACAGCGAGGAAAGAATACTGGCCCTCAACAAAAGCCTGCATCTGACAATTATGGAATGTGCAGAAGCTCGTAAATAGAATTTGTATTTCAATGTGGGCAACATGTTAGAAGAACGTTTAGCAAAAGAATATATTTTCTGGCTCACACTGTAAGTTTAATAATATCACTTAGAATCTCTCCTTTTGGTTTTTCTGACAGTTATAGTGAGTTGTGAGTCCGGTAGGACTTTGAATTTCCCGAGTAGACGGTGATTTTGTGATATGTGTATATGCATGTGTGCATATGCATTAGTGTATTTCTGTCCATGTGTGGATGTGTGTGATCCTTTGTCAAAACTGCGCATTACTCATGCCAAGCTTGTATTTGAAATCGCTCCTTCGATCTCGAGTTGAGACAGGGGTGTGTTGGCCAGTCAAGCGAGCCGCTCACCGTGTGCAAAGAACAAAGCAAGACGACAAAGGCAGAGTGGAAGACTTAAACTAGGCTCCCGGTGCAGCTTTTCTCAGCCAAGGTTCCACGCCACAATAGCGTTCGGCAAGACTTTGTCAGTGGTTCACGCGCAGGTATGTCTAGACGAAATTTGGTATCTCACTTCATTACATTTAGGATTGGGTAGTAGTGATCAAAATGAGCAAGTCTCGCTACAACTCTAGTGTCAGCGATGAATTATAATCTGGGTAATTTCACTGTGCATGTGCAGCAGTCAGCACGGAAAACAGGGCAGTCACTCTACCATGATTGAGTGGCTTATCAAGAGGTTTATGGAGTGGTTGTCAAATTCAGGTGATAAAATAAACTGCAGTAATACTCCAGTAAATATAGAAAACAACTAATTACAGGCATTTGACAAATAGAAGTGCTGTTTATTTCCACAAAAACCTCCATAAAGTGTTCGTTTACAGAAGTCGATACAAAGTTTCAGGAGGTCAGATAAACGATTTTTTGTTTTGTTTTTATGACCCGAGGCTTCGTCACTCTAAGCCGCAACTATTTCGCGGGTTCTTTGCTTAGCCTTTTCCCTCCTGAAGTTAACCGCCCTCCGCTAGCAAGCGGTTTCCCGCGCAGGCGCAGACAATTGGGAATGCGTAATGCACGGAGTTTTAGCAGACGACAGTTTTCTCTCGCGGAATGCCCGGTGACGATCGAGTCGAACAAGTGTGCGCAATATGAAACTGATTTCAAACTGCTTAATTCGGCAACAGCCACTCGTTAGATGGTAAGTCTGTTTTCACATTTGCCTTCTGTGATCCTAGGGAGGGAGTGGAAGCAGCGTGTCGAGAAATGTTTTTTCCTTGACACAGCAGAAGCCTTGCCTTGAAAGTAGGTCATGGAGAGGCAGGCAGCATCGCTGACACTGTTATAGTGACAGCACCAGCAAATTGTGCCCTTTCGGCTTTCATTCATAGTGTATGTAGAGATGCCTTTTTGTATTCTGTTTCACCCCTGTTCTTGTTAGTCTCCTTCCATTACCAGAGCGAGAGCCAATGTAATCTGTTCATAGTTCCGTGTATCTCTTCCAACTCTAGCTTTTCAAAAGTGTTTTGGAAACAGATGACACAAATGATGTGATGTTAACGGTACTGATGACAATGTGAGACTAGGAGCCTTCGGGCAGAAGAACAGACACTAGTCACTGAGACAAAAAAAAAAAGCCTAATCAAGTTAACTGGGGAGAAGGGTATGTGAAGTGTGGGGGCTCTAGAATACTCTTGCTAACATCATACGTGGTTAGGGTACGGTTTCTATCCCTTCTCCCCACCCCTCTCTCTTTGCCTCTCTCTCATACACATATGCCTAATCATATCCCTCTCTCTCTCTCTTTCACACACACACACATGCACGCACGCCCCACACGCATGTTCTCTCCTTCTTCTGTCCTTTCCCTATGCAAAACCGAAACTAATTTTTTTTAAACCCGACAAGGCAGAATTGCTTCAGTTGGCTTTTCTGGGAGGGGCAGGAGGGCTGAGATGCTGCGCCTATTCATTTGGCTTGAGTAAGGTTTGCAGTCGCTGCTCGGATGGCATTAACTGCTCTCGGCCGATTAAGTTACCTCCTCGTGTTTCCGGTGGAATTCCAGCGGCACGCATTAGCACACGCGTGCCACAGCCAATGTACAGACAAGATCCTAACTAGGCAGAAAACTGTTTAGTCGCTGACCGGAAGATATAGGTAATCTTACTGTTTCTTTACAGCCTTCATGTGATTGCACAGTCTAAGTGAGATCGCGTTTTTTAAGCCGTGAATTTTATCGCTGGGTAATATTAATTTTAAACAAATATGCTTCGACGCTTTTATTACTTGCCAGGCGTTCTAATGGCTGCCAATGGTGGTGCGTCCTGTCCATTCACATTGTCTTGTTGTCCAGCTGGTTATTATTATTATTCTACATGCAAAGGCCCAGGATATTGGTAGTCTCTTGCGCTGTCCGTAGAAAACAGATTTTTTTTAACCCGGAAGATAGCCTCTTCCTACTTCGTCAAACTTGATGATGTACAAACTCACTAAGCTCGACGAAGTAGGCCGGATGTTCTTTCCTTTAAGAAAAGCATCAAAAATGGACCAAGTTCTTTCGATCGCTTTCAAAGAGGTGAAGTTTCCATGCCTGTCACACAGATGAAGCGGTTTCGATATCTGTCACAAATATAAAGATTTCAGTCACCTATACTTAAAAAATACTTCCATACATATGAAGATTTTCGACTGCTCCCAAATGAAGTTTCGATCGTGTTTTCGATCCCTGTCACAAAGATGACAATGTTCCGACCGCTCTTAGATGAAAAGGCTTCGATCAGGTGACAGAAATGTTTTGATTGCTGTTACGCAAATGAAGATGTTCCGATTGCTTTGAGATAAATGACGAAATTTCGTTCACTGCCATACCTGCAGATATTTCCAGTGCTGTCAGACATACATACCGATGAAATTGCCCGCTGTCAATGTTATTTACTTACCGATGAAGCTGTCCGCTGTCGAAATTATTTTCTTACGCATGAAATTGCCTCTCTGTCAAATTTCTTTGCTTGGTGACGAAGTGGCCTGTTGTCAAAGTTCTTTACTTGGTGACGAAGTTGCCTATTGTCAAAGTTCTTTATTTACCGATCAGTTTCGTTCAGTGCATCCCCGTCACTTCCCATCCCGTCACATCCAATATCCGTCACGTCCCATCGCCTCACGTCGTGCCTTTTGTTCTGGGCAGAAAAAAAATCTTAGACGGCGATAGTCTATGATAACGGCAAGTTATATTGCTCATGAAAGTCAGGTACCATTGTTTAGAAACCTCAGGGTAACGTCACGTGCATACAGGTTAGAGGACAGCAATCGATGACATACCGTGGACTCACCTCCGTCACGTCACCGAGTAACAAGGTCGTGTTAAGGTGAGCTTACAATTTCATTTCAGTTTACAAGATTCACAGATTAAGTAAGAAGCGTTTCTCCACAGACTAAGCAAAACTTGATTGGCCGCAATGTCACTGCACATGATACGTGTTTGTATTTCCGTTCTTCCCCAGTACCCATTTTTGCTGTCTTCTGTCGCTGTTGATGCTGTTTTGGAAGGAAAATGTTCCTACCCTGCGGCCATTTCACTCCGTGCGTGACAGGGGTAGAGGGGGATTTAGGGAGCACGTGGTTATGCTGGTGCTTTGAACTGATGGTGGTAGAATGGGGCTCACTGCTAGCCAGCTGTAGTTATCCTAGGGGTATGTGTTCTTCGTCGTATCCTCTATGGGTTTGGACCCTGCTGACCGCTTTTATGCCATTATGATTTTGATGTGATGCAATACATGTCAGGTGATTATTGCAGCGTTGGTTTTTAGTTACGTTGGATTTAAAATGGATATAAGTTCGTGCTCTGCTTTATTCTTTACTATCCAGGTGAGCCGGCGCTGCCCGGATTTTTCTTACCCCGCCCATCCTGCTACCCCTTCTGTAATCCTCGTCCATGCCCCTTTACTACCCCCTCCCGCAACCCCTAGCCTTTTCCTACACGAAAGATCAATTTTTTAAAGTATTTTTGCAGTTCTGATGGCAGATCACTTCGACCATTATTGCAGTAGGTTTCGTCTGTTCTAAAGGAACTAAACTATCGTACTAAGAATTATGCAGATTTGGAGATAGATTTAAGATATACAAGTCCAGACCTAGAATTGATCGTTGTAGGGTTTTCAGGCCTGTTGATAGGAATTTCGTCCTAAGGTGTGAGAGTTCACTATATTTTTAGTGCAAATGTACACCCTGCAAATGTACACACAACAAACACCAACAAACGTACACGAATCTACACATAAAGAATGTATACTAAATTTAAAGTCTCTAATTACTTAAATACCATTCTTTATATTTGCCATCTGCGTATGCGTTTCGTATTGGGAACTACTTTTTGTCTCTCGCTTGCTCGCCTGCTCACACGCACGCAGGTTCTCTATCGTGCGCGCGCGCACACACACACACACAAATACTGGCGTGCGCTCACGCATGCATGCAAGCATTGTAGTGTGAGAGATGGAGAGGAGGAGAAATTTTGTGATGGTGGTACAGAAGAGATTGAGCTTTGGACTGCTTATCAAAAGTGACGTCTTTAGGTTCGTGTTATCAGCATGTGACGTAACCAGGCTGGTATTTTTAGCTGAAATCGATGCGGACCGCCATTCGTGGCACCACACAGCAAATAAACGTTTTGTGTTTTCTTCTCCACATTTTTATTACTTTTTCCTCCCGGAGTTTGGTTAAAAATGTGAAACGCGGCCGCTGCCAGCAAGTGATTGTTGATCTGTCTCGCGAGCGCGCGCGCGCGTGCTGACGCACACAAACAAACGTACTTGCACACAGAATAGTTGTAAGCCATCGAACAACAAAGTATTTTTAACACGCTGTTGACCGAGAATAAACACGCAGACAAAATCTGAAGACGGATAGGACGGGAGGTAGAGGAGATGTATTGATTTCATCATCCCCTTCCCTAGTCCCAAGGGAGCTTCACTTGCTCATCTGAATGACTGCAGACCATGCACAAGTCGTAAGTGGAAGTTAGTGCCAGAGTTTGGTGGAGTGAGGATACAGTTTTGTGTTTTATCTACTGCTGTGGCTCAGCGCCTCCCTTTGTCAGAAAATGTTAGTTCCTGTTGTATGATTTTTAAAATTCTAATTTCCAAACCATCGGTAAAATTCATTTAGATTACACATTTCGTGTTTGAAGACTTCAGGGTTCACATTATATCGAAAAGCGCAAAGCTTTTTTTTCCAGGTTATTGTTCTGTCTGTCCTACAATGGTGGATTTTTGTAAAACATCCCTGATAGTCTCCGTCCGTTGCAGACTTAGGCTGTATGATGAAGGACCTAATCAAGGTGGTGTTCCTTTCCCCTGCTTTTTTTCCCTTTATTTTCGTCCGTGTTTTGTATTCGGCAGTTTTGGAAAACAGTCTTAGCTGAGTGACGCGGTTCCAGTCAGATGATGTTAAGGTAGTCCTAGACAGCCCGCGTATGCGAAGAGGATGTGTCCGTGACAAGTATGGATGTTTTGTCCTGTCCTAACCCTTTAAGCTGAGACAGTGGAGATGAACAGACAGACGTTTGCGTGGACTGAAAGATTAACTTGGGATGGCAGATCGATAGTTTGCGGTGTTTTGCCGAGCGCGGCGAGCGAGCTCTTTCAATCTTCATTAGAACACCGCACTGCTTGTGTCGTCACGCACTTTCCGGGCTCCCTTGTCTCCTGTTCCTGACCGGGCCTTACATACGCTGGATACGGCGGCTTCCAAGTAATTGCTGAGTAGCGAAATAGGGTAGACAACTATTGGGACCCCTATTGAAGCTTGCCGCATCCTTTACTTTGTTCTTACGCTGAACAGTATGTATGACAATTCGGGCTAGGGGTAGGAGCAAAGAACAGTAAACAGCATGAGCTTATAAGATTGCCATTACTAGAGATTTTTTGTAAAAAAATTATTGTCTGTCGTGTATATGATGGTGCCAGATCGCCTGCTACAATACGGTCAGCTGTCTCGCAGTGAGAATCACTGACTATACACCAGGGTTGAGTTGGATGGACATTCGTTCGTGACCTTCCAGTCATTAAAGCACTAGTAAGACCCTTTCGCCTTGTGTGTGTGCGTTATGGAATAAAAAAAAGTCGTGTTGACTGCATGTAGTACTAGAGAGATGGGGGGGGGGGGGGGGGGGGGGGAACCAACGATGAGCATGGTGCAAGTAAGGACAACTGTCAATGTTGCTGGGATAAACGCGAGATGGAAATGCGAGTGGATGGGAACTCAGTGGTGGGAACGTTCCGAATTAGGCCGCGTTAGGCTTTCATGGCAAGGGAAAAGGCAGATAATTTAAAGTAAGCATGCCCAAGTGACGGCCATTAGGATACAGAAGTCAGAGGTCGCACGCTTATCGCATCCACCCTGTATTGACCTTGCCGGCATTCACGCACCAGCTGCATAGTGTGTCCCCGTGTTCGCCTGATTTTTTCCCCAACGTCAGCAGCAGCACACCTCCATCAGAACATATCAGAGAAGATGTGTATATGAAATCGGCATGGAGCTCGGGGACACGTCTAGTGCCATTGGTGATTGAATTTGTTATCACTACCTTTTAAAACAAAACCCATCCAACCAGCCAAACAAGCGAACGAACAAACAAACAAACAAACAAGCGAAATACGCACGCACGGAAGGAGACTTGTCCTTCACCCAATCCCGTGCATATGCTCACACACACACAAACGAACGACGAACAAACAAACAAACAAAATACGCACGCACGGAAGAAGACTTGTCCCTCACCCAACCCCGTGCATATGCGTACACACAGAGGCACACATAATCCGTGAGTGCAGAGGCTGACAGAATTAAGTCGCACTGCACAGTAAATGAGAGCTGACATTCTGACGACACCATAATAGGGATGCGTAGGCATATGTGTCTACTATTCCGTTTCTAAGAAGCGTCGCATGGCTCGTTCACTGTTTTTTCCATTTGCACGTTTATGTGCGGAAAGTACATGCGATTGGCGCCGTTAGGGATCTTTTCCGTGTATGGACTTTCGGGCGCTCTTTCGTGCGGGAAGCGAGATGCTCGGACTCATGCGGCGTAAGCCCGGGTCCTGTCTCGTGGGAGAGTGCGTCTTGGCTTTTGCGCATGCCTAGCGGCCCGTTTCGCCTCCGAGATGTGACTTGGTGATTTTAATGGACGGTGAATGCGTGTGAGGGCATGAAGAAGATCAGACAGGGAGGCTGTTCAAATATCGGCTGCGAAGAATCAAATTATTCTCCCCGGCGGTACAAGCTGATGTGAACAATACGCCGTGGGAAGCTCTGAAGCTGCCATGTTGCTGCAGTACGGTAGCAGGTCGTGAAAAGATGCAATGCGGGGAAGTAATCTGTCGATGACGCAATTTTCCTTCAAATATTTACTTGACAACTGACATGGAGATGACGGCTCTAAGCTTAAGTACAGTTCTGGGTCCTGGCCAGGCTCACAGTGGTTTGGTTACATCGCGTGGCTCCGTAGAAAGCATTACGGAAGGGTCGCCAGTACATTTTGTAGCTTAGTTAAGTCGTGAGCTACTCAATAATTTCTTTGTGGCGGGAAGACCAGTTAATGGGTCAGTTCTGAATGACAGGAAAGTCACTCTGCCGTATGATGAGACCAGCTGGCCAGTCATGGTGCTTCACGGAAGTGCCTTGGTTTATCACGCGCTGGTGTTCTCGTTTGACAAGTCTGACAAGTTTTGTTCATCCTTCACCCTCTGTGTGGTGTGATGACACTCAGGATCGCAAAGGGTGCAAGTTCAAATAATAAAATACAAACATAAGAACTGCATGGTCTGGAAGAAACCGACATATAGATCAACGAGTACACCGATTAAAAGAAATTAAAAATGATAAAAGTACAAACTGCTGAAAACACTCCAACAGAAAACTTCCCTATCACACTCCCCCCAAAACTCCATGATATAAAACCATACTCATGGACAACCTACATTAGTGAGTATAATCTGTAATCTGGTTGCCTTTAAAGGATTTTTTGGTTTGTTTTGTTGTCGACATTACATGAGGGAATTTATACACGTATGGTAGCTTGTTACAATACTGTGGAGGAATGTTGTGATCGTGTTAACACAAAAATCCTCTCATGAGAATAAGTTATGAAGTTCTTTTCCTCTCTAACAATCATCACAATAATGGCAAATTCTTTCTTCCCCAGGTATTTTCTGTATTCTTTGTGCCTGTACTGGAAAGCTATTATTCAAGACTGAAGTTTTTTTTAGTGGCACATAGTAAAAAGGTGGTAGCAGTTTTAGCAAATTCTAAAAAGTAAATGAAATGTTAAACATTCTATAGGTTTTATAATATTTTAAAATCTAAAATAGCTGTGCATAAATTGGTCTTATAAACTTCTGTCACCTTTTTTGTTTAGATGATTCATATGAACGTGTGTGTGTGTGTGTGATTATTCTGACTGCTCCGTTCCATTTAGTCTATACTCCAAATGGCCTGTAAATATATTTTAATTGACTGTATACAATAAGATGTTTTCATTTCATCACAACAAAATTCTGTAGAAATCATTGGATAGTTTATTGCGATTTTTTTACAGTAACTAAAAAGAACACCAACTATAGCATGTTGCTTTTGTTGGTCTGGTATAGACCAGCACATCACCGTCTTCTCCACAAAACGCACGTGATGCAACTGGTGAGATGTGGATGGATGAGGGTTGGATTTGAAGGCTACTGGAGTGAGCATAAACTTTTGTCAAAGTGCGCCTGCGGCCAGGAAATCCTGAAGACTTCAGTGTCACCTCCATCGGCTGCAGTTGGCATGGTGTCTTCGTCACACAAATCGTTTAGTGGCGTGTCCCTCCACCACACTGTTCGTAGTGCCACATTAGTCACTCATCTAAAGTCTATGCCTTATCGTGCAGTTAAGAAATTATAGCGCAGCCTGCCTCGGCTCCCACTTTCTCTTTGTGTCAGATCTCTTGACTATGCCGTTCTCATAGCTGTGAATGCCTCATCCATGTCCTGCTCTTTGCGTCAGCCACACTAATCTTTCAGTGTCCTGTACTAGGCCACCCATGATGGTACTAGCACACCTTCGGTAGTTTCCGGTATTGAAACTGGCTGGAGCAACAGTTCATTCTGTCTTTCATGGTTCTGAGGACAGATAACTTCGGCTCCTCCTCCCTTCCAACACATTCCCAGCCAGCAAAGATATTCAGGTTAACACGCCAGCACAACATATGCAGTGACGCACGGTCAGGTCGCAGGGTGTGTTCGCGCTCCGCCCCAGGTCCGCGTGATGAAGCTGACAGGAAGCGATTCCTCAAGTGACGGTGGCACAGAAAGCAGTCTTTAAGCTAGAGTCGTCACCCTTGGTCTTCCAGCGCGTGGCACGTCTGGCTTGGAGCCGGTAGCTGGCTATCGACCCCAGCGACTGCGGTCCGTGCTTGGGAGCCATCGTCACGCCGCGGTCATCGGCGAGGGCTCCGTGGAGCTTGCAAACAACTGTTAGTTTTCTGGGGCTCACTTATTTAAGTCTCCGGCGGGGCTTTTGCCACAAGTGATTGTCTCTGCTTTGTTCTGACACGACAGAAACCAGAAAAGGTGGTGGTTAAACAAGAATGTCATCTTGGGTTAAAGTGGCTGGCCTTAGCTGACATCACTTGGTTTGTACCACGTGTATTTTTTTTGCTGTTTTTCGCTGGTTAGTATTCGGCCCACCCGTAGCCTTTTTGTGGTCGATATTCGGCCTGAGAGGAACCAATGGCTACATGGGCTGATGAAGAAAGATACGGGCCAAAAGGGTTCGTTATTCTTGTGTATGCAGTACATATTGCGTAAAAATAGTCGATGGAAGAACGGCCATTACATAACCTCCAGGAAACAAGAGAATGGCGTACGGACAAATAAACAGAGTTAATCTTGTCATGATGTTCAGATAAAGATCGATGTATAGGCGCCTGTGTAGTCAATATTTCGTTGGTAAAACGGACCTAAATGACTGTTCGCCGCTTTTCCGTCGTTGTTTCCAAATGCACAGCACAAAAAAAGCTGCTGTACGTTTCCTTCTGCATAAACTAATAAAATTGAGCATAAAAATTACTTGATTTAGCAAGCTACAAATTTCGTTGTGTCAGGTGTAATAGTAACGAGTGCGGCTGTTTGAGTATTATAAAACGATTGCAAATAAGGGTGCTGTGCATTTGTAAAAGTCTTCGTGAAAGTGTAGATATTTTTCTTTATTCCATAAATACTATAATATTATTTTAAATAAATCTTTTAGTTTCTCTTTTGTTTGTGGAATGCTATATTTTAAGATAATTCAATCTGCAACATCAGGATAATTTACTGTACAGATTTTTGTAAGTTTTGAAGAGTCGTGTATAGGCGACCAGAATGAATACTGACCCATAGAGACGTCAAGTGACCTGGTTGGTAAGAAATACTAAGAGAGTTCAGTCAACTAAGAGAGATACCTAAGGGAGGTAAGAACCTCAGGTAGCAAGGCTCTAAACCAAGGTAAGGGCTGGCTTGCATGAGCGTTCGTAGCTGCCCTTTCGGTAGTAAGAGTGGTCGTAAGGCCCATTGACCCTGTGTATTTTACGTGCACTTTTGGGAATAAACAGGAGATAAGAAAGCTCCTGTAAGTCAACCCAGGTTTTTAAGAGGGACGTATTCTGGGGTAACAATTTTACTATTTAACAGTTCTGCTACTAGCCAGCCGCATGTTGTTTGCTGACTTTGGGGGTGGGGAGAGATGGTGCCGTGCGACTATAATAAGTTGGTCCTGGATGCAATGCTTTCTGTCTGCAGACCTGTTTCAGTATTATTTCCTGTTTCTGAAGAAAGCAAGAGATAAAGAGTGAGACAAACAGAGAAGGCGATGAAACTTAGCAAAGCAAACTTGAAAACTGCGTTTTAAATGGACATTTTTGAGTCATACGTCCTCTGACGCAAAAATTTGCCATGGCAAAGGGGCTGTGCTATGGGAAGAACACGGTGTATGACCCGATTGTACGTTCTACTCTCAAACTGAATCATAACTATTCCCCTCAGTGTTGGGACCTTCGCAGTTCTTGAGCTCAGTAGGGATAAGCATTGAAGATCTCTCACCCGTCGTCAGCAAAATATTATGCCCTACCTACATACGGTACGAATGTACGTGCGCAGGTAAACTGATCCGTGCGATTGCAGACATCGGTTCACGCACGCAGCCAGGTATGATCGCAGACAGATGCAAGGAGTGACAGGTCCTATTGTTGTTGTTGCTGGTGTCCGCGGCACACAAAGGGCCACTCCTGACCTACACCGCCACTACAGCGAGGCAGCAGCGGCAGCAGAACGCACGCGGATCGTCGTGCGGTGGCTAGCCGGCTGTCGCGTCTTGACGCAGACGCTACGCCTGTGTCGCCTTACAGCCAGCGGTGGCAGTGCCTGCAGCAGCAGCATGCCGATGTCGCTGTTGTAGGACGCTGTCTGGAGGTGTCGTGTCGCCGAAGAAGGCAATAGAAGGGCTTCTATCCTTTCGGGACTCTGCTACCGCATGCAGCATCGGGGCTTGCGGCTGCGTGCCACAGCTGTGCGACGCTACAATAGAGACGGTGAGCCGAGGGGTGGATAGAGGGCGAGGGCGGGCTAGGAGACGAAGAGAACTGGTTTAACCCGGGCCTAAGAACTGCTGTGTTGCTGCCTTCAGCGCGTGACACCGTTGACGGCTGCATAAAAACTCCGCCATCTGTCGCATTTCATCTGCATGTGTGCGCCCCATGCGACCTCCATAACAACAGCAGGGTGTAGCAACACGATAGCAGTGAGTGACAACATCGACTACAGTGCAGCTTTTAAGAATAGGACTGAATGATGGAGACCGACGTTCTGACTTGAGAGCAGAAGTCACTCATAAAGAACACCCTTCGCGTTCTGGGACAGGCGGAAGTGACGTCGTATTGGTGACTGACAAAAAGCAATACCTGCCAGAGGAAGGCGCGAAAATTGAACACCTACACAGCATCCGGCCACAGTTTACCTTCGGGGGGGATACGCTGACTGACATTGTTTGAGACAATACGAACCTCACCCTCATTACGCTATGACTTCCGTACAGCAGTGATGACAAGTGGTTATTGTGCATCTGGGGTGGCCTGCACTCTCTTTCAAGTCAACGTTGTCTTCACTGGCCCCCTTTCTTGCCATGAGCACTGCCGTGCACAGGAAGGTGAGTTTGGAGCATGGCTGCTTTTGGCTGCTAATTTTGGAACGTTACTTTGTGCATCGCAGGTTTTGCTGTCGGTCACTTCTCGGTTTGCCATCGCAGGTTTTGCTGTCGGTCACTTCTCGGTTTGCCATCGCAGGTTTTGCTGTCGGTTACTTCTCGGTTTGCCATCGCAGGTTTTGCTGTCATTTACTTCTCGGTTTGCCTTCGCAGGTTTTGCTGTCATTTACTTCTCGGTTTGCCATCGCAGGTTTTGCTGTCATTTACTTATCGGCTGTCCCGCTTAACATGTTTGGGTGAGATGTTCGTAGCTCCTCATTGTACGAGGCCGCCAACCCCACGTCATCCGATCCCCCCCCCCCCATCAAAACGAGAAAGCAGGAATTGGGTCACTGTCCTCTGGTTTGCTATTCTTTCTTTCGCTGTTCGAATTAGTGCGTGTGCTGGGGCCAAACTACTCTCGAAACCGGAAATCAGAATAATAGTGGACATAAAAGAGTACCCAAATACACACTTCTTTTTCTTAACTATTGTTTTCGGTTACGGAAAATTTATAATACGTGCCAGAAGTTGGGAAGAGCACAGATTTATTGTCCCGGAAATCTGGCACGAACATTTTCAGTACCCATTTGCTGTATCCGTTTAGTGCAAAAATGTTTTGTTCCCGGGCTTAGCAAGCGGGGTGGAGGAAGAAAACGATGACATCTCCTATTCGCAATCAGCCATTGGCTTTAAAACAAATCCCGAAGTATTTTTATATCAATATTTGATACACGCCATTTTTTAACACGTAGAGGATATTAGTGGTCTTACTTTCCCGACGTAGCGTCAGCGGCCGCAGCAGACGTTGTGGACGACTTGCAGCAGTCGGGGTGCAGTGGACCTGTACAGGAAAGGATGTTAAGGCGCGTGAAGCCGTCGCCGTAAAAGCCGGCAGCTGGCTTGAGCGGGCGTTGTTGCAGGCAGGCCAGGATCCATTACAAATGCACAAGAAAAGAATAAACGGAAAGCCACACGCAAAATGTCGCGAAGCCTGCAGCGCTGTGATAGTGAGACAAAAGGGAAAAAGTTATCCTGTGCTGTCGGGAGAATTACAGTACAGCGGCAGCATTGTGGGAAAACGGAAGCTTCCACACAAAGCGGTATACTTATTCTGTGTGTGTGTGTGTGTGCGCGCGCGCGCGTGTGGTGGACAATGAGAATCGAAGACATTAATACTTCGAAAGTTTGTCGCTTTCTTTGTGTCTTTTGTTCTGCCTTCAATTAGTATGTCACCAGAGGATCTTGCAGTCGAGTGCTATTGTGTTTTCGCACCTCGCGTGTGGGTGCATGTGCGTGTACGCGCGCGCGCGTGTGTGTACGTTCGTGTATTTATGTATTTTATTCATTAAAATTTAATTTCTTTTGGGGTGGTAGAATAGTTGTGGCCAAACAGCGATGGTAGTTAATTTGTCGTGCTGTTCCCTTGTGCGCGAACTGATCTGTCATCGTTGTCCGAGTGTATACATAACTGACTAGGGCTATTATTTCTCTAAGCATTTTCTCACAGGCATCGGATTGTACCAGTTCGTACGTAAGCCCTCACATGTCGACTTAAATATTTCCTGACGGGGGAAGCGGATGGCCGAGTGGTTAGAACGCAGCCCTTCGAACCTGAAGGTGGTTCGATACCCGTGGGGCACACCACACTTTTCTCAGTTCACTCAGCAGCGAATGGGCGCCTGACCCCACAGGTCTCAAACACCCCAGTCCCCTATTACCTTAAAAGGTCGCGGGACACACAGCTTCTTATTTCTTGACGAAAAGGTGCCCGTGTGCAGGCCTTTGACATAGTTTTAGTCGACAATGCGCTGTAAAACACCAAGAAGTAATTAATTTTCTGTTCGTGTCAGGATCAAGCACTAAAGCATTATCGGCAGAGGGGCGAGTCGCCTCCCCTACAATTGTTACGGGCATTTGATGTGCCTCTAACACAGGCTCAGCAGTTAAGGACCTCATCAAGGCTTTCTTTTTTAAAAATCGTCAAAAAAGACTCCTAAAGACTGTTTAAAGATGTTTTCGCAGTCGCGCTGTGGATCCTGGCGCGTGCGCACTGTGTCATTTCCGGATGCACGCAGTGAAATGAGAGCTTGTCATTGATTGAGTGGTGACCTACGGCGGCCTGTCACGGTCAGACCAGCAGGCGCTGTCCTGACCCAAGCGTGCGGATCATGTTCATAAGTTATGTTTCGTGTGAAGGGTGTAGTCTTCAGACCCCACACAGGTGGGCTTCTCGACCGCGGGTGATTTGACGTCGTCCAGTCTCACGCCCTGCTCGTGGCACGATCGTGAAATCCAGCGCAGATTCTTGGTATGACATGGTAACGTTCAAAGCGGGACCAAAAAAGACAAGTGCCTAAACCCACATTTTCTTGCATTGGCGGTTTTTTAATAGTTCTGGTCCTAAAGTATTTTATGTGATTTTGTTGCTGAGCTTGAAAGCATCTTCTGCAAAGACTGAACGGCAGCAAACAACGAGCGTATCATTACTCGCCTGAAAGTTAGTTGCTTTGTCGAAGGTTTCTAAAGGCAGATGACCAAGTAGTGCACAGGTGGTTGAAACAAACAGTAATTATCGAGTATAGTGCGAAACAATTTAGTGCAAACTTCCTGGAGTACATGCTAGAAGACGTAATATCTTCTTGAGGGATTTGAGTAAATGAAAAGGTGCAGGATTAACGCTTGACAAACGCGCACACACACGCGAAAACATGCATTAACGTGTTACTTGCACACGCACACGTACACAAGCTTCTGATGGGGAAAGTTAATTCCAGATGCAGGTAAACAAAAATAAATTACCCTCTCCGTGAAGTAACAAAAGTTTTAATTAGAAGATGAATGTTTTTGTAGATCAATAAGCACGGCAATAAGGAGTAATATTTCTTTATTTTGCATCTTATCAACTTGTCATGGAATGGCTTGAACACAGATGATTCCTTACCCGGCTCAGGCATCAGTGATGGATCTACGGTTGGCCTGCACAACCCATTCTGAGCGTCGGTGATTAATGGGTTTTCACTCTGACTCACCCCATTTTTTTAAGTACCAGTCTTCTGAGTAGGAAACAATTTTACGTCTTTGTCTGGGGTCTGACTACTGTCAGCGCGTTAGAATTCATTTCCATCCGTTCCTGTCTCTTTTGTTTTATTTGTTGCTGATACTCCAAATGAACCAGCCAAGTGATGAGTACAGGACGCTGTGGATTCTGGCAGCAACCCATTTTGTTATGACGTCACAGGAAAATGCCAGCTTATCCCTGTGGCATGAAAGTTATACAGCACGAATGTGATTAACACGGGTAGACGTATTTGTAGAAACTTTCTGGGATATCTGTGTTTAGCACCTGTAGGCTTACTGAGGAACTTTTACCCAGAGAATGCCCAGGAGGTTCTTGCGAAAGTGTTCTCGCAGGAGTGAACCAGTAAACTGTTTTCTTTCTCAGAATTGCTATCTGCAGACCAGAGCGAATGTGCACTCGTTCAGTGCGGACGAGTTGTTTTTCACATGGCCGTACTCAGGACTAGGCATACTTTACTAGGCGCTAATGTGCGTGTACAAATATATATATGGATTTCTGCAGGGCTGTTTTCCTAAAGTTATCGGAGCTTATTTTTGGTACAGAAAACAGTCTCATTCAGCTCCGTCTGGCCATGGAAATTTATGGACAGTTTGTGTGCGGAAAGGAGACGTGAACACTTACATAGCCTGACCCAAGGCTAGATGTTTAAACATAAAGACTCGCGTTACCTGCACGGACTGGCCTCAATTATTATGGCTCGGCGTGATGCTCTCCGCCGAGACGCGCATGTATTGATCACGAGCAAACACAAGCCAGCACTCGGCAGCGTGCTTTGTAGTGCTTGAGCATGTCATAGTACTTACCTTGCTCATTGTGCACGTTACCAGACAACCTACAACAATACCTCCACCTTCCTTCTGCAAAACTGCTGACTGCGGCTGACGTGGTTAAGATACCCACTTCGCACGCCCAGCGATTTCGCTTACAAAAGCCAGGGACGGAGGGGTCACATTTCCAGAAACCGTTCATCGCTGATGGACGTCAGGTCGACTGACACATCGTTACTAGCTCGGAAGTTTTATTTGCACGGGCGACTTTTACGGACCGGTGACATAAACTGGGACATTTGAAGCCGGGGGCATTTTAGCTTTTTTTTTCTGACTCGACAATGCTCAGTGCTAAGGCCAGAGGCGATCTGGTTCGCGTTCCGAGCTCTTGGTTTTCCAAGGTTCACGGACAAGTTAAGCCTCTTCGGCTGCAGACCGTTTCGTGTCAGGTTACGATGTTTGTTGGTAAGGGTCGTTCGGATGTAGCCCTCTCTTGTGCGAACCCTCCCAGAGCTAAGCTGACGCCGCAACAATCGATGCAGTGTGTGAAACATTACTGCACTGAAGATGGAAACACTTCTTTTGGGATAACGGCAATACCAGAAAAGCACCAGCAGCCGATCTTAGCCGACGGTTTAAATTTAAGGGTTGCCTCGATCTCTCTCCTCTCTGTCAATGCTGAGGAGGAACACTTGAAATAATGTTCAGGTCTAGGGAATGTCTGCATAAATTGTTCTATCTGGAGCTCACGTTGTGAGAAGTAAGTTGTCGTATTTTCTTCACAGACAACACGGGCAGGCCTGGTGATCACGTGTTTTTTCCACCTCTTGCTGAGTGCCATAAAGTGTAGTGTCAAGAGATGCAGAGGGTGGAGTTTTTCACTGACAGGTGGATGAGAGAGAGAGAGAGAGAGTCCTAATTCAAATAAATCTCCAAAGAAAGAAAGGAGCAGCACATTAAATGCAACTCTTCGTCCTGTTTGTTTTGACAAAAGTGGGGTAGATTATGGCGACATACTATACTGAAAACCAAAAGAAACGCAAACTGAGGGAGTTGGTGATTTTATTTGATTTTTTTCCTTTCATTCAAACGGGTTTGAATCGATTAATTTTCGAGAAAATCGGCACAGTAAGTCTGTGCACAATGTGTGTTCATCTGCCATGCTGAGAAAGCGTTCAAAATGTCCCAAACGTCCGAGTCCAAAGTCAGTAGCGGGTGTGTCCCCCATTGGCGTCGACAACGGCCTGGCACCTGGCGGGCATGGAGCGCACCAGACGGTCCACCACCACCACAGGCATGTTTGCGCACATCTGCCGCAGGACCTTCTCCAGATGGCGAGCTTTTTTCGGCTTCAGCTGGACAGCGTTCATCTCTCTCTGCAGATGGTCCCATAGGAGTTCGATTAGGTTGAGGTCTGGGCTTATGGAGGGCCAAGGCATCACCTGAATCGCCCGATGTCGTGCAGTCAGTGTTGCGAACTGGGGGTTTTGAAAGAGACAACCGACCTCCGTGTTGCTCTCCCCGCCTGCGTGACCTTGTCACACGCACACAAATGGCTCGTGGTGGCGTTCCCCCCTCGTCCGCGAACAATTATTTCTTACTTATGAGTGGAGACCTCAGAAATCACTATCTCACTAACCTTCCCTGGCCCGAGCCCCCACTCCACTCTATTACACAACTAAAGATAACAAAGACGATTTCTGAGAAAGAGAATAAAAATGTAGTTTATTTACAAGGTAATTTTGGTTTTCATCTAATACGATAGGGCTGTGCCACAGCTCACTTCCTCTCCCTTACCAACATACATCACCCACCTCACCATTAACCACAATGACAAAAACACGTACCTCGAT
>SMGT01013756.1:547498-559503 GCA_004794575.1 Lanistes nyassanus | reverse complement strand
CCTGTGCTGTGAAGCATCGGTCGACAAGGCGCGAGACACATAAGATGTCCGTAGCCCAAGGACGTACGAGGTCAAACAGGTCCCAGTGGCCTAAGAACAGCACGGGTGGGCGCGTCGAAACGCATCTACCATTGCATCTCCAGCTGCATCTAGAATCTGTTTTCAAGCCCATTTGCAAAATGTAAATTATCACGTGCAACTTTCAGGCATAGCGGTACAGTCGTTTGGTCTCTGCTTCTCGGTGCACAGCCTCCTCATCTTCCTCCTCCCTCCTCCTTCTCACAGTCTGTATCCCTGGCGCTTTCCCAGCGCGCGCTGCCTCCTCGCGTCATGAGTAATGGAGCTGTCAGTCGGTCACCGTGTGCGCTACTTTTTGTCGCCGTGGCTGTCGCTTTCATGTTCACCCTCGTTGTCATCTGCGACCTCTCTCTTTTGATCCCAACGCCGCGCGCACGTGCGCTCACGTTCTGCGTCAACGTTGGACGTTGGACTTCATAGTTCAACACAGTCGAATTAATACGCAGTGTTAAAGCGGTACTGCGGTACTGGAAGGCCTTGCGGCTATTGAGAAAGGTTTTGCATTCTACATAGAGAAGACCAAGGTATAGTTCTCTGTAAGCTCTGGAAGGGAGGTGGTAGATTAAAACAAATTGTGGAGACATGATTATGAGGCACAAAACCCAGCCTCCCCCCTCCCTAGTAGCCTCTACCACCCGCAACCAGCGGCAAATAACTCCTTACAACCCTGACTCGGACATGAACACTAGCTGGTGCTACAGCCGACTATAGTAACATCTAGGGGAGCAGCTATACAGATTACATGTTGATCTTAATGTAGCCGTTGACGCATAACTGACTTTTCCCCACCACTGCTACATAGACTGTCTCACATCAATACGCATGAATCCACATGTCTGTAATGTGGGATTCATTGATCAAAGAACAGCAACTTCTACATAAGCAAGAACAGGATCAACAAAATAAAAGGACAATGGAGTTTTTCTTTTTCAGTTCGCGCTTCTGTAGGAAGATGAACATCGTGTTGCCCTTTTCCAGCCGACAACAATAAAAATGTTCTGCCAGTGACTCACTGATGAAGGTCATCTGTGACGTCTTCTGCCGGTGGACAAAAATTTTTAAACTGTTAAAGCCAGTGACAGCCAACGGCTGCTGCTGCTGCATGCAGCAGTGCATCGTGAGACTGACGCGACTAGCAAGCAACTGCGCCTGCCGTAAGTGCCCTTTGTGTTCTTTGTCGCAACGACCAGAATATAGTGTCACACGTACGACGCGAAAAAGCTTTCTCCCAGCGCTGTGTTGGAACAAGTGTCCTTGGATTTTTGTTTACTTTAAAAGCGTCAGTGCTGCAATGGTGGACTATATCTTTATGAAAGTGTGGACAAGTATTGCCAAAATAGTTATGCATCATTTCTAAAGATAGGTCAGTCGCTGAATAGCCGTGCACCAGGATCTTTTGTGGCGTCGACGAGTCCTTAATTTTTCTGTGTAAAAAAGAATTTTTTTAAACACCGTTCCCCGCTACGCCCTTTCAAGTGCTGTAATTACTTTCCTGACTCACACGTTGCCATTTCCGCAGAGCATTTTTTTTTTGCCAGCTGATTTCTTTTGAAGATAGACCGAACGGTCGGGAGGCACTTTTCGATCAATGCCGTGAGAGGACTAACTAGCGTGACTGGTTTTTCTACCACGTGACTTCCTGCTCGCCACAAACCACCACGTTTTTCTGATGGCACATACAGCGTCCACAGCTAGGTGTAAATTCTGGACTCGTGTTCAGGTACAAAGACAAACTTGTCGTGCGGCCGAGGATTAACGGCTCTAAGCGCTTTAATTAAGATTGCTGTTCTTTTCATAGCAACATTAAGATTGAAAACAGTCATGCAAAACATTAGTGGGCAACGAACGCAGGGCAAACCACACGGCGGACAAAGCTGTGTGTAGAGTCCGCCTGTGAAAACAGCACAGAACGTATATAATTTCTTTAACGCTCTCACCGCTACCTGAGGCAGGGAGTATGTTGTTTCCGAGATCCTACTTTCTTGTCCTCCTACTCATCATTCATTCATTCTTTCTTTTTTTCAAACTCCAGGACTTTACACGGAATGTTTGGACTATACGCACTCGGTGTTCTGTCCAGCTCTCACCGTACGGACCGTGTGCACGCCCTCGGATACATCCACGTATTCTAGAGACAAACATCCGCAGCCTACATAGTTCCCATAAGGAGCGACAGCACGTGCAACCTGAGGAACTTCGCTGCAAATCGATTTCGCGTCACTTCCGGGCAGACGGAGGCCAGCATTTTCATTTGCAAGCGCGACATGCTTTTAACGCCGTTAACATATTCAGAATGGATAATGCTGAGGAAATTTGCGCCTTCCGTACTGTAATTTTGTTTAAAAGAACACAACTTTGATTTTTCACTTTCTTTCAAAGACTTCTACATTTAAAATGGGAGTGGAAACATTATCATTCATTTTCTTGCAATGTCTATCCCGGTTGCTTCTTCCTGTCTTTGTGTGTTTGTCGGCTCACCGGACGCTGTAAAGCAACACTGGTTATTGAGCTTTATTATGTTTTTAACAGGAAACATACGAAGCTGCACATGAAATGTATAAATGTCATCGAAGAGGACCTTTTTATCAAACAAAAATCATAAATGGGGCTACAGTTTGGGTATTAGGATCATGTAGCACGGTGAAAGTGAATAAAATGAACTAAAAAAAAGAGAAAGGAATGAAACGACCAGTCTTAACCATCTGAAAAAAAAAATTGAGAAGGAATCCATTAGGAATGCTAATGACTGCCCATGTTCCTGGTTTCTCGTCAGGCACTGTAAAGGGATTCAAAGGGGAAAAAAATCCATACAGTAAATTAAAGGATGTAAAAGAGGTCACACTGAGTTTGTTGCTAGGCTGTCTTTCTCTCCCTCCTTTTCTATTACCCCCTTTCTTTTCCACTCCCATCCCCCTATTTGAGCGCGTGCATTTCTAGTGCACCTTGCGAACAGGGACCTTAGTGCGAAGTAGGTGAGGTCGCGTTGTATGGAATACACACTGCTCTACCCATCATGCCAACGAGAACCGTCTCAGCGTGCGATGGTATCTGGAGGCAGTCTGACAGTACGTAATCGTGGTGACTGTTAGAGCAAATCTGGAGATAAAATCGCGAATGTATGATCTTTAAAAATAATTTTCTGAATGTGGAGACACTGTTTGATGACTTAAGGCAAAGCCTATAGGCTGGCTTTGTGACGTTTGCATTGACCCAGAAAGTTTGAAGACGGTGCGCTAGCTTACTTGTGTTCTGACGCGTCCTGAAGACGGTACGCTAGTTTACTTGTGTTCGGACGCGTCCTGAAGACGGTACGCTAGCTTGTGTTCTGACGTGTCCTGAAGCAGGGTGTGTCCTGTGCCTTTGGTTTGCTGCTTTACAAACGGAATTAAATGAACGTTTGCGAAAGACAAATCAACGGTCACTGGATGGTCCGTGGGAGCCGATAGGTACGTGTTGACAGAGGACGGTTATCCCTCTTGACCCTCAGTTCCGCTCGGTCCCTCCGCTGTTCTGTGGGCCGTATCCTTGTAACCTAAGTTTGCTTGGAGAAGGGATGACATCACAGGGGCGCCATACACTAAGTGAAAGAACTGGATTACCGTGCAAAGCTTACAGTGGCGGCGTCTGTGTGGTGGCCGCTAGTGAATCTAAAAGCAAGTAGAGGCGCCGAGGGCGGAGGTGGGGAGGGCTTTCGGAGTTAAGAAGAAGCTATAATGAACCGAGGGGAAACAGTTGGCCGAGTTGAGGCCTCCAAACCCGCAGGCTGGTACGAAACGCGCTGCAACACATTTCCCCCAGTTCACCCAGCTGCGAATGTGTACCTGACCCCATGTTTTAGGGAGGGTGAGGCAGCGAGGGAGAGGAGATGGGCACTGCCCTCATGATTTTGGATCACAGAAAAGTAGGGTATTGTACACCTACCTCTCTTCGACTTTGGTGTAGGACAAACATCACCTAGATGACAGCGACAGCGATGATCCTCCTCCTCAACAACAACAACAACAACAACAACAACAACAACAACAACAACAACAACAACAACAACAACCTATTCTGCATGCCGGAGAAGGAAAAGAGAGAGGAATGCGAAACAATAAGGGTTACGCAATAAGTCTTCATTAAAGTGTTGAGTAAATATCACTTGGAAGTACAGTACACGAAGTGCTAAGAATTGTTCAGAGGCAAAGCCGGGCCAGCTTGATTGGGGAAAAGGGCCTTGCGGCCGCTTTTGTGAACGGAAGACCAGATGCAAACGCTCTTGCATCCCAACCCAGTCGCCAGCATTATTAACGTGGCTTTTACCTGCGCTACAAAGGTCCGGCACTACATTACACGATTGATTGTTGTGGTAGCTGAGATCAAAAGACAAGTTTTCAGTGCAACTCTTCGGTGCTCAGCGTGTGAGAGGGTGGGCAAGATAGTGGGTAGATGCTCGGGTAAAAATAGGATGGTGGAGGGGTACCGTGGAGGTAGTCGCGACCATGTGTCAGCAGCGTGAAGCGTAACCGCCGTGTAAGTTGATGGGGTGGTCTATTGCGCTCGATCGGTATGATTTCCCTTATTATCGAACGCCATTCTACTTTGCCGCCTCTTTGAACTTCCTTCTGCCTGTAAGACAGCAAATTCCTCTCTGCATCCACCCGCCACTCCCTCGATCTGCTGTTTCTGACGTCTGCGGCAAGACGTCTTTGGGTTGGAAGCCGGTGCCATCTAGAGAACAACGACAGCTGTAGCTCTACGTGTTTTCTCACTTCTTACCCATTGCTTATTGGCCAGGGCTGGCTTGCTTGAGCGTTCTTATCTCCTGTTCATTCGTAAAGGTGCACATAAAATACACAGGGCGAATGAGCTTTACGACAACCCTTATGACCGGAAGAGCAGCTACGAACGTTCATGCAAGCCAGCCCTGGACTGGACGCAGCAGGGCCTTTATGTATGATCATAAACAGGAGGCTGGTCTTTTGTTTCTTCTCTGAGCATCTCTCTGTGACACTGACACTTTTCTTTGCAATTGAAGCATCTCTCTCTCTTTCTTAGCTTAGTACGTCTGAAAATCAGGAGTAGAATGCAATGACGTCAGCTAAACTTTCCATTGTTGTATTAATATGGAATGACGTTTGCCCATCCTCCTGTCTGCTAAACTGTCATCGTTTCAGCCCGTCGATAAATTTATTGTGATGCCTAAAATACAGAAAACTACTGTCCCATTGTTGTTATAGAACCTGCTTGGACACAGCAAGTCAGTATGTCGTGTCTATGTAAAATATTGCAATGTGTGTGTTGCTGTAACTGACCTTGCCCTACCCGAATTTGTTGTGTTTAGTCAAAGATAGATGTTGTTTCTGGCTTTAACACGTGAGGCATTAATACAATACGAACACTTAGTACTCCCAAAGCAGTAGTGTGCTCATCTGGCGCAACGGGTAGCGCTTGTCGCCAGTAAGGTTTGTAGTTTTGGATCTAGACTCTGGCACAGGTATAGTATGTGGCCACTGCAAAGATTTGTTTTCCCGAAGAAGTTTTCATTTATATTAAAATATATAAGTTTACCTATTTGAATATGGGTATATTAAATGGTTCTTTGCAGATCTTCGATGTCTGCTCACGTCATGTAAAAACACGTATAAAATACGTCAGGTGTTTTTACGACGTCACCAGATTATGAATCGGGTGGATGGTCTGACACGATAAGACGAAGGATAAAGAGATGCCGGGTAAAGACAACCTCACCTCTTCTCGAACTGGCTCCGACAAGGGTATCGAGGCATAGGAAAGATGAGACGTGTCCCGAGCTGTGCGCGTGGACTGGCAGAACGCGAATGGGATACTTAGAATTACTCATCACAGCATATGCATTTTTTTTTAGCGGGATGGTGGATTGGTGGTGGTGTGGGGGGGGGGTATGGGATGTAAAGGGTATAAAGTACGTCGAACTGTTAGTTAACCCTGCTTGATGAGAGAGATTTTCACATTTTAGAGATCCAAATTCCATGCTGAAGCCTTGATATCATCACCAGGGGTAATCAATGCTCTTTGAGTCATAAATAACTTCCCCTCCTTTTCCCTCTGCCTCCAGCCCAAGTCGAGATCTGCGTTCCCGGCATTGAGCACAGTTAGCTTCAGATGAGAAAGGTTTAACCCCGCAAGACCTCCTTTTTGCAAGTCATTGGAGTAACACACGCAGGCGCACATTCGCGCAAGCAACACACGCGCACGCAACCACACACGCATGCATAGAGATCGAAAGGAGGGAGGGGGAATGCGTGTGAATGGAGAGAGAAGGGAAGGAACACTACAATAAATCGAGGGGTTGGGGTGGGGTGGGGGGTAGATCTGGAGGCGTCGATGGCAACTCATTTTCCGAAACCACTGCCATCTCTTCCTCTCGTTGGAACTGACATATTCTGTGGAACATTTATTGAAGAAATACATAGGGATTGGGGATAAGCTAACACAGTAAACAACTTTTAAATAGGAAACCCCTATTCCGTATTCAACAGATCACTCGAGAATACCGTACGCACATGACTGCAGTAGAACAGTTACTCGAGGAGGCTGGAACTCGGTGACACGAAAACGTTTTCATAAAAAGCCCATCTGCGTTCAGCGTGCTTCCCTGTCTGTGGCTGGTTCAACCACTTCCCTTTCACTCCATATTTTTTTAATTCCCATCAAAGTTAGAATATTGACAGCTCGTTTGCATGAGCAGGAAAAAGGAGAATATGTTTTAAAAAAAGTTCTCTCTTGCTGTTATTAATGAAGCTTTGATAATTGTCTGGCGTTCGTGCTAAGCGGCAGTTCTTTGGTTCTGTTTCGCTGGCGGAAGTTGCGAAGTCTCAGATCATTGACAAAGACAGGAAACTAGGCCGTATACTCATTGCAGTGTTGGATGTGGCTGTTTCCTCCCTCATTTCTTTGATGGTTCTTCCCACACAGAGAGATATTTCCAATGCAAATCAACGTGCTGGTATTTCTCGGAAGGATGACTTCGGTGAACCTCGAAGACCTCATTTCTCTGCAGTTACTGTACACGCTGGTATTGTAAATGACTTTTGGCGGATTTAAGAATACGTTTGTCTTCCTGGGGACAGTACAAGCCTTGATACTGTATCGGGAATGAGCGGAAAGAAAAGAAAGTCTCTTATTCTGCAACCCAGCTTTCATCATTCATTCTTCGGTTCTGCTAAAGAACAAATCGAACGCTGTTCTCTGTGGTTGTATCTCAATCAAAGAAGCAGTTTCAATCTTTTATCGTTGCTCGATATTTTTAACACTAAACGGTGAACAGTTCCTGTAAACTTTTTTGATGAACCTACGCTAGAAGCGGGACTGAACAGGTACGGTACGTGAAAGGCAACAGAGACCCGACGAAAAAAGTGCCTCGAGCGTTAAGGGCCATTTACACGATGCAATGTTTCCACCTTTGAGCGCAGCGTTTCCCATATATGGAAGTTGGACGCCGATCATACTCGGTCGGTGTACAGGAAGCAACATCGACCGTGCAAGATGGGCGTCCTTGTCAGCTAAGTGATTTTTATTTATCTGTCTGTACTTGTTTGTACCGTCCTGAACAGAGGCCCATGCCCCAAACGTTGATTTGTTGTCTAACTCTCGCTTGGCTAAGTTCTTTTTGCTGTACCCATGTTGGTATTCTCATGCCCCAGATCGATCACGTGATGATCGTGTGACATGAACTGGCGGGTAAAATGTTGCAGGTTTGTTGCACCGGAGTCCTCGGAAATGTTTTCTCTCAATGTATTACGCTCATTGAAAACATTGCATTGTGTAAGTAAGTAGGCCTTTACGAGAGTCCGCTTTAGTTAAATGGACCAATCGACAAGTGATAAAAATGCACGGAGGACTTTCTGTGAACGTTACATACATTGATGTTCATCTGAAGATTTGTCAGCTAATGATATTTAATGGCGAAAGCAGTGTCTTTAGGTACGCCTGTTCGCACACGCACAAAAGCATGCACATTTACTCAAAAGGCACAAACAGTCGGTCCTATCGCTAGTTTCAGACGCTGCTTGCACAGTGGAATCCATACAAGCTGCTGTGGTAGAAATGTCCAAAAGACATGCGAATTTAAATTATGACAAAAGAGCTTTTTGCAAACAAATTCCTCTTACACGACACTGGCATTAGCTGCGCCTTCCTAGTTATGCAGATGAGTAGCAGCGTATCGGCAACATTAAAATTCAGGAAGGCCAGTAGACGTGTTTGGCAAAACTCGGTTAGAAATTTGAAAGAGAAGTGCATTATGTGCGGCTTGGGAGCACGTGCTGTGGTCCACGGCCCGCCATTAACTGTCCCCGGGGTCTGAGGGACATTTTACGTAATGCTCGGGCGCGAGAGAGAAAGAGTGAGAGAGCAAGAGAGCGGAGGAGTGGAGGTGGGGGAATCTGAAAAGGAAAAGGGAGGACTGGCTCTACAAAGCGTCTTTCTGATTGAAATCATGCTTGCTGCAGTCTAATGCCCGTCTTACACAGCTCGACAAAAGTCACTTAAGGGCTAGAAAAACTATCAAGGCAGCAGCATACACGATTAGCTGATATGTCGAATAAAAGATTGTGCAGAAATTTGGGCGTCTGCAGAGAAACCCCGACTGCATATTTTGTTAAAACCCAGCTGGACTATTTTATTACTAACATTTTCGTTCCACCTAGTTGGTCTGTGTGAGACAGACCTACAGTAATAGTGACCATTCCCAAATCACATGGACGCTGTGTTGTGGGCGCATAAGAGGTCGTTTCAGTCAGGAAGGGAGTGAAAATTGCATATCAGCATCAGAAGAAAATACTCTGCGTCGAAGTTTAACGACTGAGTGGGAACCGAAAACTGCCGTTGCCAAACGCCCTTCTAAAAATTGTGAAACAGTTTGATTTACTAATTCCTGTTGCAGCTTGCACGTTGCAGCCTGCATCTAATTCTCGTGCCCAGCTGGCTGTCTTTTCACAGACTGCATGTGATGTTGGAGGTTTTTGTGTTTGTTTTGCTTTAGTTTTGTGTGTGTAGCTTCTTTTCTTCTTCGCAGCCCCACTTTCCCCATTCGTCTTCTGCCCGGTCACTCTACAGGCATCGACGCAGCTTGCCCTTCCGCCAGTGTGGCGTCCTTAAACGTGTTTTTGGCCCCACGACTTCTGTTGGCGTGGAGACACAAGATGAGGGACGACCACCGTTTTTGGCGGTTTCCATGGCACAGGATTAGAGGGAAAATCCCCCCACACCCCGAAGGATCTCGGGCAGAAGTATAGACTTCAAAGTATTAGAAGCTGGGGAGGAAGGGAAAACATGGAACTGTCATCCGTGTGTGGGGTGGGGGTGGGGGTGGGGGCCTGGCAGACCAGAAAAGACGTGTGGGAAAAGGTTGTGTGCCTTCGATCTGCGGGGGTCGATTTTTCGGACAGCAGAGTTGTGGAAACGTTTTTCTGTAGTGGTTACCTCGAAGTAATGCACTTGAGAGATTTTTGTTTTCACGAATACAGATGGGCATCTGCGAGGCTAACATCACGGAAACCTCTAGCTACACGTGTGTGGTTTATCAGTCGTCGTCGTAACAATCTAACTGGCGCCGAGGCTGCAGCCCGCACTTGTTCCTGCCAAACCACTCCGCCCAAACCAGTCCTTCAGGATTAACGAACTGACAGCATGGAGACTGACCGGATACACAAGAAAGCCAAGTTAAGAATCTTTGGGGGGTGGGGCGGGGTAGGGTGGCAATCTATCATGTTCTGGAAATAGTAAGGCTGTGACTAGCATTAATAACTTCTCTGTAATATTACGGTGTTATGTCGTTCCTCTTGCCCGTTGTTATCCTGGTATAGGTGTTTCGTAAGCAGTATTGAGCATCGGTGTTACGTGACTGTTCGTAAACTGTCAATACACACACGTGTCATTCTATTTCAGAGACCTTACTGATTGCCTGGGGGTCGCTTTTAAAGAGGTATACGTACATGCGACGTGGATTTCACGGAGTTACAAGTTGTTAGTCATTGAAGTCCAGAAGAAGTAGTCGCGAAGATGCGTACTGTTGTAGTGAGACCATTACCGAAGAAATTCTCCGAAAAAAAAACCCCGACCAAGGTTGTCCCTTGAGGCTAACACCAGCCAGTCTATTTTCTCATAACTAACGCCAAGCTCACAGTTCGACTGAGTGGAATGAAAACTGATGGAAAAGAACTAGTGCAACTATGAGGAACCAAAATTGATTTCTTTCCAGCTGGGTCATATTTTCTGCGCGGAGACGGAATTTCGCTACAGTCTCGACGACTAGAAAGAGCAAGGAGGAACGTAACTACGAACTTGGAGGAAATATTGTTGCTGTCGTCGGGATGAGTTCCGTTCGTCATTCGACTGGGTCGGTTTGTGTCAGGCCGGGGTAAGGTTTTCCCTAGAGTGCCCCAACTTCTCAGGCTGAAGTTCGTCGCTCATGTTAGGTCATCCACGTAGTGCAGATATCTTCTCGTGCAATCATGACAAACTGAATATGTTCTAACCTTACTCCATCCTCATCGACTTCCCATCTCCGATGTAACCTTCCCCATCCTGTCCTTAACATCTGCATACAATTGCAGTGGCACGGTTTTCGAGATTAAGATAACACTTGTACGTCTTAGCTCAAATTCACAATAAGGAAAACTTTCTGCTGTGGCTTAGAATTACATACTTTGAGTACTAATCACGAAGAAAGTACCATTTCCACTTTGTCTTTTTCGGTATTTTTTTTTAACAAGAAAGTAATGGCGGGTAAAAGACCGGAAAATCGTGCAGCTTGTGTTGTGTTCATAATGAGGCGAACTGTTCAGCAATGATAAATAGAGTTCGGCGAGAACATGCAACCCGAATGCCTGCACCTGCTGCAGTGCGCTGATCTTAACGTGCACGCGGCAAGACATGTTCGTCTGATCAGGTTAGCCAGCCATGCGTAAAACACGTGGTGGTCTGGGTAGGCTAATGCATGAATGAGAGGGCACATGGCCTCAGCATACTGGAACAAGAAAGACCCGCTATGTCGACATACCTTTCAGATCCCATTTCTACTATGGAAGTGCTCATAAATATCACACGGTTGACAGGCTGTGGAGGTGGATCTCTGGAACAGGCGATACCAGTGCTGGACAATAAAAGCGAGTCTCTGGTGTGCTGCTGGAGACAATAGGTTGGGTTGGGTCATACGAAATAGAATGCCGTTTCCGCCATGCAACCTGAGCTGTTCCAGCATGAATGATCTCTGCTCATGGGGCTCATAATTTGCAGTCTTTTCGCTGTATGGTAGGGAAGTTGTCCATAAAAGTATGCAGGTGCTGTGTCTTTTTGTTGACGTGTATTCAAATGACTTAGAAAACTATACTTCACGACGCATGGCACATACGATCTTCTTGGATTCCAGAGCTTGGGTATAACCTTGACTGTGCTCTTGAACAACCCCTGAGGCCATTGTGGTGCTACTGTGAGACAGAAAAAATTATACTGTGTCGATGTTTCCTACATGTGGCTGGGGTCAGGATGAAGCGGATGACAGGCTACAAGAGATTAGATTTTTCTTTGGAATCGGGTTGTGAAAATTCTTCAGGTGGGGCATAAAACAACACGTACCTTCGTCACTCTTTCCACTCTTAGACCTCTACAAGCTTCTTAAGTCACGTGTTGTGTGCGTGTGCGTGTGCGTGCGTGTGCGCGCGCGTGCGCTTGTGCACCTTATACTTGTTTCATGTATTGCTTTAATTGATTACTGTGTATGGTATTGTCACCCCCTTGATATGGGCCGAAGGCCTAACCAATAAAATCGTTCGTTCGTTCGTTCGTTCGTCACTCTTTCCATTCGTATTTCCACCGTAAGAAGGCGTTCTTTGCTGACGTTAGGCCAAGCAAGCAAGCAAAAACGGTTGCTAAAGTTGGCCGGTTACTAACATTCGAACATTCGT
>SMGT01013756.1:510299-543218 GCA_004794575.1 Lanistes nyassanus | reverse complement strand
GACTGTGACAAGCCAAATACAAGGGGTGGGGGCGGGGTGAGGGTGGATTTGATCCTGTCTTCTTGGTTTTGGCAGATTCATTCCTTGTCCGTTTCTTCGGAACTCGGAATTCAAGCAGTTAATCAACGTGGAGCGAGTTTCATGAAAGAGGGCTTTGGCTAGTGAACAGCAAATACGTAATTTGCTTATCTAACGTACTGTCCCTGACCCTTGTTTACTCAGACAACAAAGATGAAGGCAAATTTATGTTCCCTTTTCCTCGGTGTCAGAGAGCACGCTTTCCCTCCAGACCATCTTAGAGTGCTAACGCATTTGTCCTGGCTGCGTGCAGGGTACTCTGGGAGTGAAGTTTTGTTTTTTGGTGCAGTCGATGGCTTTTGGCAAAGTGACAAGCGCTGTGACAGTGCCAGCCTATACACCAGCGCGTGCAACGGAAGGTAAACTCCGGTGACCTAGACGCCAAGTATACAAAACTCCCATCACCATGGCAGGACGAGCGGATGCAGTCGTGTTTCTGAGTACTTGCAACCTTGTTTTCATTATCCATGAAAACGAACCATTCATCTAAATGTCTATAAAGCTGCTGGCAGCCGCGTGGATTTCCGTGAGTTTAAAAAAAGCATCTTCCTGTTTAATTTCTTTTGCACACCTACAACTCCTGGCCCAGTCCCCCCGAAAAGAAGAAGACAAAGAAAAGGAGACCCCGTGGGCATTGCTCTGCACTTTCAGCCGCTGTACAGCTGTGGAGCAGTCTTCCGCAGCAAACATTGCTTGCGTGATATTTGGATCCCATCCTTCCTTGCACGCTACAGGATCCGTCCCCGGGGTGGGGGTGGGGGTGTAAGGGAGGCAGCTGACTGTCAGAATCTTAGATAATCTAAGGCCGGGGTGGGTGGGTGGGGAACAAAATATAGAAACGGACGCAAACCAATGAGTGCTGAATACTCACCTTTGTAAGCAACCAATGTTTATGTTTAATCCAGAACCGCTATAGTCATTGCCGAAAATGGTTGTTGACTAAACGTAAGAAATGCGAAGTCCAGTGGCCTATATATATATGTACACACACATAATGTGTGTGTGCATTCACACTTTTTTTTTGCAAGTTATGTAACCGGAATAATCATGTCCAGTAAGTTGTTGACACGGAGGCACGTGAAATTTTTCGCATTTTGTAGATAGCTTTGTGGATGCGGCACAGATCTGTCGAGGAACACGTGCTCGGGGTGGAGCAGAAGCAGGGATGTTGGTAGAGAGCTCAAGAGTAAGAGCGTTCAGAAGCAAACGGCCTCTGACGATCGATGGCTTGGTGTCGGTTGTCTACTTGAATCCAAGCGGATAGACAATGTACGAATTCAGACTATGCTTTCGACCGACTTTCGACCTTCTGCAGAAAATGGGGCCTGGGGGAGAGAGAAAAAGTTGTTACTAAGCGTTTCCTTAGGTTCACTTCGAGTAACCCCAAAGAGAAATTCCGCCAGATGAAGAACTTTCCCTAGGGAGGCCACGTTGCGGGTAATGCCAGCAGAAAGTGACTTCCTGTGTCGTCGCCAGCAGGGGGTGATCAGAGGCCAGCCTCTCTAGAGTGTCATGAGCGATGGGAGTTTTCAGTCAGGCAAAAGGCACGATCATCTCCCCGCTCGTCGAGCGTGCATGCGTATGTGGATGGGTGGGGGAGTGGGGAGACGAGTAGAATGGTTTCCTTGACCATCGCCGCTTGTTCTCACATAATGTTTAACGCCCACAGTCTTGCTGTCTCAAATCTTTCGTGCAGTTCATTCTCTTCGTATATATGGCACAAGTGACAAAATTGGTTTAAGAATTTACTCAAGACGTAGTTTAATTATTAAATGGTGTATAATTTTGAAAGGCCATCTGAGGTTCTTGTATTTTGTCGAAATAATGTCGCGTCCTGAACGTACTAAACAAATTAGTGGTCCGTTGACCTTGAAGCCTAATGGCTGCCAAGTCACAGGCATCGGAGAGATCGAGCTGGCAGATGAACTGGTCTGGCAAGATTATTGCCGTCCAGTCAATGTCTGGGAGAGTTCGTTACATTTTCACCCATGCTGTGTCTCGGAAAAGTCTTGGCAGCCCACCCTAAATAAACGTGTTTCGAGTGGCTTAAGACTGATTACAGGAGCCGTGAGTTAAAAAGATAGAGAGGGAGAATGAGACGTTGCATCAAGGAGAGAGAGAGAGAGAGGTTGCAGTCAGATGACACCAAAAAAGCCCACCTCCGCTGTGGTCAAAATAATACCGCAAATCCTAGCGAAAAAAACTTCAGAGCCTTTCTTCACTGGTAGAGCTAGGACCTAAACTTGTGCTTCGCGTTGAAATACTGATTTAAAGTATTAGAGCTCTGCTGTGTTCAGTTATAGTGCACATCAAACTATGGAGCTCATGCTCTATGCTCTGTATAGCAATATCTCAAAATAATTTCTACGATCGGAGCACAGACCCTCCATGTATGGCTTGCATTGCACCTTGAAATCGTCATGAAATCTAACGCAATGTTTGGGAGCATGTTCTGTAAGGTTTCAAACGACGTTCTAGCTTTTAATTAATGTCAAATGATGGCAGAGTGATGTGCCTTGAGGAGGTCTGGCGTTGTCCTACTTCAAATTCCGATCAACTAGAAGTGGAAGAGCGTGTAACTGCAGAAGCTCACGAGCGAGCAGATTAAGGAGTCATTACGAACGCGCCTTGCGTCTTCTTCCACTGCCTCAGAAGTCTGCTTCACCGTCTTAGATTAAAGGTGAAGGTTATCTCGTGGCCTGTCTAAGGTCGGGGGTTAGTAGGGGAGTACGAGACCCTCACTTTTCTGTGGGCCACCATCATGAGAGGGTTGCTCATCTCTCATTCTGCCTTACCTTCCCTGACCCATGGGTTAGGTACCCTTTCCCACCAGCTGAGGGAGCTGCTGCGCGCACGGGGATTCGAACCAGCACCTTCGGGCTTGGGAGCCAGCGCTCTAAGCTTTAGTCTTAGACTACTCCAGATCTTTGGTACTTTGTCTCTTCTACATCAGCTGTCATTGTAATAGTAATCATTCTAAGATTAAACGTGCATGCTTGTCGTTATGGCTTGAAACGGAATAGTTTGATTGGTCTGTAATTTACTCATTTTATATTAGTTTCTGTGATCGATATGCTGGCAAATGTAATAACATTTTTATTTTGTCGATGACGCTTTTTGATAGCAGGTTTCCGTTTATTCTGTGTATAGACCATTCGAGATGGTTAAAGAAAACAAAGTCAAGCATATAGAAGACAGATAGATGATGGCAGTAGATCTGTTCCGATCCCGCGTCTCATTGCAGACAACATCGCGACCATTAATAACGCCGACAGGAAGTCATTTCTCAATTTGCACAGACTGAGAGTCGTCGCCCTTGATGTCGCAGAACGAGACCTGACTGATGTGGGGCAGTAGCTGCATTCCTTCGCCCCAGAGCCTGCCGATGTGCCTGCAGTTGTCGAGAAGTGTCGTATCGTAGTTCCCAGAAACTGATATCCTTTGTCCTTCCAATTTTTAACGTAATTTTTTAAAACAAACACTTCGATCAGCGATGTGCGGTTAACCTTTGAACGCACCCGCGCCAGGAGGGGCTGAGTGGGGGGTGGGGGGTGGGTGGTGGGTAGGTGAGAGAGAGAGATTCCTGTGAAAAGCATGCCATAGGAGGGGTTAGTGGGTGGTGGGTGGGAGAGATTACTGCGAGAAGCATGCCATAGGAGGGGTTAGTGGGTGGTGGGTGGGAGAGATTACTGCGAGAAGCATGCCGGAGGACGTGGAAGAAATACTAATCACAGTCGACACAACGTTTTCTCGTGTCTTTTGCCATGCATCGGGCAGTGGAAGAAATGTTAATAACAGCAGACGCGCACGATTCCTTTGCGTGTTCTTTCATCAAGTCGTTGCTGAATATCTGAGAATATAAGGCGCAGCGATCATTAGATTTCAGCCTTGCGGGCACCCTGTAATTTAGAAAGGCCAAGGTCACAACTGGTTGCTAGAGGCCTTCAGAGATTCAAGATATCATTCCAATGTCATAGACATTTTCAAGTTTTTATAGCAAGATGGCGTTTCTCTTTATAGGAGTAGTGATTAGATCTTTTCCCTTTCCTTCCTGTTAAATCATTATCACTGATACTTTTTTTTCAAGACTGAGACTGCAATAAACCATTTTTCTCCCCCAGTCACTGTTTAGTTCTAATACGATTATTTTTTTTATTAATGTCAAATTACAGATAAGGAGTGTTTTAGGTTTTGATTGCATTAATAAAGTCGCTTAGCAAAGTCTAAGCACCTGGTTGTAAATTCTTTGTACATGGGCTTACGTGATGCATCGTGAGTAGGTTCTAGTCATGAGTCAGAGACTAAGGACCATCCCCACCCACCCACCTATCAACACAAAACGGCTGGTCAAACAGAAGTCAGTGGCAGGAATCGCTTTTGTGACTTGAATTTGCTTGGCGGTCTAGATCTGACTGAGATGTCTGTGATAACTAAACGCGTGTTTTCTGGTCCCAAAAAAGCGTCAAGGTCGTGCTCGATGACAAGACTGGCCTATGGGTCAGAGGTCAAGACCCCCCAGTCCACTGTGGGACAGCTGCTGGGGCCAGCTAGTGTGCCCCCTTCGTGCCCCCTTCATACGTTTCCCAAGCGGTCTTTCCCGGACGCATCACCTCCAACCCATGACTCACCCCTACCATCACGTGCAAGAGTTCCTCAACGGATCTTCCGTCTGCAACAAGTCCCGTTAAAACAGTGTGCAGCACGCGCTACTGCAGAAAGATACACAGTCACCGGAAATTGAACATCACCAGGCAAACCACTTTCTACGGACGACACGTCTGGGCAGACGACAGTACTGCTTGGCGCGGACACCGTGGAGCCGTCTTGTTTTCCAGACCCCTGGCGCCGCCTCTGGAAGTTCAGAACAATTTGGTTTGGCACCGAAGGCTTGCGACTGTGTTAAAAAAAAAGCCACGTTAAGTGTTTATCGCTGACTTGATGCACATTGAACAATTCATAGATGGGATGTAGTTCTGATGTTTTACGATCTTCGTAAGATCTGATGCCCGCAAATTCCGCTGCATGCAGTTAATCGCTCTGCGAACCAGGTTATCCCGGAACAATTGGTTTTCAACAAACAGAACATAACGGAAGCTGATATCTTCGAAGGAATTGCTAGCACTTGCTCGGGCTGTGAATGACTCGGACGGTTACTGCAAATATTAGCATGTTAGCCGTTGCTAGACACATTGGCATTCTAGCCTTTCAATAAATTATTGCCTACTGATGAGCATGCAAACATCGATGGTGATTCAGGCGTAATGAGCGGGAGGGAGGACAGCCGCGACCTTTCTGTTTGCGTAGTGCGTGATTCCGAAACTCCCGCATTTGCATGGATGATCTAGTAGCCAGTATTGACCCGACACAAATACTTTGACATCTAGGTATACGATGTAAGTATAAAATCACGCCAAGAAAGATAGTGTAGTGTTTTCTCATGTTAGATATTGAAGTCGCTACTTAGGTTACTGCCACTGACCAAAACATTTAACGCAATCCGGGTAACTTAGAACCAGAAATTATTCCTTCGGATCTGTTTCGGGTCAGGCCATCGTTATGCATCCTTGAAGCTCCTCCATTGTTGCGTTTTACTGGGCTTGTCGTGAAATATATACTTACTTTGCAGTAAGTGCAGGAAGGGGATGCATGCAACGTTTCGTACCTCCCCCGTTATTGGCGGCCACCTCACTCCGCATGCAGCCAGAGGGGCGTGCTTTGAGCTGATCGCGTCATTTCTCACGTAACACAAAGAGCTCTTGGGGGTCAGTGGTTTCAACATGTAGTTCCCATGCTTTGGGTGCGTGTGTTGAACTGGTCTCAGATTCTCCTGTGTTTCGATCTGAACTGGTTGATCTTAATAACAAAACACAAAAATCGATCGCGTTGCCATTAAAAAAATTCCCGGAAATCTTCATCGGTTTTGTCGGACATGTTCTTGAAGTAGACCTCCCGCCTGTGCTGCGGGTGACGCCGGGAAGTACTGGTGGCGGCACCACCAGGCTGTTATCGCGCTTATCAGGCTTGACGATGTTTGTCTCTGGGTAGTGTCATGCGTCTGTCTATAAGGCGGCTAATCTGGGTGCCGGACTCGCTACGTGCCAGGAGAGATGAAGCCAAGCCTGCAGGGACTGAAGACAGATGATAGCTTTTAAATGCACCCGCTCGACCTCGGCTATCGAGTGTCTTTTGCTGGAGAAGGATGGCTTGTTTTGCAAGGGAGGGGGAAAGGAGTGGTATATATGGATTGTTGCAAGAAGAAAACGAGCGCTGGCATGAGGGATTATTTGCAAGCGAGTGCTGGACTGGTGATGACCCTTCAAGAGCAATATGTAAGCCTTTTCTTACAGTTTCACACTTTCTGTTTGTAAAGGGCGAGTTGGGTTGTGGATGGGGTTGGGGGTGGGTAGACATGCCAATTGGGTAGATAGGAAATAATGGTGAGATTTTACCTAGACTGGCAAACCTGTTTAATAAGTGCATATCAACTGTAGGCCATGGGCGCCTTAAAGTGGTTCCAGAGGCGAGGAGTTCGGAAAGAACCTGGGTGGAGCGTGAATGAACTCTTTTAGGGATCATGCGTTGTCATTTGTGCACAGAAAGACGATAAGGTCTGGTCACTACCGGTGCAGAATGACGGCTTTGGTAACATTTCGTGGAGATCTTCATCGGGAGGCACCGAGGCGTCGATGGTGAGGTTCTGCAGAACAGGAAGAGCATGGGATTGATGTTAAACTCGTTCATAGAAAAAGGATGGGAAGAGCTGTGCCACTTAACAGGACATGGACAGAACGAGGAGTTTTTTGTCGCCTTTGGGAGAATGAGGTATTATGCGTTGAATGTTTCACTAAAAGGCTGCAGAAAGGCTTATTGATTGTTTGAAAGGACGGAGTGGAATAGATTGTTGCGTTCAGCAGGCGGTGTAGAGAAGGGAGTGGATTAAGTTACGCGAGGAAAAGAACGTTGTGATTGATGGTTGGATGGAAGAGGAAGCCGGCAAGTGAGACAGAGTAGACATGCAGACTGTGGCTGCAACATGAGCTCTGGAACTTGAGCCGCGGGTAAACTCAGCACCCGCTAGAATCACTCTGGCGCTAATGAGAAAAAAGAAGAAAACAACAGAGAAAAATTCCCCAAGAAAAGCACTTTTTCCTTGGAGGTTTCATGCTTGCTAGCGACGGCTGTTTAACCACTCACACAGCCACTCACACATGTGATATCTTACTGTGCGTTGGCTGCAAATAGCAGTAGCTCAACGTTGGGTGTACTGAGGTTTAGTCAAGGTCTTTGCAAACACAGATCAACACTACTATCGATCTTCAGCTGTTGGTCTAACTGTTGGGTTCTTCTTTCCTTCCATATCCCTCCAGCGTTTAGCATCGCCTTTAAGCTGACGTCATCTCTTCCGAGCCTCCTCCAGAGTAATAATGATTGTTCTTGTGTATACTTGTCGCCACTACCGAGGTAAGGGCGGTTACCAGAAGAGCTCACTATGTTCTGCATGCGCTTGAAGGTGACCTTTCTTCTAGAGAAAACTTTCCTACTCACGAAATACGTGAATTGTTCAACATGAGGGTAACGGGGAAAGGCGCTTTAAAGAGGAAGAGCCAATGACGTGTGCGCAGTTTCCTACAGTAGATACTGTTTCCTCCGTTGGTAATTTTTTTCCAAGAGGGTACTTACGTACGGGTACCGCTAGTCTAAACGCGAGATGCGCCAAATCTCGCATGGGAAGGTGATGATGGCGGTGGTGTGTGTGTGTGTGGGGGGGGGGAGAAGGAAAACGTGCAGTTGTGTTCCCTAGGGTCATACCAAAGTAATTTTTAAACAAAATTTCATGTTATTCAATTATAATTACAGTTCTGAAGAACTTAAGATTTTCTGGCAACAGCATTTTGTCGCACTTCTGCGATACTGTATTTGAAACTGGTGCCATGCCAAAGCTAGTGACACAAGTCTTTCATTTCTTGCGAGGTGCTAGCGTGCCGCGCGTATAGGACAAGCACAAGTAGTGTAGGTGATAAGATCGGGGCATCACTAACAAAGGCTTTACGACCGCGCTGTGTGTGTATGTGTGGAGGGGGAGAGTGGGGTGGTGCAGTGGACGAAGACTACTGCAAGTGAAAGACAGATAATGTTTGTTTTCTGACCATTAATATATTTGCTGAAAACCGTAAAAAAGTTCCCTAGTCGTCCTTGGCGTAAGCCACATCCCTCCGACCTATAGGTTTGTGGCAGTATCCTGGTGTAAACATATACGATCTCTGCTTGGGGCTCCTTGGCTATTGACCCACCTCTTTCCACCTTCCTCTTACACCTCGTCCGCGCGAAGTGTGCATAAAATGTGTTTTCGCGCGTTAAAAATCCACATTTTATTTATTTATTTATTTATCTCCGGTCTCTTCCGAAAGTACACTCGTCCCCGATCCATCGATTTTTCATGTGAAAATAATAATTTAAACATCATATATGAGCTAATAATAGCTGTCGATACTTGTACGGTAAAACGCCTTTCAGATTTACATTATTTTCAGTTAAAGGATGGTGGTGTAGGCTTCCAGACAACCGTAAGCGAGCGTCTTAACTGGAGGTGACACCAGGACAGTCAACTGTTAGCACCAATTAATCCGTTCTTAACTTGGAACCCAGTTTCTTGTGGTTAGCGATTTTGTTTTCGTTAACGTATTAAGGCGTATCTAAGACCAATTTGCGTTATGCACAGAGTGCACGGAACAGGGAACAGCTATAGAGACCTGTAGCGACTTGAGTTAGGCGCCAATGATTAGGCATGCATATCGGTAATTCGATGATATGTGTGCCTGGCTCTATAGTTCGATAAAGGGATATGCGCAGTGCTAATTCGATGAATAAGTAGGCGCAGTCTGGATCATGTTGGGTTTCTGACGCAATATGTTTTTGAGACAGTATGTTTGCAAACACTGGTTTCAGGTGTTCATAAGATTTTCCAGTTTTCGGAGTTCTTTACAATGAACAAGTCAGTACATTTCCAAAATTCCACCGCATGTCACCACTCAGAAGTGTCCGATGAGAAATGGGCATAAGCATTATGTGCTCCCAGAACACTCTGGGACTCAGGGCAGGCCCACGAGCGGCCAACTTGGGGTCTACAAATGCATGCTGGGTGAACTGGTTCCTTTAACAAGAACATACGGCAGTAACCTGAACTTTCGTTCAGCGCAAAGATATATTAAAAATCTGCATAGTCTAACTAGTAGACATTCAAAATGCTTTTTCAACAAGGAGATACATCAAATGGCTTGGATTTCTTCAGACACTAAGATATAACAAATGGCGTGCATTTTCTTAAAACCGTAAGATATAACAGACGGTGTACTGTCTCTTTCAAGAGAAAGATAACAAATGGCAAGCACTTCCTTTGGCAAGAGAATGGTGCACGCTTTTCAGGCTAGAACACCTGCCCCAAGGAAAGCCAGCCTTTCTGTTGAAACAGAAACCGCAACGGCACATATTTCATACATTGAAATTACGACAAGTGGAGCAGTCAGGCTTTTCGGCCATTGGCAAAGATCACGTGGGAGAAAATAGCAGGGTCCCACCGCAACTTAACAGATTTTCTGTGTATCTGACGTACGGTAACATGATGAATGGCGGTATTAGAACCGGACAAGACCTTCTCAGACTTTTAGAAATTTGATATCTGATCTTTCTACTTCAGTGAATTTAGGCTGTTCGGTGCCGCCGTCACGCGGCTAGGATGTCCCTGATTGAATGCGAAGCACAGAGTCGAGCATAAGTTGGTGGGGGTGACCTGAGCGCATCATCCCCCCGTTATATGCCTTTAGAGACCGGGCTTTACGCCATCCCGTTGCATTTGGGTGGGGAGTGGGAGAAGAGAGAGGACTACGAGGAGGAGAAAAAGTTAAATGAGGGAATAGGAGACGGAGAGGAAGACGACAAAAATAAAGGGAAGTGGGGATCTGGTGTTGTGGGATGTAAACTGATTGTAAGGGTTCTGTAATGCATTATGTTAATATATGACTCTGAGGAAATGACTGTGTTCAGGCTACGCAGGTCTGCAATATTGACAGCAAAGGTTGTGTGTGTGGGTGCGTGCGCATATGTGTGTGTGTGTGTGCGCGTGCTTCGTTCCCAAGGATAATTGTTTCTGTTGCAGTTTTTTAGACAATGACATTCAGATGGCAATAGGTAGATCGTGTACTGTAAATGTTCACTAGCGCGCTCCCCCACCCCATTCCCCGTTAGATTGCAGTAGGTAGAGATTCTACTGCGCACTAGCCCCCTGATCCTCCACCTGCCCAGTTTCCCCGCTGTTTCCTCTGCGGCCCAAGCCCTACAGGACACAGAAATCATTTCCCAGAGCGAGAAGACTGTAACCGCAGTTATGGATTTTAAGATTGCAGTTCGCGGGACAGCGCCATCCTCCGAAATCTGCCGTATCTCCGCGCGACACGTGACCATCCTGTCCAACCAGAAACTGTAGTTCCAGGCCATTGCAGGCTTATCTTCCCATTTGCTGAACGGCGCCGTGCGATGGGTTTACGAATTTGCCGATAATTTACCTCCCTTGACATGAATTGGATTTAAGGGGGAAGGGGGAAGACTTGAAAGTGTCGATTTATAGCCGTTGGATTTTATGAGAGGGTGGAGCTGAGAGACGGGTTGAGGAGGTAGTGTGGGGAGGGAAGACGCAGCTGTAAGCGAGGTGAGTACCCATTGATTTTGATGGAAACGTTGGGGGCGCGCTTTTGACGACTTACGTCCCCTTGTGGCAAGAGTGGGATTGTGGCGGTGTCTTTTCTCTTTACTCTGTCCCCCGCGAGACCCAGAGGAGGAGTGCAGTGGGGGAGGACGACGACTGTTGGGCTCCCACAGGGATGTCTCCACGCAGATGAGTCCGTTCGTGTTTTACGGACACGTATTAGCGGCGCGTGCGTCCGTTCTCCCGTCCGTCTGCTCATTATTTGCAAAACGCGAATTGCTTGTACACGAGTTTGTCAAATTCTCCTGCAGGTCAGTAGGTGCGTTTTGTAGCAATGCGGAGTGAGCAGCTTGTAAATATTTATTTGTGAAGAAAGTTAAGACTTTCCTTTTTTCACCTGTGGTTGCTGTTCAGCCTTGACAGTAGCAGCAACCACCGGCGAACGCAGAACACACACACAAACCACTGACTGCAGGTGTAGGGACTGAGACCAGCAGCATCGTGCATGCGGAACCCGCTGAGCCCTAGACCGTTGTTAGCGTTCTACAGGTGATACGCCTTCACGCCAGAACACTCCGGCGCACGGGCATTGCTACTTACTGCTTTCCGCATTCTAGGAATAACCTAATGTAGTTGTATTGTTTTGACAGCATTTTTAAGTCACGCAGCCGTCACAGTTGCAGTGAAAGAGACTGTAGTTTCCTTTGAGACCATCTTTATTTCATGTCATGTTTTCATCATTGTTTCCCCCAGTTACAAGTTTTATCCCAAATATCATTGGGAAACTGTGTAAATGTACTAAGCAGGGGTGTCCATTGGTTCCTTACTTTGACAGAGTGACAGTGTAAATCGCTTCGCTGAATCGCCGTTAACAATCTGTTTGAAATACGGTAAAGAAATTACACAAATAATAATTAAAAAATAAAACGAGTGACAGCTGGTTCGAGTAAAACATACGGTGACGACAAGGAGACTAGGCCAAGATAAATACCAAGGTAAAGTCAACGTTTCGGAGCATTACCGCTTCATCAGGGCACGACAAAAGACTTCCTTGGCATCTTCTTTGCTGAAAGCTGAGTGCCAAATATACGGAACAGTATTTTATCTTTTACGAAAATAATTGTGATACCTCGTGGAAATATTCATTCTGTCCCTTCCTGACTCCGGATTGTGAAACCGGGTAACATGCAGTCATACCGCAACTTAATAATCTCGATGGGAACTTCCATTTCAGCATACATCTCACCTTACAAAGGCTGTGGAAAATCGGACCCGGGCGCGAAAATTCCACCTATCAAATATTCATGAAGTTTGTTCAGTTTGGACGTGAAACATAGTTTTCATGCTGCCGAAGAGAGGCTTTCGGAACTCTGCAGTGGCCAGACCGCGATATAAAGCGCCGTCTGGCAGATCCCGAGTGAGTTGCCTCCCCTCAGAACTGATAGGCGCGTGGCTATGAAAGGCGTTCAGGTGATTCACACCAGACCCCTCATCATCATGGCGGCGATGCGGGCAGAACGCAAACCATAATCACATTAGTTTGTCGCCCGGTGAAGGCCAGCCAATAGTGTGGATCGTTCTAGATGGCGTGAAATCCATTAAAAAATAAATAAATGAAAGTCAGTCGACCAGCTATGAATATTCATGGGGGACAATGCAGCGGTCGCGATAAATTTTCCCGTTTAAAGTTATTTGCTACGCGGCCTCCCCGAGGTATCCAGGTCACTTTAATTGCTAATCGCGTGCCTGACGGACTTCAACTCTCTCTCTCTCTCTTACTCCACCATCGTCATCCTTCCGAGTGTCAGTATCGCAGTCCTAACATCTCGTCTCGTGGTTCTCCACAGAAAAAAAGCTGTTATAGCGTACTTGGTCTGCTGTTAGTGCGCTTGTTGCGCATGCACAGTTCGCTTGCTATCATGCTTTCACGAATGTTTGTTGGTATCACTTAACGTGCTTTGCCTACACACAAAAATCCTTTTTTTCGCAAAATATTTTGCAGGAGAAGGCGGGTATTTGCATTGTTTAATCCAAGTAGACAAAGCTTTTTTTAAATTTTTTAAATCTCAATTATAACATATTCCTTGACAACTCGTCGTAGTTATATTTACAGTACACTTTCAACTACAATACAATGCACACGATGCAATGCAATACATTTTATTAATTCCTTGAGGGCAATTGCTACAGCTCAGTAATATATAGAATATCTTCACCCACACACGGTCACCCCCACACTCACACGCAATCATAACCCAGTTCATTCAAAAAACGAATGGCAGTCGGAACAAAAGAAATTCTGTGTCTGTTCCTCTTACACGCTGCTGCACAGTAGCGGGGCCCAGATGGCAGAAGCAAGAACTCATTGTAAAGAAGATGCTCGTGTCTGGCGACAGTACCTGAGGCTTTGCGAGCAGCCTGCTGCATTAAAGGGAATGCAGATCCCTCCGTGTAGTGCCCGTGATCTTGGGAGCACATGTTCACGATCCTAATCAGACTATTCCCATCTCGAATGGACAGACTGCCAAACCAGAAAATAAAAGAAAATGTCAAATAACTTTCAATAAAAGATTTGTAAAACAGACTAAGAATTGTGCTGTCAACAGAAAAGGATCTGAGTTTCTGCAGTAGAGTCGCTGATGGCTTTTCTTAACTATGGCATCAGTGTTCACGTCCCACTTCAGCTGACAGTCAAAAACGTGTACCCAGATTCCATAATCTCCACAGGTTCATCATGAACAATACAAGGTGATGAAGCACTCTTCTTCCTTCTAAAATAAAAAAATCATCTCTTTAGATTAAGAAACATTCAAATCAAGATAGTTATCATCAAACCAACTGAAAAAACTACCTCCCCATGATCATCAATGTCGCCATGAAGTAGTGTCAACAGTGCAAGTGTCATCAGAAAATTTAACAAAACTGAGAAAATAATTTCCCGAGCAGTGCTCTAGAAGCTAGTGTCAGTGTTAAAAAAGCACGTTAATTACTTCTCTTATTAGAGGCGAAAATCTCTGCATGTAAGCAGTGCACATCCGTTGGCAGCAACCATTAAGATTTCTAGTCGCCTCTTGTGCACATTTGCTTGCTTGCGCGTGCTGTGTATGTGACTACTGCATTCTTTGCCAGCCCAAACACGGCATCTGTTGAAAGAAGGAAAACCCCAACTTTTGGGGTTTTTTTCTCCCTGAAGAGTAGAATAAGAAGTAAAGACCTCAAATTTCGAGCTTTAATTCCGGCACCTAAATGTGACTCTGATGTCCCCTGCAATAAACGTCTTATCTGAGAAAAAAGCGGGTGGTAATAGGGACAAAGAACTTGTGAATGGCGAAAATGACCCGTCTGCGCATCTCCATGCGCAGCTTTAAAAATGGAGGGTAAAACGAACTTTTCATACAGGAGTAGTCGTACGGGCGCTCTCCCATTCCCACATTTCTCGCACTTTCGTGTTCTGCAACCACTTCTGGCGATCCTTTAATGGTACTCGGAGGACCACAGACTTAATGACCTCCATTGCTTGCTTTAGTCGCTTCGGAGTTGTCGTAGCCGTTAGCATTCGCAGTTTTAAGAGCTTGGCATTGATCCGATCCCGGTTGAAACGCTTTTTTTTAATTTATGGTCGCATTTTCTCGGGCCAAGTAACGGCTCAGCACAGAAAGCGAGATCATACAGTCACACACAGCAAGGAAATAAGGCGAGGTCATACAGTAACAGCACAGCAAGGAAGGTGTGGTCAAACAGCAAGAAAGGCGAGGTCATACAGTCACAAACAGAAAGGAAGGTGAGATCACACACAAACAGCCAGGAAGGTTATATCATACAGCCCTCACGCACGTACCTGTATGCGCCCACACTAGAAAGAAAAAGGTGCGAGAAATCACTGCCTCAGAACAATGGTAACGCGTACCTTTCCTCAACAATGTCCTTGGAAAAAAAAAAGTGCAGAACCGCGAGGACTTCTTTCATAATAAGCCTGTGTCCCTTCAGCCTTACTTTTCGGAACCCAGCTGTCCCTCCAGCTAGAACTTGGAAATCTTGACTTGTCAGGACCCAGCGCAGCTCTGGCGACATGCAGACTGCATTTGCTTACGGCCAGATAATTGGGACCGAAGACCTTGATCAGCGGTGTGCAGGCATTGGCCTAACGAGCAGGCCGCCCGCTGCCAGCAGCACACACAGTCTAGCGGAGTCCAGGCGCAAGAGCTGCTAGTGGCTACGCTCGTGAGCCGGCGTGGACAAAGAACCTTGTTCCACTGACAAAAGAGCTTACCGAGGGAGATAATTAAGAGAGGCGTTGATGCGGAAGGAGGCAAAGCAGAGTAGTGGGAGAAGGTGGGAGTTAAAGCAATCAATACCCTGTTCCCCCACCCTCCCCACGGCAGTGTGAAGCGCTGAATTATTTCCAGTCTGTACCGCAGAAAGTGACGAAATAGCAGCAGCAGCTGCTGTTTTTATATTTTTATTCTGCGATGCTGTACGTCCCACGTGTGCGATTACATCTTGATTCATCTGGAGTGCATGTCTGCAGCGTACAGCAGGGAGAGGGTGGGTGACTGCGAAACTCGCTTTCGTCGGCAGTTGTTCGACTAGAACTAAAGAACTAGAGGCGACATAACAAAACAAGCTCTTCGTCGGTCTGTCTGCTTCTAATTTCCCCACTGAAACTTGTACAAAATAATCCTTAAAGAACGCATTGCTTTGAAAAAAATCTACATGGTGCTTTTGCTGATCCCTAGCAAAACAAGCAAATTAGCGTGAGGATGGAAAACTGTACGGAAATAGGTGCCTACAGCTACCCAAAGGTTGGGTCAGGGTAAATGTGTTTTATATATAGCGCACGGCAGGCCGCCAGTTTTTGACTGCGACCGATATCGCCTTATGTGCTGGGTAGCTCTATTAGGGTTGTTCTGGATGTCTAATATGTCACTTGACAGACGCTTATGGCTCTTTTTTTCAGATGGCGAAAATTTCTGAATGATTCTGACTTGACTGTTACTGGCGTCATCAGGATACATCCAGCGGCAATAAAGATAACTGGGATATACAAAGTATGTGAGGTAATTATTTATTTGCCCCACACCCCCGGTATTTTCCAGTTTTCTCGTCTTTGCAGTCTTTCTTTCAGGGAGAAAGTTCACATATTCTCTTCTTTTCTTTGGTTGTGAAGTATTATCTAAATTTGGAATTTTTAAGATATCCGATTCGCTCAAATTTAAAAATCACTCTCTTGCTCAAGTTCTGCGTTCTTTTCTCAATATTCTGCGAAATATTAAAGTTAGTTGACTTCTGCTTCCCTTTTTTCAGCTTATCTCAGTTTCATTTACAAGATACGCGTCTCCTGTGTGGGTTACGTTCTCCCAGCCACAAGAACTGTCCGGAGATAACCGCTCTTCATACTCCTCGGTGTGCCGTTGCCGAGGACAGTTTTGTAAATAATGGCGGGCTGCCGTTATGATCCAAAGTACTCCATGCGGAAAGCTCTCATTTGCTGTAGATTTAATATCTCCTCCTCGCTATCCTGTGATTTTTCACTAAAAACCAATCTACATGCCCGGGTGATCAACTTTTTTTTTAAAGCCATTCTTTCTATTCCCTCGGCCTTTGCTTTTAAAATGTGGACAGGACCGCGGAGAAGATTTCTGGAATGGCAAAACCAGCTTGGCTATAGTTAGCTTTCAAGCTAAAATCTGTACCCTTTGCTTGTTACTCAGTAATGGTGCCTTGGGAAGGATACACGTTATAGAATTCAAACCTCAGAAGCTTTAAAGCCTTTCTCTGTACGAGAATGTTAGACTGATGAAAACTATTCCTGACAGTGGGAACAGCTTCTCTAGGTAGACCTTTTCCCCTTAATACTGCACTGTTATGTCCAAAAACCACCTTTCCCTTTGTTCTTTTCTCACGCCAAACCCCAACTCACCAAACGCTTGTCGCGTCTGTCGGTGGCAGACTTGCCGCGGCAGTAACGTTGCTATAATTGCTGATGACAGCTGTGCAGCGATCTTTGTTTAACGGCCAGTGATGGACATTGGTGTCGTCTGCCACCTGCTCAGACGATCTTCATCTATATTTACTGATTTCTCTGCCAGCAGACAGATTACTTATGCATCTCCTGGCGCACGGGTCACCGGCGCCTTAGGGCGCAATTGTGCTGCAGTCTGTTCCACTGGCGCCATGAGATACTTCACTTTATTTTCCCTCAGCTGCTTCCCTGTATTTCTTGCTCATCTTTTTTTCGACATCCTTCCCGGTTATTCCTTCTCTTCCCTCCCGCCCCCCACTTCCCTACCGGGGGCTGTCGAAGTCTTTGGCATCAACCTTATGTACGGACCGCAGCATTCTGGGATCGATGCCGATAGCAGCTGGTCTTATGAGGAAAGGGAAGGGGGAGAACGTATGGAACGAGGAGGAAGAGTAAGGGGACGGGTAGTCGAGGGGTACGTGGATCTGATCAGCACGCACTCGGAGTCATAGAGGTGTCTCCGGCGATGTCGCGTGGACAGCAGTCAGCTGGCAGACATACCACACGCTACCGACATCTTGTCAGGCAGGCCAAGATCGGCTATGGCCAATTTTCCTTCGCCTCAGAGTACACTTGGATATTCTTCTCATAATTTCGAGACAGTGCCAGTGTGATAACAATGTTCTTTGGACCTAAATCCATATTTTCTAGATCTCAAAAGCGTCAGGTTTCGTGGATGCTGTTTTCTGACTTGGGATTTTGATAGGATTGTTGTTAATTTTATTCTGATTGTTTTAAAGTAGCACGTTCTGAAGTAGAAGAGACATAAATTTGCTTATGGTTTCATATCTGGGAGAAGGAAGTTCGTCTGTGACTAAGCTCATTTAGAATAAGCGATCCAGTACTCGGGTTTATTTATTTAGATTCCTTACACATACATTGTTTGGAATCCTCTACAAAAAGGAAGGGGACATAATCTATTGGATAGATCTAGCTTTGGTCGAAGAAGGCAGAAGCCGTTAATTTTTTTTTAACGATTTTTAGAACCAGGGAGGTTCACTGGATTTTGGAAAGGGTTTTGCTTGCAAGGATCAGTACGTTTAAAAACTGGCACAGGATCTGGCATTTGGAGGTGCATTGAGGGGAAGAGAGAGGCAGTGAAATATTGATGGAAATAATCGAATATTACAGGCAAACTAAGAAAGTGTCCAAGTCTCCCTGGTCTTTGGGAGAGGGTGTTGGGACGGGCTATGGAAGGAGGGAGGAAGGCGCACGCACAAATTTGTATGTGCGTGCATGTTTTGGAGTATGTGTGAGCGCGTGTATTCACAATGCCAACCATTGGCAATAACCTGGAGGACAAATGTCTGTCGGAATTAGGCAAAGGTTCGAGAGGGAATAGCAGCCAACAGTCCCAGACTGTGTAAATCTGCCAGCGAGGGCCGTATACAGTTCGGTGCCTTGGAAACGTGCGATTTCCGCCGCGACGTCCCAATACAAGGGTCCTGATGGCCACCAAGATAGTGGCGAGAGAAGGGGCTCGGGGAGGATTGGTCCCAAATCATGGGTATTTACCTCATAGGATTCTTAATCTCGCACACCATTAACAGACCCGTTTTCCATTACGAAGGAAGGCCTAGTGATGTACTCGTCTATCGTCCACAAATCCAGAAACCGTAAAATTTAAATATAATCATCTTCTGTAGCATAGTTTTGCCGTTTATCTGGTCTTCGCGGTAAACCGAGAATTGTGGTGTAGGTTTCGAGGGTGGAGAGCTGATTTGAAAGGAAACATCTATAGATAAGCCCGTAGGAAACCCTCGACAGCTATCAGAACTACTGCCTCAGCCTTTTTCTCTGCGCTTTCTGCATGCTGTTCATGATAAAAACGTGGGGTTCTCTTTTTAGTTAATAGACGTGACTATTCTGTCAGAATAACATGTGGATAAACAAGTCACTCTTATACTGGAAAGAAATGTTAAAGGAGGCTGTTTATATCGACGCCGCGTTTCAGTTTTCAAGAGGCTCCCATGCGGTCTGTGGACAGATATGATTAGCAAGGAAGGAGATCGATTCTGTGTGAATAGCCAAGTTGTTTTGGAACAGGAGCGGAACTTTGGAAGAAATGTTGCCACCTATTATATTAGTTTGTATGATAAAGGAGATGGGTGCTGGCGCGTCACTGAGAGCTCCTTGGTTATTGCAAGACAGCGTTGCTATGGTTATATGGAGACTGTGTTCATGGTTACTTCAGATTATTTTGGGGCTGGTTATTTAAGGATGTTGGTGCCATAATGGAATACTTCGCTAGGATTAGTCTTGTAACAGTCGGAGTGTCGTATTAGCTCTCAACACTTTAAGCTGAAACAAGGTTCTATCTCTCGCCTTTTGAAACTCATGCCAGTCCGTCTTTGCATCCTGTAAGACAGGTGGTACTGAAAGCGCTCGGTCGATAAAGAGCAGAGGATGTCTGCAGTGCCAGTTATCATAAATGTTAAAAAATAATCGAGCAACAACAGCTGTCTAACAACAGCCACGGCACACTGTAAAATCGTCCATGGCAGCTGCAGCTGACACTGATAACCAGACGTACTAACCTATTGGAAATGGTTTTATTGTGATGACATAAACTTTCTAGATTTATCAAACTTATTAATGGCAATTCAGAAACTGCATATGCTTAAGTGTTCCTGCACAGATATGAGGATGTGGGAGCAAGTACATTTTATATTGCGTGTTTTTACTAGGGTGCACAAAACACGTAAATGTAATAGTACCCTTTTGCGGGTGAAGAATAAATAGGAAACAACAAACAGGACATTAAAAAATGTTTTTGGGTGGTGGTGAGAAAAAAAGGATACATTTCTACCCACACACAATAGGTCGGCTAGTATTGGTCACGTGGCATGGCATCAGAGATGTGGCCTATGTCGAGCAGCGTCGTGCATGCCGGATACCCTCCAGGCTGCAGATACTGTCCAGACACAGCCCAGTGTATACAGAAACTAACTGACTGTGCCAAAGCCATGCATGTCGTGGGGCATCAAGATGCAGCTATTTTGATCATGTAGACTGTTTCCATGTTCCGTGCTGTGCGGTGACCTATCTTGTTTATCATTTCAGGCTCACCGCTCTCACCAACTGGTCTATTTTTTCCTAATTCACAGGGGAGTACTAGAAATAGATAATGCATGGACAATTATAGTGGAGTACATCAAACACTCTCATAAAAGCGCAATGCAAAATTTGGTTGATCACGTTCATTCACATAAACGAAGAACTACCCTCGTGCATACGTAATTTGTAAACCTGCCATCGAAAACTTTGATCTAATTGTTTATGAATTCTTATTCTTATTATACTTTAACAGTTTCTTATATGCTATTGCATTTGGTCATTTTCGAAACCGAACAAGTAACTGGATTTCCTACGCCTGATTTACAAATAAATAAAGGTATTTGTCACAAATCTAATTTACATCACAGGAATAGCAGCTTTTTATAGTTACAATGAATGATGCACGTTGCAGTATTCCAAAACCAAATAGTGCACTCTGCCTCTGGCAGTCGAAAGGTAGCGGTTTTTGTTTCGGTGTGGGGTTAAGAGAGGAGTTAGAAGTTACGGTTTAGGATTAGGTATGAGCTTCGGTTTGCACATGCTAGTCGAAGCCTCATCTGCCACCTTGGTCTCCAACCGCCAGTGCTAGCACGCTGCGACTTTGACAAGCAGGACGTTTGCACTCTGATTCCGCCCTGGCACACGTCAGTTGTGCCAAGTTGGGACTACACGTGATGGGGGGGGGGGGGCAATTTCACCTACGGACAGCGATACGACACGTCATCAGTTTGCCGCCGACCAATCAGCGTTCTGTTTGGTCACACTGCAGCTGTCTGGTCTGCTCGTGGTAGTCATGGCATAATGTGACACTTGCTGCCGAGTGCTGGCAGCAGCTGTTGACAACGTATGTTACGACAAGGCGGCAATGCTTAGACTCTGCGGATTTGGTTCTCGGGTTTTCCAACTCAAAGTTTGATCAGTGTTGCCAAGAAAGCTACCTGGCACCAACCAGTTGGAAAGTTGTCGACTATTGCTTTTATTTAAACTCATCTTTATGCGGTCGAATCTGTTTATAGAGAACACACACACACACACCTTTCTTCGGGTGAGGTAACCTGCTAATACATTAACTAATAGACTAGAAATGCTAATTTTGATCCTTTGATCATTACCGTAAAACGTTGAGGTAAAAGATGCATTCGTCTGCAAGAAGTCCGCCATCCATCATCCATCATTCGGCGCACGCAGGCGTCAGTCGACTTACTTTCCCTGTATTGTATAACGTAATTACTGGAGCAACGTTAGCTATTTGTTTGAATACAGAAGAACGTAATTTAATTACCAAGCTGGATCTGTGGAAGAAGAAATTTCTGTGTTTGGGTTATTTGTGGTCAGACTAGGCACAAAGATTGTCCATCCAGTCTCTTTGGTACACGCGAGGAACCCTAGCGGCGCTAGGTGTGGTCAGTGGTCGTTCTTTGCGTGTGGGAAAACACCATGGGACCGAGTTGCAAAGGGACAGGTTACTTAAATACGTCCGTGACGTAAAATTTGTTTTTCTGCTGCACGCAGATCACGTGCAAATCAGGAACCAGATCTCGCCCGTCTGACAGCCAAGAGGCTGTTCTGTTTAGTACTGGCTGGCACTATGTCGTTGGCTTCGTGGAGGCGTGCTACTTTTGGCATCAAGAATGTCCTTTGTAGGAGATGGGGAGGCTCTGATTTCGCGGCCAGGAGCACGGTGAATTGCGAATCTGGGCAAATTAAACAATTTACGGTCGCGAAGTGATGAGGCAAGTTCATTCCATCACATAAATGGCGGAGGGGGACGGCATCAGTAAATTTCCGTGAATGTGACACTCGTAACTACCAGGGGACGACAACTGATGTACACCCACCGTCTGGGAAGGCGAGAAAGTCAGCGAGGCTTGATTACTGCTCTGCAGTTCTTCGCCGCAGTGTTCGTGGGAGTAAGTCGGAGGCAACGAATGCGACACAGGATTTCGGAAATGCCGTCGGTGAGAATGGAAGGAAATGCCGTCGGTGAGAATGGAAGGAAATGCTGTCGGTGAGAATGGAAGGTAGTTTGGAAGAACAGAGCACGTAAAGGTAAGTTATTATTTATGTCGCGGTTGCAAAGTGTTAACTATATATCTTGCCACTGAACATAATTCTTAATGCAACCGTAATTTGGGCCTGTCTTACGACAGGCAGGAAGAGGTAAAAAGAGAACAGTTGGAGACACAACATAATCAGCTGTCGACATTTTAAATAGCTTATGTTTGCTTATTCACACACAAACGTGCGCACACACACACACTCGATTATATATAAAATCTAACCAGGGGATGGGGGGAGGCAGTTAAAAAAACTGACCAAGAGGCAGGGGTGGGGGAAGAGTAGACGGAGCTAATGAAGAGGTGGAGTGGACAAAAGTGGCGAAGAGGGTTGAGTAGACAAAACTAAGACGATGGAGTAGATGAAACGACCCCGGGGAGGGGGGAACGACGAAGATTGGTGGGAAGGGGGGGGGTAGAAAAACTGATGAAGAGGTTAGGAAGGTAGCAGTGCAGGAGAGAGAGAGAGAGAGAATGAGAGGGGGTTCGATCGGTGGTTTGCACACGTTAACTGATTAAAGGAGCAGACGAAGGAGGTAGGAGTGAGGGACGATGTTTGAGAAGATATAGTGTTTGGCCGCTAGGCAGCCCGGGGACCGGCGAAGAAAGCGGAACATACCGCACGATATTGCCGGTTCGCTGTGAAACAGACTGCTGCAGAAATCAGGGATTGTTGACTTGGCCAACACTTCGTCAATGACCGGTGATGGCCGCCATGTTGACTCACACGCTGACTCGGGGGATGCTAGCGCCGCCTGTAATGAATATGACTCTTGAGAGTCGGTCGAGCGTCTGTTTGGCATCGGCGTCTCGGCTGGCAGATAATGAGAGCCACGCCATTTCCTCAGGAAAAGAGTCGCCAGAAGTTTGGTTTTCCTGACACTATTCCGACAAGTACTTTACCGTGGTGTCTTTGGGAAAAAGGAGAAGGAAGTGGGCGGGGAGGGGACAGTAAGGAGGGGAGTGAAACAGCTACTTGACTAACGGTTGTTAAACATTATTGTAATATGTTGGGCAGGAGCCAGACAACCCCCTCCCCCAGTTTAAAAAATAAGAACAAACCACCCAGCTACTGCAAGCCTTACATTAGGGGCCGCTGTCGTAATCTGTTTTGATCCCCACTTGGGACCGCGAAAGAGCAGCCGTTACGGCTGCTGCAGTCAAAGGCAATCAGTCTCCTGTCCACTGTCCCTCCGCCTCCCCCCCCCCGCCTTAGGGTGCCTGTGTAGACGAGGTCCTGTGGCCTCGATTCGTGCTGTTGAAGTGTTCTCCATTCATTGTCCATTCATCTGCCACTGCCATTGCCACTGCCCGGTCGTAGGTGGCGCTAGTACCCAGTGGACGAGGTGGACGAGGTGGCGCTGGTACCCAATGGGCGAGGTGGACGAGGTGGCGCTAGTACCCAGTGGACGAGGTGGCGCTGGTACCCAGTGGGCGAGGTGGACGAGGTGGCGCTAGTACCCAGTGGACGAGGTGGCGCTAGTACCCAGTGGACGAGGTGGCGCTAGTACCCAGTGGGCGAGGTGGACGAGGTGGCGCTGGTACCCAGTGGACGATTTGGCCAGACTTCGTACGTAACTGGACTGCCGCTGAGACCGAGTGAAACACAGAAGCCGGCTAGCTGCATGCAAGGTTCCAGTGCGTGCCGTCAGAGCTATAAAGAGCTGTTTCGACAAGCTTGTGTCATTTTGTGTGTCCATCAAGTGGAATTTGCTCATTAAGATAATGGGTAATCAGAAATCCTGACCCTATTCAGTGATATGTGTCCATTAGCATAATTAAAAATTATGTCCTCGCCTATTAGACATTTGTCCATTATTCTAATTACAAACTTCGACCTGGTCTTGCACACGGTGAAGAAAATAATCGACCATAATGGTGTTCCCCAGAATCCCCCCACCCCCAACACGTAGGGAAATGAATTGAGGGAGGAGGGGTGGAGAAAGAGGTTCTGCGTGGCAGCTCCGTTAGTATATGACTGTAACCTGACTTGTGACAGAAAGCGGGTGAAATACGTAGACTGCTTGCCTTCTTACTCAATATCCCCATTTGTATTCCTACTCAATTTTCCACCGCTATTTATGTTTATTCCTTCTTCACATACCCGCTATTTTATTTGTAACCAAGACTGTACTAGGGCGCTGGGCTTCATATCGGGCTGGATTGTCTCCCTTGGTGGGCTGTCGCCTAATTCTTGCTGTCATTTTTACACAGACGTGGGTAATAGGGTTGTCTGACCTTTGGAATCAGGGATGTCAGAGCCTATCGAAGCGTGTGACTTGTTCATCATGGAAGCCTACTGCCAGGCGGCGCTGCGCAAAACGAGTCTGGGATTGTCAGCTTGTGCGCTTCTTGCTTGTCTGCCACGTCACAGGTCGTGACGCGACTTTTGACTTCCGGACTCCCACATACACCATTTCATGTCGGGGGGGCGGGAAGTGGAAGGGAGTTTGTCCTCGACAGACCGAATCTTAGGCGAGTTTTATAGACACGAAGGAGGCCAAGAAGGTACGTGACTTTATGCAGTGGAATCAGGTCTGTGTGGTAGGATTTCTGCCCTTACAACCATAGCGTTACTCGAGTTTCTTGTGTTTGTAAAAAAAAATTTTTGCAGTTCCTACGCGATCAGACAAGCAGATTAGATCTCGGACAAGGTGAAGAGAAAAGTAACTTGATGTCTTTTAGTTTCACGTCCCTCGCATTTGAATCAGCTTGGCTACAGGAAGCGGTTGCCACAAAAGAGCAAGAAGGACTTATTCCCCCTGTCCCGTCGTCCCGACCACCCTTTCCCACTTTCTTTTTGACGTGCTTGGCGACTCTAACAGTCTCACGAAGTGGAAACAGTCTTATCTTGACACGTTTCTTTTTTGTTTTACTGATTTTAAACGCGTGCCTACCCAGACAAGCCTGGGCCAGTGCTGTCCAAGATTGTGATAATAAAGAATGATTGTCTAGACTGGCGTTGATGGTGGAGGGGGCGCTGCCATGTCTCTGGAACTTAGCGAGCTGCCGTCGGAAGGAAAGGAGGGGTGGACCAATCATAAACAGAGCTCCGTCTTGACAAGCAAGACTGTACTGCGTGGCCGTGCTCACGAGATCTGGGACTGCCACGACGCTCTGTTATCTGTCATGTCTGGCATTCGTCTTTCTCTCCAACTTCTAGGGAGTTTGGCATTGGTAGGGTTAATTCTGGTGACCCGCTGAGCCACCGTAGAGACCATCTGCAAGTAAGAACACGAGATGGAAGGCTTGTTCATTGGTGGCGGCGGTGGTAGTAGTGATGACGAGGATGATGACTTCTGACGCACACCAACAGATCTCTTGAAATACTCCAGCTGACTTGTTTCTACTCTCAGCGAGAGGGAGAAGATGGAGTTGGATGAGTGGGGTAGGGGAAGAGATCTAGACCCTCTATTGGAAACAAGGCTCCTCAGGCTTTTGAAAAAATCAGACTGGCATGTACTCAGAAATGTTATTATTGCTTCTTAACTATTTAGCCAGACGAAAGGCTCTGAAGTTTCAAGTTGAAAGTTCGAGTCTGCGGGAATAGTCTATCGGGATGTGTTAAAACCTTATGCGTATAGCTTATTTATCGCGAATATGACCAGTGTTGGCAGTCTTTGACACTTTTTAGTTCATCCACCTCATAAAGCCGTCTGACTGCTAAATATTTTCCTCCCAGATCTTTATTGCTGGTACCAATGACTCAACTGATTCACCCCAATAGGACTAGCGGGTAAGGAAGGGGAAGACTGAGTACACTATAGTGCAGCTATACAGATGTCCGGCTTATGGTTCTTGACAACGTAATCCACGCATCTCCTTCACGAATTAACATGATCTATTTCGACAAAATTGTAAACTTTGTGCGTCCTTGTGATAACGGGAGAAAAGTCTAGCCCAAGGAAACGATGGTGTTCAATCCGCTTGTGATAAAACGGGCAGCTCGCCAACTTCACGGGGTCAGGGGTCATACGCGTGCTGCACGTTCGTGGGTCCTGGGTGGCCTGGAAACCGTTGTTGCAGCGCCGGTGGGCAGCCGGCAAAGGAAGCCGCAAGAGAGTGGGAGGAAGGGGGAGGGGCGCACCCGCGCGGAGATGATGTAATCAACACGGTAAAGTTCTTTGTGAAGTCCGACCGCTAGTCATCGATCAAGCCTCTGGGCGGGCCGCAGTTGAATTCTGGGAATGATCTTTGCACCTTCGTGTCGCTTGCAGCTGGCGCAGTCATGCACCGTGGCCAGATACAGCCATTCGCTCGCGCGCTTCATTCATCCTCATCTCTTCCCCCTCCCTCTCCCCCACCAACCGAACCTCACTCCGTTCTGTCGCTACCTTTGTCGATATCTCGCCAAACCGCTCAGTCTTTCCCACACACACTTCCAGAACTCTGAGCTGACGTCAAGAGAAGACATTTGTCACGAGATAATAAACCAAATATCGCTGCCATTAACACCGGATAAACGGACGCGTTTCCATGTTTGCTCATGTGTGAGAATGCATGTGCATGTGTGCATGTTTTTGCTGTGCGGATAGGAGTTATGTGTGCGTGTCTGCTGTGTGTTTATGAGGTAGTGTATGCGTGCGCGAGCATGTTCGTGCATGCTCTGCCTGTCGTCACGAGTCCTGGGTATGGATCTTGGTGGAACATGCGAGCTGACATCGTTATGTTCGGAGCGAGCGCAAGTGCGTGCGCATTGCGTAGTGTTCACGTGTGCGTGCGTGATGTCATCAATGATAATTGATCCAGGATTGGTGTAAACGTGAGTTTCACGGAGCAGTGGAGACGTTTACGTTCCAGCGATCTGTGCGCGCCATCCTATTGACAAAATCCTACAGCGGCCCGATGCCGGAACAGGCAGCCATAAATAGACAGCACGCGCGGATGAGCGCGGACAACTGACCTACAGAACTCAGACCGACAGGCAGTCGAGAGATGGGCATTGTGGGACGCGGCCCGTGTGTGTGCACAGCTCTCCAGCCCCGCGGCAGGTGAATGCGTGTTGATGAGTCTGGTCCAAAGAATAATTTTCGGGGCTCAGAGACTTGTTATCCTGAATCTAGGTTTGGGGCGAATTAAATACCCTTCAGTGAGTCGGATGTTGGATGTTTGGTCAGGGCAGTCGTTAATCGTTCGGTTCAAACGTGCCGGCTGTTAAAATGAATCATGCTTGTATCTCTGGTGCAACAACGTGTCTAGATTACTCTTATGCAAAAGCAAACTGCACAGCGTGCACCGCATTGTCAAAGGGAGATTAGCTTCTCTAGGTCCAATGTTAGACTAAGCTATTCGTTGTTTTTTCTGTAGTTCTTTATTGCCTTTCCTAGCCAGGCAGCTCTTTGGAGAGTTATTGACATCTGCCCTACCAGTCGCACTGCACTTTTGTGTCATCTTTAGTAAAGGTTTTATCAAGTGTGGCCGGTTAAGATCGCTGACTCGAGTCCTCACTATGACCTGGGGTGAGTGTGAACATTTTATCAACTGTGGCCGTTTGATAAGAGACTTCTGTACGACCTGGGGCGAGGTCGCCGCTACAGCCTTGCATGGTTGCATGCTAAGGCAAAGTACACGGCAAGCAGTTTAAAGATAGTTATTGGTAAAATTATTGGTAAAAATGTTTGCCTGGGCTGTAGGTTGGCTTTGCTGTTGTGAAGTTCTGATTTCCTCTCATGATCAGGCAGGTACAGCTGTGTAAACAAGACTGCGGGAGAATTGTCTTTTTCTTTGCATGGGCTAACTCGCTCCCCGCTTCGCACCAACACACCCATCTTCTCATTGTTTGGCGGTCACTTACTGCTGCAAGCAAGCAGACGGGCGCACACAAACGTTTACCACCAGCGCCACTACCCTTGTTGCCGCCAGGGGTGACCAGCGAACGTGAGAAGGAGAGTCCCCTGTAAACGTGACTCGTCACCTTTGACCTTACTGTGCTGTGACCTTTCTGTAACAACACCCTGGTGCTGAGAGAACGCACCACCTCTTGGCCTCACCTGTTAAAATATTTAGAACGTTTTAGTGTGTACTGAAGCTGAAAGATTGTTCGAAACGTTTTACGGTAATCTTGTACAGGTGACTGTACGTTTTCCTCATGCTAAGCTGGTCGTTGGCTTTGTTTAGACGAGCGTTTTTCGAAAGAACTACGACAATAAGCATCCAGAGTTGCGTTTCATGAGGTTCGTGTCTGCACTTTCGGTTATAGCAAGGGTCGTAAGGTCGTTCAACTGTGTATGTGCAGCTTTACGTATGAATAGGATATACGAACGCCCACCACCCAGGTTATCTGAAGGATGGGTGAGGGAGTTTCAACTCTTCAACAGCATCTGACCAGCTGTCGTTTTATTTAGACAGTTTAGCAGACCAAGAGTCTGCAGTTCTCTGGCCTGCCCTCCACCTCTTCTCTCCCTGATCCCACATTCGTTGCTATGGACGGAAAGTACAGACATTATAATGGTTGGATCGAAAGGTGCTGCACCCTTAGCGCTAAAGGTAGTTGTTTGAATTGTTGTGCATCCTAACAAACGAGATGACCAGCGAATAGAGGCTTCTGCCGTCAAGAGTCTTATGTGGAAAGAACGATTGCTGCATGAGCAGGCCATTCCGTGAGTCTGTACTGTTGAAAGAGAACTCCTGCTCTCAACACAGAGATAATGAGACGAAGAAGAAAAAGAAAATCTGCAGACGTCCTTGAAGAAGAAATTTGCTAATTTTTTTTTCATCGCCGTGTACGTCAGTCCATGGATTGGTGCCTCCCCTGTGGTTTGAAAAGTGGAAGACGACCAGACATGGAAGGAAGGAGATAAGACAAGGAGTTCGCCCCCCTCCCCTCTTCTTCCTACCCTAGTTGTAGTTGGAAAGAGTGTAGGAAACCCCGAAAGGCGCAACTCGTTCTTCCAAGGAGAACTGCGTTTGAAGATGATGTCGGAACTTGCAGTGAACACGACTTCAGCATTGCGCATGGATTGCCCCCCCCCCCCAACATAAGTGACTAAGACATTACGAGGTATACAAATTCAGTCTGAGGATTCTGAATCCCAGAATCAGTTCCAGCTGCGCTGAAACTTTGAGTCTGTTATGCAGGAGTTGAAATAGATGGACGTGGTTTTTGAACCAGATTTACTCAGCGTACAGTGAATGGAAGATTTTATTGTTGAAGCAGGATCTTTTGTGTACTGAAGTAAGTCTAAGGGTGGAATTTTTTTAAAGCTAGTGGGTGAGTGAGTAGTGTCGGGGTGGGAGGGGGGAAGGAAGGGAGGGGACAAATGGAGGAAGACAGGGATGGAGACAGAGGTCGGGGGGACCTTACTTGGTTGTATCGAAACCGTTCGGGTAAAAAAAAAGCCGATATCGGATCTCTGCACAAACGTCTCCCTCTGTCACTTACGCACGTGCGCCCCCCTTCCCCCACAACAGCATGCACGCGCACGAAACAATAGGAAATATGCTACACGTGTGATACATGTGACAAACCACAGAGAAAAGGCTGAACTGCGATTGTCATGCCTTGCAGAGTGACTTATTTCCGTTAGAATGAGTAATGACTATTGATTCAGGCAGGAAGACCCTGCGGCCTGCTGTCTGTTATTACCTAATGATTACGAATACCAATCTAGTTTTTAGCTCTGTTCCTTTGTCAGGTCTGAGGGCTTGTCAAGGATGTTTGTCAGGACTTAAGTTCACGCAATGTTTTCAATCGATGTGAAAGTTCACTTTATCCAGTCCACGCCACGTCTCGTTTTAGAAAAAAATTGAAACTGTTAATCTTTGGAGTAACATTCATTTTAAGTGGTTGTCGGTCTTCACGCGATGTAAAACTAAACTCGTATAGTCTGGTCATGGTGAGCCTAGTTTTATGGACACGAATGTCGTGTTTGGGTTAGACTTCCTACGTTCTGGTATACAGTGTGACGTCACGGCCTACGACCAGGGGGCCTTCTTGCAGGCAGTGGCGAAACATGCGCAGCTGTGTGCATGACTGGGCTCACGTGCAGACAAAACTCCTATCAATAATCTCATTCATGTTCTTTCTGCTGAAGGTCAAGGCTATTCAGCTAGGCTTCAGTGAGGGGTAGAGACGAATCGATTAATTTGTTTTGATTGGAAGTGAATGGAGGTTTTACTCATGGAGGTTTTGCCTAAACAGACGCACGGCAGTCGAATCGTCTGAATGAAAACAGATCGCAAGGAATGCATACATAGTTTGCCCGAGCGTGGCGACAGCGGGCCTGTCTTTAAACAGCAGCATGCGATCTCGGCAACAGCGATGAGGTTGTATCTTGTTAGTCACAAAGTGCAAGGGCGCAGCTGGATATAAGTTTGTGTTGTCTGTGGGCCTTGTGAGGTTTCTTGGGCTAACATTTCTCAAAATGTGTGTGCCTTCCCTGCATCGAACGTCACTAGGAGTCTCCCCTAAGTCTCTTTTAACTGGCCTACTTCGGCCAAAAAGGACGCACCTTCGACCGGTTAAGAAAGCCATGAGAAGGAAATCCGAAGTGCAGTGGATGAAAATCAGCATAGCTTCCGGTGCCTCATGACTGTTCATCGAGACCAGACTTGACCGTTTGGGGCTAACTTTGAGCCGCGTCAGGAAGATTGCTTAATGGTACAAGTATTTTCAGATCGTATTCTTTCATTTAGAATACCCCGGGGGCTTCGACATATTGACGCATGGTAGATGACTTAAAGTATTTTGCTCAGTTGTATCTTGTGCATAAGTTGTGGTTGGCTATAAATGCCTTAAAACATTAACGAAGTAAATTTATATGTAAAAAAAATTTTCTTTTTGTGACCAGATCCTGGATTCGTGCAGTTGTCTGTGAATTGCACGACCCCGTTCCGTTTTGAGATACTAGTGGACGTCTTCATTGCCAGCGACTTGGTTCGTGCCCGGTGAGCCTAACATCCAGACATCGCCTGCTGAACCACGCGACTCCTGAGATGGTGCGGTCCCCACCTGTGGAAGCAGCTTGGCTACAGTCTTGGTAGGAGGACACGTGCTGGGCGTGAACAGTCCGAGGATGTGAGCGCGGGCCGCTGACGTGCACAGCGACATCACACAGGATGCAACTAGGACAGATAACTCGTCGTCTGCGCATGCTGACGGCCTTCCTCCTGGCGTGCGGCCTGCTGGTGGTCGGCCAGTCGTTCCCGAACTCCTACGGAGGTGAGTAGGACATTGGCATTGGTGCTTAGCGCCGAGCTGTGCTGGCAAGCGTGGATGGTTGGGCAGAGTGGATTTGTTCGTGATGATAGAGCTACGAAAGAACTCTGGTTCTACTTGTTTCAGTCTAGAGGATGATATCGTTTTCTTTCTGTATGTTTGTATGTATGTACTTGCGCACAGTTTGTATGTATGTACTTGCGCACAGTTCTTCGACCCGATGACCCTCGGCCATTTGTGGGTGACAACCTGACGTTGTTCTGTAACCTGACCAAGCGGGATGTGGTGGAAAACTCCACCCGCCTCTTCTTCCGGCGTAATGGCGAGCTGGTGGCGGCGCACTACGTGGACATCATAAACACGCGCAACATCCGCTTGCGGTACCCCATCCGCCAGCCTCAGGATGAGGGTCTCTTCACTTGCATCCTCAACCGCACGCGCGGCGAACAGCAGCCAATCGGGTCCCAGCAAGTGCTGGCCGACTGTAAGTACCCTGGGCGGCCGGTTTCGTGAGTGCTGTCTAGCCGATGGTCACTGGAGGATCTTGAAGAGATATCACACAGCAGCAGACGTGACATGCACGACCCTGAAGTTATTAGCAGCAATAAGCGAATGTTACCAAATGTATACGAATTAGTAAGACCAGTTCGTATGAATTTGTTAATCTCGCCACTTGCTGTCGGAGGCATCCCTTCTATCACCATTTACCTGTTGACATGACGGCTTTTGGTGCTCATGGCACCGGCCCCCTACCCCCAATCCTTGTAATAATTTTTTGTTAGATAATGCTGGAAGATCGGAGATCATATCCGCGGCTGTTTATGTCCGATAACCAAGAGAAAAAGGCTAATATAAGCAATACATTTTGTGGAGCTTGTTTGTCATCGTGCGAGCATTATGCCGATTTTCGGCGGTTGTGAAAGCGATCATGTTATGGCTGCGCGGTTATGGATTGCGTGACACGGCGTGTTACAGTGCGCATTACTGGCACGTGCAGCACGGGTATAAATAGTTTAAAACCGTATAATAGGGCCCGCTCACACCACTATTTACGCTTGAGCGTGTCCATGCTTCTCTGCGTGTGTGCTTATGCCGTAAAACTTTGACGTACACGCCATAATATCCAAATATGAGATGTTTTCTTTTATCAGAATAGCACAGCCTTGCACTCAGCCAAAACATTAAGCTTCGCTAACTGCAGAAAAATTGCTGTCACTTGAGTGTAATCCATCAGCAAGTATTCATGTTGCTATGCTTACAAATGCTTTTTTTAAAACTTACCTATGGTCAGACCGTCCTATGAAGGTGGAGAGCATTGACTGTGTTGTCAACAACTGGGAGAACATGACGTGCAGTTGGGATCTTGGTCGTGAGTTCAAGCACCCGGATAAAATCAACGTCTCGCTTGCCTGGACTATCAGGTAAACACGTCTCTCTAATGTGGCACCTCATCCCCGTTTCGCCACCTCTTTTCTTTGTTTTATCTCTCTGGTTTGTCATCCCCTTCATCGTTTTGCTACTGTCTCTCCTTTTGTTTTGTCAGTATGCCACCTCTCACCTTGTCCCCTTCATCTCGTCACTTTGTTTTGTTCTGTGCGTCCTGTTTATGCATATCCCACACCCCTAAGATTATAACACATCTCTCCCACAAAATATCTGTGGAGATAGAAGAAATGGTCGTGTTGGCAACATTCTTGAGCATGCATTTGACAACGGTGGCTTCATTCAGAGTTACTGATAATTATTAATTTATTGTTTAATCAACGTCCGATTAAACCAATGGATTATCATAAAATTTTCATTGCTACAGGTGTCGTTTAAATCTTTGACAGAAACTGTTTCCATTTTG
>SMGT01013756.1:433402-509804 GCA_004794575.1 Lanistes nyassanus | reverse complement strand
GTCTTCGTAGACTGTCAAACTTAAACAGTACCAGTCAGGTAACCCTAGAAAATTTCCCATCATCCAAACTGCGTGGCCGAAACGTACGTCCTGGGGGCGTATGGTATGACGATATGACGGTATGATAGTATGATGGTATAGTGTATGTCTGACAGCGTCACCACTGTTGCAGTCTACATTGGAAAACTAAGGGAACGTTGCCGTATGTAGTCGTTTGGTTCCTAATTACTGTACCATATGATGTATGCTTGTGGAACTTTCATTTACTTGCTTCTACATGTAAACGTGAATACAAAGTGCTAACGAAAATCTTACGTTTGCCAGACCTATTAAGTCGCTTTGCTGTCTGTAACAGCTTGAGAACTGCAGTTCACTAATCGCTGCATCAATCGTGTTTGCTTAATCCTGGTCGTACTGATCGATATTTACAATTTAAGACCACGATCATTTCTTCATTGTGTGTGAACATTGGTCATACCGAAATACTGATGGAAATTTACAATATAAGGCCAGTTCCTTATTGTGTGCTCTTAACTGGTATTGGTTAACATAGGAAGTGCGGCTGGTTTTCGTAAGATGATGCAGACAACCTTTTCCCGATTGGAATTGGGGAAGGAAGGAAAATAACAGAAAGGGTGGCATTCAGCTCTTGCGAATTGTCTGTGTTTCATCTCTGTATGACACATAACGCTACTGGATGTCAAAAATGATTCTCAAAAACATTTGACATCGCCCATGACATCGCACGTCCAGGCATAGGACTATGCAAGCGAGCTATGAAACAACCGAACTGTTCTGTGTCGAACGCCCTTGTTGGGATTAAGTTCCTTATTAACCGACCTCACTTCATCAGACGTTAGGGTTTCTTTTTAAACTCCTGATTTGGGTTGAACCTTATAAGCTCATCACATTGAATTTCCCAAACATTTGACGAAGTGTCCAGCTAGCTAAATTCTTATTCCTAAATGACTTATGTCTAATCCCAGGCAAGCCTTTTATAGCAGCCAGTAGGGGCGCTTTATGTCCATAATCTTGTGCAAATCAGGTTAAAAGCGGAAGTCAGAAGTCACAGTGAAGCTTCTTATGACTAGAATGAACACAAACAGACGAAGCGGTCTGTAGCTGAATGGTTAAAGCATTGGCTTCAGGGAGTGATACACGCAATAGGTTTTCGACTCTTACCTGCTCCTTCTCCCCCCACCACATTTAAAAAAAATTTGTTTGGGGTAGGGGAAGGGGTAGGAGTTAGAGGAAAGGGTAGTGTTGGGGATTAGGGGGTTCTCTGCAAACGTGTAGGGGAGGTGGGTAGGTGTAGTTTGCAGGAGATTGGGAGGGGGGGTTGGGTAGGGGTCTCTGCAAACGTTTTTAGAAACTGAAAAGTCACGGCTTTCCAGAGAATATGGATGGATGAATTATTTTTTAAAAATGATTTGCGTATGGTTATGGGCATAGTGTGCAATGACTGCTATAAAAAAGCTTGCATAGGCTTGGGGCAGAAAAAGCCGCGTCACGAAAGAACTGGCCGAATTGCCCGAATGACCGATTGACCGACCTTTCAGTGGGGGAAAGAAAGAAAAAGGTGTCAGTGGAAGAGGAGGCTACTACGTTGGCGTACGCATAAGGAGATTACGATGACAAATATCAACAGTATTTTTGAAACGTTATTTTTTTCTTATTTTTCATTTATTTGTTTGGATATTTAATTCTTTTGCCACGTATGCAGGGTGATAAAGTGAGGGTCTTCCACTCTATTCAGCCCACCACCCCTGCCGCCTTGCCTATTTCCCCCCACCCCAAACACAACCCTACCCCGCGCTATAGTTTTTAAAGCATACCCTACCTTTGTGGATTCCAACTTGGTGCATAGGCCAGGGAATCACGCTTGACAAAATCTCATACCATGTTGGTCATGACATTTCCGTCTACAAGTCTCAATTGTCAAAAGTGACAACACGCCAGTCGTACACCACACACTATAGTGAGCCCACATGCTGCCTGATTTTTAGTTCCCGAAAACGGCATACGTGTGCATGCCGTTAAGATCCCGAACAAAGGTGACTAATTTATCCTAATCCAGTTCGATATCTAACTTTAAAATAACGAAGACAGCCTGCCGAAGAAGATTCGAAATCCCCATTTATGCATAAGGTTTTAGTAAACTACGAAAAATTCTTTTTTTTTCATTAATACCTTTTGCTTTGTCAGGGTTTGCGAGTGAAATTTCAACTTAAGCCTATAATTTTAACCATACAATAATTAACAAAATTAACAACACTTTGAAGTGTGCAGTACTAATTCTAGTTTCATTGCACATTTCTCAATTTAATTGGTAGGAATTCCTTGTTTTCAATCAATCTTGTTAAGTCAGCATCAGAAAAGGTTTTAAAAAATTCCGCTCCTCAGTCAATCATGCTTGTCTTTAAAGATATTACAACATATACATCATGTAATGTCATTTATTTACTTCAACGGTGTAGCATAGTTTTTTAAATGTGTGTATTGTTTAAATCTAACTTATAACTGTCTCATTCGAATTTTATAAACTACGTGAATTACGCAGTTGCGCAGGTTTGTTCCTATAAGAACGCTTGGTCCTATTAGAAAACTCTGTTCCTTATGGACACTTGTTAAACAGAAGAAAATGCGGGCCTTAGTTCCCAGGCATAACAGTTTTGTACAGAAAGCCACATGGCTGATCCCGATGGCAAAAGGAGAGTAACTTGTGCCGTAGGTAGCCGCTGTGTACTAAAGAGTACCAGCACCACCAACACACGTCCGAGTTTTATGTTGAAAAAGAGTATTTACTACGCTGTACGCTGATTACTGTCTAACCTACCTTGACTTAAGTCGTGGGAGCTCTTTCCTGTGGGGGCTGGGCCACTTGGCGTGAGATCTAGAACAGTGAACTACTTTCCAGCGGGCAGCAGCACGATTGTCCAGTTCAGACCAAGACGTCGTGCACGTGGACCAGAAGCCAGGGAGGAGGCTTCCAGCAGGGCGCTCTCTACTACATGTCTCTGGAGGTCTGCAGCCACCTGGACCCTTCGCAGGACGTCAAGGAAAGCTCCAGCGTGATGAAGATAGACACGGGGAAAATAGGTGTGTTAGACAGTCGTTAAAATGTTGACGTTATTGTCCTCATCGCATATATCATCGGAACTGGAACGAACGATGGAGGACTTTGAATTTACGCCTCACAGAAGATGGTCATATAAATAGTCTCTCAAAGAAGATAATTTCTTAAATATTTTGTCTCAGACAGCCTTTTAAATATTCTCTCAAAGAAGATAGTCCTTTATACATTTTCTTTTAAAGAACACAGTCCTTTAAATATTCTGTCCCAAAGAAGACAGTTCTTGAAGTATCCTGCCTCAAAAGAAGACATTTCTTTAAATATTCGGTCAGTCCATTCAAAACAATTATTCTTGCGGTCTTATAGGCATGTAGTACGGTTGAGAAAGATGTTACATATTTGAATGTCGTTTGATTTGTCTGTTTCAGTGAAGCCTGCACCTGTTGAGAATCTGTCCAGCAGGGACCGCAATGCCACCTGTCTACTCCTCACCTGGTCTCACCCTGCCGTGAATCGCAAAATGGCGGTAGTGGAATATCAGTCTGAGTGGATGCTGGGGGTCTGGCAACAGGTATGTCTAGTTTCTTTGGAGTTGTGAAAATGCCCACACGCACGTATATTAGCAGAAAGACGAGCGTTGAAAAAAGCGTGCGTTCATTTATGTATGCACAAGAGAGAGAGAGAGAGAAAGATTTTGTTTCTGTTCTTACGGTATGCTTACAGTGTTGAGTTGGTCAAGTTAGTTTCAGTGTCATTTTATCTTTTGGTCATACTGATGTCATCGTTATGTTCACATCTATATATTAACGCTCTCACTACCTTTTAGTGACTTTAGTTTGATCGTCTCATTACTTCGCATAATGTCTAATAATTACATTGTCTTCGTTTTCAAATTGTTACCTCACATTCTAATTTCCCAATAGCTTCATACTAACACTACGCTTAGTTTAATATTCTTTATTCTTGTGTTTTCTGTTTAGATTTTTTTATTCTGTCACATGTATTTTCATTCTGTGTTTACCTATATTCCTAAACTGATCTGTTTCCACATTTTTTCTTTTTACTGTTTTGTTGTTTTTCCTTTCTTTTACTGCCTATTGTTCAGGCGGTGTTTGATCATGAATTTTTCTTCCAACTGTTTTAATTATTATTACCTTTAAACAATTATTTATAACTAAAATCCATTAGTGAACGCGGCCTTGAAATAGTTCTAGAAATGCTAAAATGATTTTCTTGGAACCACCCCCACCCTATTAGGACACTGCCCCTGGACCCCTGGACCCCTGCCAGATTTCAGATTTTGTTAGGCTGTCCAGTTGCCGTGGCTGTTCGTTGTCACGTTATCTTTCCCTTCTTCTCGTACCTCCCAGGTGAACGTGACAGACGATGATGGTGATGATGACGCAGCCAAAGAAGTCCTTTTGTGCGGCCTCACGCCGTTTACCACCTACACTGTGCGCGTGGCTGTGTGGCCCTTGTACCACAGTCGTCCCCAAGGCAGCCACAGCGACTGGCAGTACAAGATAGAGCGAACCGGCCAGGCGGGTGAGTTCCAGTGCATGCCAGCCTTAGCTGGTTGGCAAGTTATAGTTAAGGTATTAGTGACAATATTGCTAGCAACGTATGTGACAGTCAGAGATCGGCAGTTAGGCAGTCAATAATCCATGAGTTTGTAAGTGACAGTTATCTTGCCTTGCTAAGTTAACACAATGCAGTAATTTGTGTACGGGTATATTTACCTTGATGATAATGCTTTATTAGTACAACGCGGAGACAGTTTAACTGGAACCATACCAGAAGTTGTATAGTCACGCTGTGTAGAGCGTGAGAAAATATATCAAGACACAGTATTTCATGAAGCATCTGCAACGAGACGATAATTGCCGTGAGACAGCAAATGAAGTTAGTTAGTGCTCTGAGACAGCTGGTGGCAGCGCTTGGTGACTGGGTGTCCTTTGTGACAGTACCGGAAGTGGCACCCGAGATGTGTGTTGACTGCTTCACCGACCGGCCGTGTGTTAGTGAGGACTGCCGGCACGTGATTGTTTACTGGCAGGTAACTCCCTTTTCCTTGTGCATTGACAAATTGTGAATGCTTTGCGTGTGTACATAGGTGCAAATGTCTTTTACAGTTACGCTTGCATGCGCCTGTGTGCACGCGCACACGGGAAATCAAGGCAGACCCAGTGTGATTATCGGATTGGTCTCAACAGAAGCTTTCCGAACCACTATTAAAACCTTCAAGACTATGATGTTCTTATCATGCTTCAATTAGTTCTCGAATGTGTACGTTATGGAAATCCGGGTATTTTAAGCTTACGAGATGTTTTTCTCAGCCTATCCCAGATCGCCTTCGCTACAGCATCGTTGGCAGCTATCACCTGCGGGTGATGGACAACGACAAGCTGGTGGACACCTATAATGTCTCCGGCGCCGATACGTCCTGTTTCCTCAACCTGTCAGCGGCCCGCGCCTACACGGTGCATCTGTACGCCGTGACTGAGTTAGGGGCCCTGTCGCTGGCATATGCCACCATTCACCTCAGGCCTTCCAATAAGACAACAGGTGGCGGTACGTACCGGAATAGCGGTAAATACTGGTATGGTCTTAAAACAACACGATATACGGGTATGTCTTCGTACTGGTATATACCGCAAGGGACGTAATCAGGTTAATAATCATAAATAACAATAAATTTGTATCGATTAAAGTACAGCTAATACCCCCGAAACTATGATTACAACTATACGAGAGGTTACCCTTTACAGCTAGTATAGCTACAATTGATTCAGTTAAATATTTACGCATTTGTAAGCATAAAACTAGCAGAAAGCGGCAGTCTTTCGTGTTAACAGTTGCTCTTAATTCGTTGGACCGAGACCAGAGCATCGAACGTTTCACTAAAACTGACTTCCATGATGTCACGCTGTCCGAAAGCTTTCTGACAACAAAGCCGACATTTTTATTAGGGTGAACAGCTACTGTGGGTTTTCTTCTTTAAGCAGCATAAACTGGTCAACCAAGCAGATACCGATTACAGACTGATATGAAACACTAACCCTTACTGCAAACATTTAACTGATGGATAATATCCAGCAAGTTAGGAAAACGGAAACTTTCAAATGAAATCATATCAAAATCCAGTCACTAACATACATGAATAGATATGAAAATAATGTGGCACTATGAGACGTTTTAAGTCTGGTATCTACTGGGGAAAACTGTCAGTGTTGACAGTAAGTTCATATCAAAACACACCATTGGACTCGGCCAAGTGACAAACAATGTTGGCTACGGTTAGTTTTTAAAAAAGGAAAAGAAGTTTTTTCTCGTTTCCGTGGTTACTATACCATAAACGACGGGCACAACAGCGAATGACCCGGATGTTTCTTCACTTATTATTATCTCAGGTATATATGTTGAATATTTTGCTGTGCCGTTTTCAAATTCTGCGTGCTCCTCGTGGATTAAGAACAAACCTTGCCTCGACTGTAGCCATTCCGAATAGTAGAAAACAGTCAATAAAATTATCGTTTATGGAAACCTTTTGGTTTTTTTTGAAACCCCAGAGTGACTCGAGCACAAAAGGAAATGTTGCTGTTTGCGTGTGCGCAGAACTGTCGTCAAATTAGCAGTTGACCAGTATGGCCAAGCACAACACGACACCATCCGATTCTGCTGGGTTCTACTTGTAAAGACTTGCGCAAAATATTCGTTTGTTTATTCGGCGTCAACTTTGGTTACCGCTCTGCCCCGTCCCATCTCTCTCTGTCTCTCTCATTTGCACGTACACACGTACAAACACCCCCCACCAAAAAAAAAATCACGCACAGACGGGCAGCGGTAAATATGGTCAGCGAAGCTTTTGCTTCAAAGGAACTTCCTTGCCTGTACGGCCGGTATACCGGAATGTACCGGTATAAAATACTGGTACAGCAGTAAAATACTTTTCTACGTACCGGTATGGAAAGCCGTACAGTACCCAGCTCCAAGTAAGACACTTAATTCTTTGAAACGCTCGCTAGAGCGTGCACGCACGCACGCAGATGCAGTTGTGGGGGGTACGCATACGTTAAAAGCTGTAGTGTGTTTGACTTGGACAGAACATTTACTTTGCAGCTCCTGCACACTCCCGCTTTGTGGTGGAGACTGACAAGGTCTGGTCGTCACAGGGCACACACAGCTTTTACCTCACCTGGTCACGTGACACGGGCACAGTCAATTACACTGTCTTCTGGTGCCGGGGCTCCAAGCTGACAATGAAGTGCGATATTGAAGTCAGTATAAGTTGTGACTGTTTCTTTATTCGGTAATCAGAAACTTAAAAAATTCCACATGCACAGCAACCCAAACAAACCAACGATTTCAAAGTGAAGTCTCATATGTACTTTTATTGAAACTTTTTGCATTTGAAGAGAACATCGGTTACAGATGCTCACAAGCAAAGCGCGCGCGTGTGTGTGTGTGTGATGCTGACAGTTGTCGGCTCCGACAACAATTTACAGCTTACCGAGCCACATATTTCGTGACAGGACAACGTACACTGGCAGAGTTTTGCCGCATCTTCAACTAACTACACTCTCAGGCTGGAAGCGAAGGGACGTGATTCTGACAACTTTCTGGTCGGCTTGTCCCGCCAGTTTGTCAGACAAGATGGCGGCATCAGCAGCAGCGGTATCCTGTGGAGTGAATGTTTTTACGAAAGAAACACAAGTAAGCCCTGAGCTAGAAGCGTGTGCATGTTGGGACAGGGAGTAAAGCGAAACCTGAAGGCTGTCATTAAATCAGGTTTACATTTCGCCTGGCTGTCCACGAAATACAATGCAAGCAAGCGATTCATGATCCATGAAAGAATCGAGGGCCCTAGGGTCGCCAAGGTTTTGGATTCATTTGGGGATCAAGCGATCAAGTATTATATCTTGTGCTTATCGTGCCATTTCAACAACAGAACGAGGGAAACGAGTTCAGAATTTCATTTTGTTTTGCTATCAGTTTTAAGTTGAGACTGTTGTACAATATCGCGAGACGAATTTTCATGCAGTTTTTCATCTTCATTTAGAGGATCCTTAATATGTACTGTGTTTAACTAATATATTTTGCGTTAGGATAAAACAGGTTTTGAAAAGTGACCGTGACAACTATCGCGGCTTTTCATCTGGACAGTTAAAAATTCAAAACATTTGCTCTGTGGTTTCATACACCTAAACGGGCCCTTCTGTGCTTTTTCATCTCACGATACAGTCACTGGAATGCAAACGGACCCGCATTATGACAACCAAACACACTCACACACAATCACTGGAATACAGAAACACCCACATTATGAAAACCAAACACATTCACTTACACATAATCACCGGAATACAAAGGCACCCATATTATGACAACTAAGCGCGCGCGCACACACACACACACACACGTACACACAAACGTCAATGTCACTAAAATCGCAATACTTCTAAAAATATCCAGACCATATCTTATTCCTTTTAAATAAACCCCCACAAAAAATAACTTATCTAAGTCAATATTCAATCACGTAATCAGTTAACACGATAAAAGACTGTCAACTTCTCTTGAACAGAAAAATACAAGTGAATGTTCGAGCAGCAAATCACAGATTAAAAAATTAACTCTCAATATACGTATATCAAGAGAAAGAAAAAATGTTTGTAAGATATATTAACTTAGGTCGTATATAAATGCTCCTCAAAAGTAATCCACGTCTTTTCTCGGTGCTATAATAAAACGTTTCAACCCCCCCACCCCTAGTCCACTTAAACAGTCCCCAAAATACTTCTCACTCACAAGCTTTCCCCTCGTGTGTAACGTAGAGTTGGGAACAGTGAAACAAGCCAGAGCGATCCCTATAATGACAATTGTGTGACCTTGATACAGACACCCCCCGTATATGTCATGTAGAGTTAGTGACAGTGAAACAGGCAAGAGCGACCCCTATAATGACAATTGTGTGACCTTGATACAGACACCCCCTGTATGTGTCATTTAGAGTTGGGAACAGTGGAACAGGCAAGAGCGACCCCTATAATGACAATTGTGTGACCTTGATAAGACACCCCCCGTATATATCATGTAGAGTTAGTGACAGTGAAACAGGCCAGAGCGATCCCTCCATGACAACTGTGTGATCTTTACACAGAGCCTCCACGTGTGAACAATGTAAGAGTTGGGGCCGTCAGACAGGAAGCCAGTCTTCAGGTTAGTTGGGATCCGTTGGTGTGTACGGCTTCCCGCAGCTACGTCAGCAACTACACTGTCATCTACTGCAACACCATCAGCCACAACCATAACATCTGTGAAGGTGGGTCTAGATAGTTTTTACTTTTGTGCAGACAATAAAGTTTGAAGTCTGGTGAAAAAAGTGCTGCACTGGTTGGTGGATTTCCCGGGGGTTTGATGGCTGTTGAAAATGGGCGCGTGGCAGTGACGTCAAATATGCGAACAAACAATGAGCATTGATAAGATCGCCGCACATCTGCTCGTGTTGCATTTGTTGATACCTTAACTTATTTGCAATGCGTATGCGCACTAATTGTCAGAAACAGTGGTAAGCTGGGGCCATTGTTCGTCGGCTGGTTAAAAAAATAATCAATGCTGTTTGTGCCGTCAGACGAGGGCGTATCGAATTAACAAAGGTCGGGAGAGAAAAGGCGTTTTCCGTCTCTCTGAGCAGCGCATTTCTTCTGGACCATTAAGGGGGACATTTCCTTGCGTAAAGCATTCAGCCGGAACAGTGCAAATAACAGCGGCCTTGTGGCGCACAGCGCTTCAAGGCGTTGTTTTGAAGTCTTGAATATTCATGTGGTTGCCACGCTGCGTATGCCTCGTTGCTCTGGGTGCTGAACACAGGAATGTTTCTGTTGTCCACACACAGATAAACAGGAATATTTCTGTTGTCCACGCACAGATACACAGGAGTATTTCTGTTGTCCACGCACAGATACACAGGAATATTTCTGTTGTCCACACACAGATACACAGGAATATTTCTGTTGTCCACACACAGATACACAGGAATGTTTCTGTTGTCCACGCACAGATACACAGGAATTTTTCTGTTGTCCACACACAGATACACAGGAATATTTCTGTTGTCCACGCACGCATGCATGCACGCATGCACGCGCGCACACGCGCGCACACACAGAGCGGGAGGGTGGATATTTCTGTTGTCCACACACAGGAGTATTTGTGGTGTCCACATATAGACAGGAGTATTTCGGACAAAAACATAGATGGTGTCCACACTCAGATGAAAAATATTCCTGTCTACAGACAAGAATATTCTTAGCGTTCACACACAGGAATATTTCTAGTGTCCACTCAGACAAGAATATTCCTAGCATTCACAAACAGGAATAGTTCTAGTGTCCACGCATAGACAGGAATATTTCTGTATCCGCAGGACCTACCAGGAACGTCACGGTGGAAGGAGGCACGTCGGTTTATATTCACAAAGATTTGAACCCTGGTGCCTACGTGCGTGTGGAGGTGGCTGCAGGCTCCCAGTGGGGTCAAGGACCGCTTAGTGACCCTGTCTACTGCCCTGTTCCTGCGCCACAACAAGGTGCGTGTGTGTCTGCACGTTTGTGGAAGCTTACAAGGGACAGAAGACGCACGGATGAGTGTGGGTGGATGGGTGAAAGTTGCCGAACGTGTTTATGGTGGGCGCGAGGTGGGGGGGGGGGGCGAAGCGGAGGAGAGGCGCACGCGCACATGCCTGAGAGAGGTTTATGACGGTCATATTAATTTTTACAAATTTTGTAGAAATGTTTGAGTTACTCTAGATTGCACAAGGAAACTGTTGACCTCTGAAATCCTTATTATCAGTTGGTCTCGTTTATTGCTTCCTGGAAAATTCCTTCACTCGCGAAACCTCGTAAACAGCTGTGGTGGTCACGGATATTTTTCTGTTGACAGCCGAAGAACCGAACAACTTCTCCATCATCGGGGTTGTGATCGGAGTCATCGTATTGCTTGTTCTGATCCTTGTGTGCATCTGCAAGCTGCGAGGGTGAGTTCCTGTTGTCGTCTGCACATAGCTTCGCCTTGACCCTGCTCCTTGCGCTTTGTGTGCGTGGACAGCGTGAAGTCAGTCAGTCAGTGTGGAATAATCCTGCGCGCTTCTTAATGCATCTGTGTTGTTGTCACTCGGTGAACAATCTTCTGCGCGTGGATGTGCGCATGTGCACGTGCGTTATCTGAGAACGTGAGTGTTTGCATTTATTTGTTCACTCTTTAGCGAACGCATATAAGACTGAACCGAACTGAAACGTTGATTTCCTTACAGGAAATACAGAAAAGGGTTGGAGAAGTTTGGCGCACCAAAGGACCCATCACCTGTACCCCAGACTGTGAGTTTTCCTTTTTTATGTATACTAAACTCCATAATTTTTCGCTGTCGGAAACAATTGATGTACCGTCTATCTTAATTTTTTGCCAATTGTCGGGTTACTATGCATCTGCCACTCCATTTTTAAAAAAGTGTTTCTCGTTAAACCCTATTTCGTTACTGTCCTCCCCAGCAGAAGCCGGTATCAAGCCAGTCTCACCCCATGAAAGACCGTCCTTTGCCAAAGCTTCCATTGCCACCCGTCTGCTCATCAGGCACAGACAGTGGGGTGCGTTCTCTGTTCACTACATTAACTTTGTTTCCGGTTCTGTCAACATAGCCTAAATTGTGGGCATAATTATGTAATATTTAACGTAAATCGTGTTTACGGTCCGCGAAATATTTTTCCCACTTGAGTTCCAGGCGGTCCAGGCATGCATGGGCAGACCTACCAAGGTGCTGGCATGCGCATCTCGGTTGCTAACCACAACAACTGATGATTATAGCCATGACCTCTACACGGCGTCGCTTCTTATAGTTACAATGAAGAGACCAGTCCGTGGTGATCGGTAGCTAAGTGGCAAAGACGTGGGTTTTCAGTTCAAAGTCGCAGGTTCAATACCCGTATGAGCTTACGATTTTTTTTAAAGGGGAAGCGGGTTAGGGTAGGGTTAAGGTTTGATGTTAGGTAGGACTTCTGTTTTCATGTATAAGTTCAACCATAAGTTAAGATAAGAGGAGGTCTGCGCATGCGCGCCTGGAACTCGAGTCCATTTCTGGCCCTAATTCATGCATTTCTCTCCGATTTAGTTTATTTTCTCATTTTAATGTCCTAATAGACTTGTAGGTAAGTCGGGGCCTGTCTGTGGAAAGTGCTTCATGTGTGAGGTCGTATGTCCAGACGCCCGTCTTGGCCGAGGGCGCGCGAGCCAATGGTCGGCGTGTTCGCAACGGTAAGCACGAGAGCATCACGTCGGAGACGTCACTGCTGGGCCACGAGGAACGCACGCTGGAGCACGAGGACGGCAGGCGGCGCCACAGGTCGGGCACGAGCGTCACGTCCGAGAAGACTAAGCTGCTCCCAGCCGACTCGCCGGGCCGGGACACCCTGCTGACGTCACGCTGCTGCTCGGGGGAGCTGGTTGCCGAGGCCCGCTACTCCGGCGACCACGACTACGCGTCGGTGGACTCCAGCGGCGGAAGCAGCAGCAACAGCAGCAGCAGCGGCAACAGTGTCGACAGCAGCGGCTCTGAAAGCGCCCAGGCCAGTGGCGGCTCTGACGTCAGCGTGAGCGTTGCGGACGTGCAACAATACCTGCGGTACGCCCCACCACCTGATTCACACGGCTCTTGGCAGTCGGACAGAGCGGAGTCTGGAAACAGCGATGACGAGTGTTCATCGTCATCTGCCTCCGCCTTGACGCGCTACGAGATGGAGAAAAGAAGCAGAGCCCAGGAGCGCAAGCTGTCCTTCCCGTGCTCTCTGCCGCCCCCTAAGCCGCCGCCCCGCAGGCAGGGATCTTCGCATGCCGCATCCTCAGACCACATGACCATGCCGCGCGCTTCGGCTGGTGCCCGAGTGCATGAGGACAGACAGCCCCTGATGACTACGTTTGGCCGCGCCCACAAGGACGTGCTGCCAGGCCTGCCCGCCACCTCCTTCCGGTCTGACAAAACGTTGCCGCTACGGCCGGTCGAGAAACCAGCGAGCTGGCGAGATGCGAACCTGACGCCCATGGACAGGCCAGCAGGTGACTTCAAGGTAGACGCAACGGCGCTGTCCCAAGGCGGCCTGACCTACGGGCCGGCCCACAGCCTTCATCACGACTCGTCCTCCTTCTCGACGGGAGGCAGCAAGGCGTCGCCCCTCGCCTCCTCGCTTGGCAAGCACAGCATGGCTGCCGCACAGGGTGGCGACGCCGCCAGCCTCAGCAAGACGTTCACCGACCAGAAGCTGGGCAGTGGCTATGGTAGTAGTGGTGGCGGTGGCGTTGCCCGTGGTGGTGGTGGAGAGGCGGAGTCGATATACTCACCGCCGTGGGACAGCAAGGGCCTGGCCCCATTCGTGGGGGCGCCGAGCGACAACCGGCCGCTCAGTGAATACATGCTGCAGCTGCCTAGCCAGTTCTTCGACACGTCGTTGCGCTGCCAGCCAGGGCCCACCACCGAGCTGTGACCAGACACGAGACACAGTTACGGCCCTTTGTTGAGCCTCTGCTTCTGAACAAAAGTGGAGGCAAGGACCAACGAAAGATGGAGAGACAGCACAGGTGGCGCTGTTGAGGCGATGGTACCTGTTAAGAGATGTCTTTTGCTTCTGCCGCATGCGAGATTCGTGACTTGACGTAACGGTCACGAACTGTGGCATTTTGGCATAACGTTTGCTCATAGACTGTGGTAAGAATTTGATGTGGAAACACTTTCTGTGCTTGTCTACAAGTGGTTGGCATCTACACGAACTGCACACACAGAGAACCTTGTCTGAAGCTATATCAAATGTCCTAAATATTAGCTGGTTCCATCACTGGCCTCGCGTCGATTTGAATTAGGAGAACGTAAAAAGGTTACCAGTGGGGTGACCCACACTGAACCCAACAGTCAGCCGGTTCTCACACGGACAGCAACATTACAATTGACTTGGGGTCGAGGAGGCGCGTTTGGGGTGGTTAAAGCTGACTTCGATTCCAAGGACACGTTAACCCTGCCTGACACCCATCCACTGGAGCGGATGTAAATGACACGTCTCCCTTGGGCCTGTACATGTCTGAGGTTGCCAAGCAATGGATGGTTCATTGTGCCTCGATTGCACACAAACATACAGTAAATGCTTGTCCCGTGCTGCTGGACCTCGCACGTGCTCAACAGTTTCTGTATCCAATACGCAGAAGGGATATTTCTGCATGAAAGCCATTAACAGTTCGTGTATCTAGCGAGCCATAACCTGCCAGTGTGGTTCTATAGACCAATCAGAGCTTACGGAATTCCTTTGTTGGTTACAATACCACAAAACGGATTCCGTTAATGCGTGACGTTACCAGTATTTGGCGTCGAGTGACTGTGACGTACTGTGCAGAGTGCAGATTTTCCAGCTTAAATCGTATCGCTATCGAGCGTTCAAATGTTTTTTGTAAACCAGTCGCTTTGTCTGGCTAACTCTCCGGTATGCCGAAGAGCAGTTGGTGCGTCGGGTTTTTTCGTGTGTGGTAAATTAAAACATTTGTGTGAGGAGTGCGCTTACACATCTTTTAAGGTTTCCGACATTTTTTATACCCATCATTCCATTTTTAAAAAAAGAAAATTAGATTCTGTGGTGCGTGCAAAAGACAGTTGATCCGTTACATGCCCAAATTTGTTTCGTTCACAGCTGCCACAGACTCGCAATTCTTAGTACTAAGAAAACATTTTCTCAGTGTCCGTTTACCAGAGTGAAGAGGTTCAAGTCCAGGTTCCTCGCCATCGCGCACCTCAGACGTCAAAATGCAAATCTGTTTAACTCAATGCCCCAATCCCCGCCTTCACTAAGAGGCAACGTGATAAGAATTTTGAGAGTTTTTCAATTTTGATTTCAGAACTTTTATTTTACAGGCACTGAAAAGCCGCTGATAGCTGTAGCCGTACATTTAGTGTAAAACTAATCTGGCTAAAAATCAATCACGATATTTTCACGGAAGACGTAGATACAAGAATAGGGTTTGTTGTTGATGGATTTGATGAGCTGAGTAGCCAGACTGAAGCCATGAATAAAAACTTTACATTAATGAACTAAGAGAAAAAAAGGCTGTTGGAAAGCGATAGACTGCAAATTAAGTAGAGGGGGTGAATTAAAAAAACCCTATGACCTAAGTACCTAGTTAAAATCATACAAGTTCTACTGGGAATGAAAGGAGAGGCGGCAGGTATTTCAAGCCGAAGGCATTGGTCAATAAGGCAGACGAGAAAGATTCGATGATGGTAAGTTCACACGAATCCGACCTATAGAAAAGGGTTGTCATAGAGATATAGACCAGCATCGAGTCTCGCGCCAGTTTAAAAGTCACGAAAATTCGGTGTGCTGAGGTCACTTTTTGAGGTCGGTTCTCACAGCCAGGCCATTTTCAGGCTTCTCCTGCAGCTTTCTAGCAGTTCCTCGGCCGCCAGCTATGATTTTACATCGAGGCACGTGCGCGCATGCGGGTGCGCACGATGCGTGATGTAAATCAAGACTGTCTCTGGCTTAATTTTTTTTCATTGGGCCTTAACATCAGTCAGCAGCTGTTGGACTGTTTGTCTCCGCGTCACTTTCGTATTAGGAACGGTCTTTGAAGGATAACAATCTCAAAGATGAGACTTTGGTTCAGCCTGGAGCGTTTCCGTCACAATTTGGCAGAACATCTCTAGCATCTCCACTTAAAATCAGAACAACACTTAACCCTCACCCGCGATACTTCTTTTTCGCTAAACACACCCGCCCCCCCCCCAAGTCAAATAATAAAGAAAGAGCGAATTAAACCTCCTACTACAAGCACACGACTCTTCCACGAAGAAGGCACGTGTAAAGACATTTGTTTATGTTAGAGTGTACTTGGTTCCTCCGTTGTCCCCGTGACGCTGTTACTGACTCGACGACTCGACTAGTGTAGAAGACGCAAGAAAATGTCAAGACCTAGAACGGATTTAAAGTAAAGAAATCTTTGGCAGTAACAAAAACTACTGTTCAAAGAAACAGAAAGAAACTTTCGAACGCACAGTTGATGCAGAAGTTGCTGGCAAAATTTAATTTTGTATAGGAAACTCGCAGACGATCTGTAGTCTTCGTCCTGGGAGCAGAAATTGTTGATGCAGAAAGGTCTAACAAGAAAATATTGGATACAGGACCATAGATTTGGCACCTTAAAGAAAAATTTAAGTGATTGATTACAGTGGCGTCGATATATTGTCTCGATAAGAAAAGTTTGCATAATAGAAGTCGTGGAATGGAATTTACGTGCTTGGAATGTCAGTTTCAGAAAGAATCTGAGTGGGTATTATTAGTCAGCAGCTTGAACTCGGTCTTCTTGCGGAGGCGTACAATCTCACAGAATTGTTTTCTTGGCGTGAAAATGTCATCTGATTTTTACATTGCTTTACGAACCGTAATATTTTTCGTTTGTTGCGTTTTGCTAAAGGGTTTTATTTCTACTTTGATTGCTGTTTTGTACACGACGTTTGTGGTTTAAAATTCTTTTGTACAATCATCTGTGGGACGAATATGTCTTATGTTTGCATAATCAACAAGTTTTCGATGCAAGTTTCATGGGTTTAGAAACCATACGCTTTTAAAGTTATTACTAGCGCTGGCAGGTCAGTGTGAGTCCAACAGTGTGAAGCGAGTTGAGGCAGATACAACTGATACTCGGTGCTTTGTTTATACCGTCTCTCTCAGACCAGCATCGCAGTCCCCTGGGACTGATTACGTGATACCGTAAGGACAATGGGGGCTAGGAAAGCGTTCTGCAGGCGCCTGTTGCATGAAAAGCAATCTGTTCTTATTCAAGCAAACGTCATTTGTAGCAACACTGCCCTCCCATTTGTCGATAATAAACGGGTTAGCATTGGCTAGGGTTGCCTGAAAGACTCAGCTTTAGAAGTGGTTCCATTCAATTCACGACCGAATGTCTAGTTCTGGAATCCCAGACGAGCTAGTTTCTGAGCAAGTCATCTTCATCATACAAAACCTGACGTGTAAATCTCCCCAGGAATTACCGTGGTTGAGGTCGAAGAAAATCCGACTGAGACAAACCGGGACACGATCGCATCAATTGAAGTACTGCTTATGTTGGTGTCACATGGTTTGACTGCACTGGATGAAAACAGTGGGTCAAAAATTACTATCCAACATTCTGCTACAAAACGTTTTTCCATTCTGGTCAAGAATTCCTCAAACCACCACCCGTCTGCCGTAAATTCTCCTCACATGACCGTAGTAAATATCTCTGTGTGAATCGAAACTGTGATATAGCTTTTTTTAAAAATTCTTTTAGCAGACGATTGAACTAGTTCTTTGAGACTGGTGTGATCCCGACACCAGAGACCCAGAGTTGTCTGTGCACAACTCATGTATGGCTGGAATCTGTTTCCTGCTTTTTGTTGCTTTGTTACAGGATCCGGTGTTACAAAATTTGCGTGTATTGAATTGTGAACAATAAGGAAGATTTGGCCTACCTGTTACAGAATGAGTAGATATATAGACATGTAACCGCAACTGTTCGAAAGCGTATAATGTTGCGAGCCACTTCTGGGAATAAGTAAAAATATTAGTTTGCAACAGCTTTAGGATTTTTTCAACTGTCCTCCGTTATTTAGTGGACAGCGTTATCTATGAGACCTTTCTAACGAGAGGGAGAACAGTGAGCCAGCCTAGTGAAAGATGTTTTGTCGCGTTGCTTTGGTGTGATCTCTGTGCTCTGCACGCGACTAGGAGTGAAAGCAACAGCTGCGACACTGTGTTGCAAAAGTAGTCATGTGACTTACCATCGAACGGTCTCTTTTTGCGCTTGATCGCGCATTTTTTTAAAAACTAATTTTGTCGCTGCGTAACTTTTGTGATAAAGCTGTACATTCTTAGCAAACGCATGTTGACCTTCGGGGCTGGTGTGTCTTTGTGTTGTGGTTGTGACGCATCTGTCTTACAATTTAAGGTTGTGATCGGTTTTTGGCTGGCTTCCGTACCTCAGCTTTGATGACGTGCGTGACCAGCGAACACATCTGGTTTCTGCTGACAGGATGCGGAAGATCGCTGACAAATTCTGAGCAAGACTGACATTCAAGTAGATACGTCTGTTGGGGTGGGATTGGGCATTCCAGAATGACATTTGGACATGCCAATCCTCTGTTGTGACTGTTTTCATTGAAGAAGACGTGTTTTGGGATGTCTCTTGTTTACTCCTTGCACCCACATACGCACAATACACAGACATGTACATATACACGGACGCATACACATACAACACACAGCTACACGAGCAAACCACGCTTGCAGATATGGCCCACGACATTCGTAATGCCACATGATGACCGACCACTCCCCCCATCTATTGAAAGTGAAGAACATCAGCTTTGTAGATCTCCTCCATCTTCCAATGGCGGTCAGAGTCTGTTGAATTCTTTGCCTTTTATACTTTATCTTCAGTATTGACATTTTTTTACGATTGTTAACATTACCTGCTGTCTCTTTCCTGGTTCAGCTTCACTGATATTGAAGTCCGCTGAATGTGACCAAGTTTGATACTGTACCTGTGAAGCCTCTCTCTGTCCCTTTTTTTTTAAATTGCGTGTACATTTTTATGGTATGCCATCATGCCACGTACATTGATGACTGGGACTAGGAGACAGCATGCCACTGCAGGAGTGCTGGACGTCATCTCTGGGTGCCGTGGCATGTCAGATGACGCCGAACAGCGAGTGAAGTCTTATCGTGTTCCGTTTCACCAACAGCAGGAGGAGAAGTAAAGTTGCTTCATGTCTGGAACATAGCGTGTCTTGCTTGGTTTGTCTGGAACATAGCGTGTCTTGCTTGGTTTGTCTGGAACATAGCGTGTCTTGCTTGGTTTGTCTGGAGCATTGCTTGTTTTGCTTGGATGTCTGGAACATAGAATGTCTTGCTTGGTTTGTCTGGAACATTACTTGTCTTGCTTGGTTTTTCTGGAACATTGGTTGTTTTTTTTTGGTTTGTCTAGAACATACTTTGCTTTGCTTGGTCTTTTGTTTAACCTCTGTATTGTTTATCTTTCAAATTCCTGTATTCGTTCTGTACCGCTGTTTTTAGTCCGTTTCTGTTTTGACTGTGTTTTTATTCAGATATTATTTTTTCTACTAAAGTTCTGTCAGTTTTTATATCACGAATTATAGACTTGCTTAGATCGGAAATGACATCACTCTTGGCGGATGTTCGGCTACGGATGCGCGCGCATCTCGATCCGCGCATCAGGAGCATGAAAAAGCGCAGAATAACTTAAGCCTATCAAAATACAGTATCACGTAAAATATGCTAATCTCGTAGGGTCACCACTGAAAACCTTGCAGTTTCCTGGAACCTATCCCCTACTCCTAGCCCCCACCCTAACCCCACCCCTTCCCCTAAATCCCCCTCCTCCTGGAATATCCCCCTCTCCCTCCCTTCCCCCCGCCCATGGAAAGACCTTCGAAATATAGCTCGCCATTTGATTGGCTCCGCTTGTTACACATCCTAACTAGAGCTCGTCATTTGATTGGTTCCAGTAGTTCTGCGCTTTTACATGGTGTCAGTCCACGTTCCTTTCTTGCTACGAAACTCCATTATGCCGACTTCAGAACAGGTTATTTAATAATAATTAAAATCATTTTCAGTAGAAAGTATTGTTGGTGGAATGATTCATGATGGAGATAAACTTTACTTTCATTGCAGTGAATTCTGGGCTTAATTGACTGACGTATATTGCGATTAAACTGCAAATATTAAAATCGGTTGATAGTTTTCTTGATTGCAGTGCCTATTTTCCTAGTTGAGGGAGGGGGGATTGTTCATTACTTATTAACACTACAATTTTAAGCCGAGAATGTTATACGGTTTTGAAAAGGTTATTTAGTGAAGCAAGATTTATGCCTTTTACAGATCTTTTATATGCCTTGGACGAATTCTGATGTAAATCTAGCATGTCCACAAAATATTTTTAATTATGCATCTCGCATAATAATCACAGTGTGAAGCTTGAGGTGTTTTATATAATGAAATTATTAATCTGTTATTAAGATTTGTGATTTTTTAAAAATGAGGGCGCGATAAGGGGCAGAATCACAGCGGCTTATTCTAGAGTCGACTACGCGGTTACCCCCCTTTCCGTACCCAAGGATTTTTAGGCCGCAAAGTTTCCAGATATATGTCGGTCGCTTATGTCTATGATCAAATAGACATAATATTTTGCATAATGAGCAGCAACATCCACCTGCATAATTACAGAAAATCTACAACGAACATTGTTAGCCCAAATGCAGCTATATAGTGTTATTGTGCAATATAAAATTGTTAAGCGATAAAATGCAGTAACTGCTCGACAATAACGACAGCAACATCGTGGTTAAAGCGAATAACACAGAGAGTTCGATGTGGTGTTAAGTCACGCGTGACAAAAGTGCAGGTCAGAAATAGATTTAGCTACAGGCAAGCTCTAGGTGCGGCCTGTACAGATCGTGTTTTGACTGCTATGATGAACGGCGTGTTGTGGTTGGCAGTGACGGGGCAAAAGGCGTAATTCGCCTTTTCAAGGAAAATCTGCATTTGCTTTATGGAAATATCGTACTGTTGGACGATTCGGACTTCTCAAACAAGACAACTGAATAGCTGACATTCCTGTCATGGCGGATACTGCAGAATAAGTTCCTTGACTTTCTAAAGGACGAAATACTTTATTTTTCCATCGTTATTCGGTAATTATTAAGTTATTCGGTAATTATTAAGTTATTCGGTCGTCCCAGGGGCCTATAGCTTAATATTCCAAGTTCGCCGAAACAGCGTTTTCAGAGACCAAACAAACCAACCCGCTATTCGGGCATAAATTTAGTCCAGTATACATGCATACGAGTCCAGATGAACCAAAACAAAACTGATCATGGCTCACAGATATAATCCTCCGGTTTTCTATTACAAATCCACCGACCCTCCCCTTTCCTGTAGAATAACCTGTCTGGTTGCTCTACGCTTCATTGGCGAATGGTAGCGTCTGCACAGAAAAGAATTATAAAAAGTTGTCTTTTAATTCCCGCTAACTGTTCGCTCTTCACATGCTGTGCGACACTGCTGCATTGTCGATATGTGTCGTCAGCATTACATGCGTCGGTGCGTTATTAATAGTAGTAGTTGCTATGAGGGAGATCTACTGAGAGCAGGCTACAGTCCCGTAGATACCAATATGTTATTCTGTGTTTATAGTAATATTAGTACATTTAAATCACTAAAAACTTAGATTTGGATCTTAAATTCACAAGGTTTTCTGAATAGTGAAATCGTGGATCGAAGTTTACATTTGAAAGAGATTACAGACAGGAGGCAGATATTTTTGAAGCCCTAGAAAGCACTGTCTGCACGAGTACTTGTGTCTGCCTGTCCCATGTCTCTCGTCTCTCACCTCCCTTCTCTCACCTCCCTTGTCGCTCACCTCCCTTGTCTCACAGTCGTGTCTTTTTTCGTCTCTTCCTACTCTCTCCCATCGTGTGCGCACACACTGCGAGAGGAAGGTAAATCAACGTGGAGAGGGCAGCAGGCAGGGTAGATATCTCCCGCTCGATATTTGTACCCTCCCCTTCCCCACTGGCACGAACATCCCATTCATCTCTCCATGTCTCAAACATGAATATACAGTTTACTTTTTACTTTATTGGATAAACATCTCGTCTCTCTCGTGTGTGTGTGTGTGTATGTGTGTCCGTTCGTCCATCCATCTCTTACACGCAAGCCCACGCACCCACTCTGGCACGCGCAGAATGTTGAAAATTGATTCACAAACATATCGTATATCTATTTTCTTACATGCTATAGGTTCCAACATTATGGATTCGGCCGCAGTTATGTAATACGAGTATATGCGCACCACACACTCGTGCGCGCTAGACGTTAAACACGCACACACACGCAAGCATATTACCAGTCGAATCCGGTTAAACGGACCACATCGGGACGTGACGATTTTGGTCCTACTAACCGGCTGGTCCGATTACACGAACATGCCCTATGTTACAGTTAAGACGGGACGTCCTATACGTAAAATACAGTGTATTAAAATGTCATTATGACCTTTATTGTGCGGCACACACGTATGGTGAACATACAAACAAGAACTACAGTCGAATTTTTATTTTTAATTTTTGTACTTTTGATTTCATTTCCCCGAAAAGCGGAGACTCAGTGGGTCTAGTAACCTCGCTGGCGGCTACCGAGCTGTCCGTTTTAGGAAAGAAAGTGGTGGGCCTGTTCACCTCCCACTGGTTCTGTTCTTGTCACTTTCGGACTTCCTGACCTTCGATAAAAGCACAGGGTAGGTTCTCCTGGGGAGCCCAGGGATCCTCCCGTATGTCGCTGACCCGCTTTACATCCGCTGTACGCAGGCGACTTGTGGCTTCTTTTTCTTATTCGCTTTCACGTTCTCTGGTCCGTTTAAACGGAATTTTGGTCCAAATAAGCGAATAATTTTAGGCTTATGTACATAGGATTTGTTTCGGTTCTTTGAGATTCGGTCCGAATAAGCGGCTGGTCCGATTACCCGGTGGTCCCATTAACCGTACACCACCCACTTGTCCAGGCTTACAAACCCTGAGTGGGTCGCTGGCTTTCATATACAGAAGCGAATGAGTGCAAGGAAGGTGTAGGTGAGTGAGTTAACGGCCACACGACTGGTTTCTCAAAATACCGATTGTGCTACTGTAACCGGTAGACGGCTTTAGGCGTCTTATCTTCCTCTAGGCGGCCGAACGCCTCTGCCCTGCGTTTGGTAGATAACTGGCAAGTGTGCACTTCTAACGATCAGCAACAGTCTTGCACTTTTCAAAAACAATAGTTGATCTGTTTTTGAGGAATTCGGTTTTCTGACCTGTCTGGTACATACGGATAACATGGACAAGGAAGCTTGTTTATTCACGAGGTCTTGCCCTATTTTGACACAAACATCCGTCATGTTCAGCCAAGTTCGAAGGTGACGTCACCAGACCACTTTTCTTGGAAAAGGGATGCGCAGAACTTTACCTGAGGGAAACCCGAAAGGGAAACTACCGCTGTTCACACGCACAGGCACGCCTCTGGATCCTGCACAGTTTCTGAGTTTAGACACCTGGCGGGGCAGATGATACGGTCCAGTGTTTAGGATGACTTTACCGTTCGTACAGACCTTGAAAACAAATCTACTCTCGTGCGTCAGCGCTAATATGAGACGCCGCGCTGCGCAACTGTCGGCCACTGAACAGTGAGGGTTCTCTTATCAGGTGAGTCTGTACATGTCTTTGTCACTGTGCGGCGAGCTACTGTGTGTGTGTGTGTGTGTGTGTTGCTGCCAGTCTGCTGTATACATGGCACTGCGGACATGTGCATTTGCATGCAGTGTCTGTATAAGACTTCAGAGTGCGTGCGTGCCGCGCATGAATCAGAAACCACTCGAATGACTGTGATGTGGCACGGTGTGTCACCGACAGTGACTGCATGGGGAACACCTCAGCTGTGTCAGGCCCCTGTCACCAACGAGATCTGACAGCTTACACATGAATATTGTCTTACCCTGATCGACTAAACACAGAAAGAGAGGGGGAGGGAGGGAGGGAGGGAGCAAATGTCACTGGCTTTTACACAAGTAATTGTTCTCTGTCGGTTTTACATGAATTGCGTCATTGCAGCGTGGGCGTTAAAAAGATGTTTATTACTTCCCGTAGTTCTATAGGTACTGCACCCCAACCACAGCCACCCAGCTACCCACTCTTTTTCCCTTGTCAAGTCCTCACGACTGTATTGCTACGGCAAGTCTTGTGAACTGATATTTCTTTGCAAGTCCGTAACTAAAGGACGGGTAAACAAATGTCACACTCATCAGATGCGAGTAAACAACTCCGGCTATATGCATCTGTGCTCTGTAACCCTCAGTCTGACTAGCAAATATTAAAGGCCACTCGCCAGAGACAAGCATGCTAAAATGCCCATTTACAGACCTGCTTGGTCAGGAAATAAAGTTCGCACACACACACACACGCATAGGATTTACACATGCTCACATAAATACACACACATATACATACATACTGTCGTCACATGGGATCTAGCTTTTTCTCCTAACGCGTCATTTCACGTGCTCCTCCACACGACGGCCGTTAGAAGGACGACATAAACTTCAAGCCGATGTAGGTGGAGAACGTTGTCACTGTATTACTTTATAGTTTACAATCATCTCACTGCACACTGTGGCCCGAACCCCCGTCCATCTACAATCTCCCCACAAAACAAAAGAATCACAGACTCCGTAATACAGTGAAAGAAAAGAGAATATTATTCACAGATACCGAGTGTTTACAGAATGAAATATCTAGGCTCATATGACGGAATGACTCCCAAATTTCTTTCTGGTTCAGCTAACAACATAGCTGTCCTGAACGCTGACTTATCAGAAAGACTTATCAGAAAGTCTTCTCGGCTGCCCCTTGGTAACTGCAGATTCGCCTTGTCGAACTTTTCTCCGTATCCTTTACTACTGGACACAACGATAACGAGGGCGATCGATGGGTCACACCTAGAGTCTACGGGGTAAATCTTCTGACTTACCACAACCCCAAAACGTGACACTCACATATACATACACACATACATGTATGGTTACTTACAAATTTACATACAATTACCCGTGCATACACATACATACATGCTTACACACACACACACCCTCTCACATACACACACACACACACACAATGCATGCATTTATGGCGGAAAGATCACTATGACGAGGAAGACTTGCTACGTGTGTGTCTATAACACAGCTGACCTACACATTCAGTCAGGCCTGTCGTCAGAGGACGCCAGTGCTTTCGGTTCCTGGCATAGCACGCACTTGATAATGCACATATCCTCTGACACCCTACCCGCGAAGCAGTGGGTTTTGGCACAGTTCCATACTGGCCACACAGGCAACAGGCCCGTGCGTCTAGCTGCCGAGTGCGACGTTCAGATTACAAAGTTTTCTTACAAGAGATAAACTCTTTCAGGTGGGAATCCATGATTATAAGAAGGGGGCATTTTATGCAAACTGTCCAGAAAAGTAAGATGTAGTCTGAAAAAGTAGGCTGGACTTTCTCTTACTATAATCGTCGTCTTGAATTATTTTTCGTATTTGCAAACATACGGCCGAGGTCCAGTGGGTCAGTCAACTTCGAACTTAGCTACCAGCAGCAATATTTGTGATATGAAAAACAAAGTTCGCCATTGCACCCAGAATATTGCTTCCCTTGTGCGAGATCTTTCAACGTTTACGCAAACCATATTCCAAGCAACGTGCCGCAAAATGTTCCATCCTGATCAGGAGAAAGACCACTGCAAACAATCCTTGTCACTACTGGAGACGTTTTATTTTATTTCTTACAGAACGCCACAACTTTGCCATTTGGCCTGAAAAGAAGTATTCTCAAGGGCTGAAGACGTGTGCTTTTGCACACGTGACCTACACGTTTAGAAAGAAGTGAATGGGGAGGGGCAGCTACTAGATTGGCATGAGGTATGATTGACCCTAACCCTGATTGGCATACTTAGGTATGAGTTGGTAGGGGATACGAACCGCCGACCTCCCGTCTCGGGGACGCTTTAACCACTAACTACCGAGGCGGTCATGAAAAGAAGTGACAACTGACAAGAAAACAATCTCCCCTCGGTCACTTCTTCATGACAACCAGTTAGAAACATTTTGCAAGCTGAAACCAACCACATCAAAAGTGAAACTAGACACACAATTCTGAGCCTGTGCAAGAAATCTATGGCTTAAGACTCATGATATTTTAATCCATTTGACATTGAAGTCGCAACAAAAGGATTGGAGGGGGCGGTGGGGGCTGAAATTAGGGCACTAATCTTGTAAATTTGTGTAGACTCCACAAGCTTTCCTAGCCCCATGGCAAACACCTGAAGCCCCAATAAGGATTAAATTGCTTAACGTTCAGAACTCGAAATTTCAGGGAACTAGATAGCTCTGTCGGTAGAGCTGCAGAGTAGCGTGTGGAATTATTTCCTGGAGTTATGCATTTCGCGAACTCCATTCGGCCATCTCCCCGAACAGTAACCTGCCCACCCGCACTGGCCCTCTTACTGCAGCCATCAGTCTGGTGGTCACTGCATAGCTTAGTAACAGGGCCCCATTCCCCCCTCCCCCATATTGGGAAATCACTGCGAGGTGGAGGCACTGTCTCTCTAAAATAATAACCAGCAAACTCGAAATTTAGGTGTCACTAAAGTGCTGTCGTTAACATAATCAAGAGACTAGGACTGAAACAAACACTTCAGACTTTCAAACGCCTTAAGTTTTTTAGGTCTGCAGTTTACATCAAAAGTCAGATAATTTAAAGAAGGTGGGGTGGGGTGGATACAACACATGGAACCACAAAAGCTTAGGACGAGGGTGCAGTACCCCAATGACAGGTCACGTGATCCGAATGCAGTCTCACATTTTATTTTTAGCCAAGCATTTGAAAGTCGCGTCGTATAGGAGCTGTGCCAGCTGACTTATCACCCCCGGTAGCAAGCAAGTGGCTGGGGCGCAAACAACATTCCGTTCATGCAGCCTGGTGTGGCGCAAGACGTTATCTGAAAAAAAGGGTTGCAGCGAATGTGTGCCTTTTGCGAGCAAGAACACAAAGGCATCATTATGTCCTGCTGCGGACGCAGCTTAGAGGTACTGATGTGACTTTTACACTAATTATATTTTGTGATCAGCTCTCATGCTTCAGTGGGTCAAAGGCTTAGACTACTGCTAAGAAACAGTCACAGCGCAGCTATAGCTAGTTGTCACAAGAAATATTAAACCTCAGTGTGTCACGTTCCTTAAGAAGTGTCACTTGCTTCTCTGTGTACTCGATGAACAGTGGAAAAAAATTCTGAGTACAGAATAAGAATCTTCGTTGTTTTGATCTTTATCCCATCCAACAAACATTCGCCATTTAGGCCATATGTCTGTTTTTATCTTTAGTCCGTGCGTAGGGCCTCGTCTGCAGACTGGGAGAGATTCTTGTTTTGATCATTATGGGCAGTACGGCAACCCTTGTATATATACCCCGAAGAGATTCTTACTGTACCACTTCCAAAAGAATGGATATAATGTATGAAATTCTAACCTTGTTAAATAGAATCCATAACATAGGAATCAAAATCAACTTTATCTGGGTGCCATCACCTTAACCGTAAAGACCCAGTGACCTGTAGTTGTGGAGACAGACTTAGTCCACCACATGTTCTGCTAGAATGTAGCCTAAACAGTCAGGAAAGAGATGAATTAAAAATGCTGTGCAAAATCTAGTAGTAAACCTAAAATCTTCTCTTAGCCCTCCAAAACATAAAAGACATCACATAATGGAACTGACAATGCAGGTAGTTAATGCCCACCCAGATGTTAGATATATCTAAACAATACAAAATCAAAATGGGAATTAACCAGCTAAAAACAGCAAACAAGCTATAGGACAGAGGTTACTAGTAAAACACCTAAAATAAAAACAGACTACATCAAAGTAAACTAATATCACACATAGCACCTTAGCGGTAGAGATAAAAGAATGTAGGGATGCAGCGGCGGTAGGTCTGACCAGCGAAAACTCCACCACTCCAGCTACTCAAGTCATCATCAGTGCACCAGGAGAAAGGCCAGCCAGCGGGACCACACACAGCCACCACCAGTGCAGGACACCACACCGCAGACCCCTTCCACCCTCCTCGTTCCCTTTCCCCACACCTACCTCCCCTCCCCTTCAGTGCGAAATCAGCACGAGGTGGAAACACTCCCCCTCCCAAAAACAACAAAAATACCAACAACAAATACTATACCACTGGGACTGATATGGGTTGTGTGGAATTGTATTTTGGTTTGTCGATTTGAATAAAATACTATTAAGTTCTTATTTTTCATGTTCAGGTTGAAGGAAGGGCTTAATTTCATAGCTGTTCAAGTTTTGATTTAAAGCCCATAAACAGAGGGTCCTGCTAAAGCAGAGCGGAACTGTGGATTCTTTTATGCTCAGGAGCTTATGTTAGGAACACCTCAGAATTCAGAATTCTTTCTTTGATTTTTCATCTTGTATACCCCGACGGCACACACTCACACGCACGCACATCCACGCACTCGCGCAAGCACGCACGCACCCACCCCCACACATATAACTTTTGATCATAGCTGTTGTGCTCTTATCCTTACTGAAAAGGGAGTATTCGTGTTTTCCCTAGATTTTACAAAGACTCCTATGTTACAGGTATCTTCCGTTATTCTTCAAACGCCCTCTGTCTTCGTCTTCTTGGCGCAAGAGATCAGCACCTTTGCTCACACAGGTGACTGGTCTTAACGTTCGATCTCCATTCCTCGGAAGTGAGTCTGATCACCGGCCGTGGCCATAAGGGGAGAGAAGCCGTACAGACTGACAGAAGAACATTCCTCCACAGCACGTAATAGTGACCGGAGTGTGGAACAAAAGATGTGTGTGGGACTGAAGAGGAGACATGTGGATAGTCTTAAAACGAGAGACGAAATCTGGGGACAGGTCTGAAAGTGCATGTAATAATCCTTGTGTTGACTTGTTTGTGGTGCTTTGTGTTTGACTAGGTAACTTACGGTAGTTAGACACATACGCGTCGTACGGAAGAGAGTGTAAGTGCAATAGGGAGAGTCTGTTACAGCAGCAAAACCTACCTTAGAGCCTAAACTTTATCCCTAGACATTAAGACTTACCACCATACCTTGTCCTCCATCTCCTCAGGTACAGTGGTAACATACCTTCATGAAACTCTGTCGCCTATTACCGATGGTTCCCACTGTCCACACACTGCCTTACACTCTTATCTTTTAAAAGTTCTCTAAAACTTTTCTCTCTCCCATAATACATTTTTTCCTGGCCTGTCTGCGCCTACTGAGGGGGGGGGGAGGAGGTAGCTTATGTGTACCGGCATCTGCGCGTGAGTCTATGAGCGCGCTTACGCGCGTGTCTAGCATCGTGTGCGCGCGCGGGTGAGCGTGACCGCTTTGATTTATTTCGTAAGATTCTGCTCCACAAATACTGTTGTTATACGTACTTTTACTTTGGTTTGTTGTTGTTAGTCTTTAGAAAAGGCGATGTGTCATTGGCAAAGAGTTTTTAAAAATGTACTGTTTCCTTCGCATTGTTAGTGTTACGGAAGCCTTGCATTATTTTTTATTTGATACCAGCGACTGCAAATATAGACTAATGCCCTGTTTATTAACTCGACAGGTAGAGAGCAGAGGATGGAACCTTCTGGTGAACAGTAACAGTATGACTCGTGATCGTTGTATCTTATTCACGTGCAGCCATCTACAGCCCCTACAGAACCCTGTCGGCAAGGTAGAGGGAATCGAGGCCGACGCCTTTGATCATATTCTTGACCATACTTATTTTTCTGAATGTATCAGGTGTTTACCAGGCATAGACGCTTGGTAGAGATCAAATCTTTGTTACTAAAGATTTGGTGTAGACGAAATAAACAAGGTGTAGAATATCTGGAACAGTTTGTAGCTTTCCATGGAGACTTCATAAACAGGAGTAAATGTCACGAACTGCTTGCAGTCATGAACCTGGATTTTATGCGGGTTTTTTTCCTGAGAAACTCAGTAACCTGTTAAGTGAATCACGTCAGTGTTTGGAGTATTCAGTCAAGGGAGGAAAAAAGTATTCGATTTCCGCGTGTTACGAAACTAGGCGACTGGCACACAGTGGGCCTTAGTTATTGAAATTAATTCCTGACACCATCACAGCAGAGCAGTCAGAGGAACGCAGTCAACGCACAGCACGCGCCAGGCTCGCTTGCAGATGAGTGCGATGGTGATGGCGAGCCTGCGCCCTCCGCCAGAGAGGGGGACTGTCAAGGTGATGTTCACGCTAACCCTTGCGGTGACGTGTTGTCTGTTCAGCTTCACGACAGCGATCAAGGGAGGTGAGGAAAAAATCCCTACGGTGTGATAGTTTGCTACGTGTTGCCTTAACAGTCTGTGATCCAAAAGGTCACTTTTAATTTTGCAGGCTGTAAATGGCTTGACAGCATTCTTTTCCGGACGCACTTTGTCAAATGTTTGCCGAAGTAGTATTTCTTGACTCCTGTTTTAGCCAGCTAATCGGGTTGTTGCTTTATAAGATGGTAGTATGAAACTTCGGCAAACATTTGACTAGCAGCGTGACAGTTATTGGCTTTAAGCAATATGATGCTAGGTAGATATCTGTGCGTGTGTTGTTATAAATAGTTTAGTATCGGCATAATATGATGCTCACGTACAGCTGGCCATATGGGTTCTGTGTTCGTGTTTAGCTTCTATCCTTCTAATCTGTTACTTACCTGAGCAGCACCGGTAGTGTCTCATCGGTAAAAATTATATGTAACAGCAATCCACTAGTTATGCGGTAAAATTAGGAGAAAGCTAAAGGGTGTCCCGTGACCTTTTTAGATCGTAAGGAGGTTGGGTGTGTGAGAACGCAACTTTTTCTGTGGGGTGGCATCTTAAAGAGGTGGGGGGTGTCCATCTATGGTTATTTTTGTTAGAGGGACAGTGCTTCCACCTCGCGGTGATTTCGCACTATGTGTGGGGGTGGGTGGGGGGAATGGGGTCCTGTTACTAAGTTATGCACTGAAAAACCCCCAGACTGATAGCTGCAGTAAGATGGCCAGTGCGGACAGGCAGTTTAATGTGGGGGAGAAGGCCGGATGGAGTTTACACAATGTATAACTCCAGGAAATAGTCCTTGGCCACACCAGGATTCGAACCAACAACCTTCTACACCCTAGTCCGCAGCTCTACCAACTGAGAAATCCAGGCCCCAGGGTGGCTTTGCATCTTCCCTAACCTGTGTGGTCAGCTACCCGTTCCGCGCTGGGTGAACTCGTGGACGACTACTGCCCCGCGCGGATTTCGAATCAGCCTTCCAGTTCTGAGGCCAGCGCTATAAACACTCCGCCATCCGCTTCCCGAGTTACACCTAACGATAATTCTCTAGAAATGCAGTAAAATTATGTTATGATAATCCCTTAGAAATGCAGTAAAATTCTATGCAGAAAATCTTATATAACCATAATCCACTAGAGATATGGAGAGTTACGTGCAACAATAATCCGTTCGAAATGTGATAAAATTGTATGTATTAACAATCACCTAGAAATGCCCTCAAACCATATGTAACGATAATCCACTAGAAATGCGGTAAAAATAAAATTAGATGTAATGGTGATCCACTAGAAATACGGTAAAGTATATGTAATAGTAATCTATTAAAATATGGTAAAATAATATGTAACGATACCCCACTGGAATGTGGTAAAATTATGTCTAATGATAATGGAATTCGAAAAGGCTGTCAAAACATTTTACACGGATCTAGAAGGCTTTAGATAAAGCTAAACTAGTGTAAAAAAGGTGTTTTGGTCTGTGTTCTCGAAAGTGTTTAAATGTGCGGAAAATGTATAGATGGTGTTCTGAAAATGTTCCAATGTGTGCCAGCAGCAAGTTTTGAGTCAAGTAGAGGCATGCTAAGAACACTTAGAATACATAGAATACATCTTACTATTTACACACGCAATAGATATTTTGCGTCTGCTTTATCACTTTTTTAAAAACACGCAATTGGTGTTAAAATATTAAGAGTGCATGAAACCTGATCTGGCAGTCTTAGCAAGGACCAAACTACGTAAAAAAAAAACCGTTGACTTTTCTGCCTATCGCCACACCTGTCTACCTGTTTTCTGTGCATATTATAACATTTTTTTCCCAACTAGATTAAAGTGGACGACCTAATCTGCATTACGGAGAATTCTGTTTTAACATATAACCTTACAAACTCTGTTTTGCTGTAAGCGATAACATTATTTTTCTTACACAAGTTGTCCGTGTTTCAGGTATTTATCCCGTTGACAACTGGTTTTTTGTGGGGCAAACCATGACAGTGTTTTGTCAGCTGGATAATCTCACCTCTACAGAGAATGGCTCGCACATGTACTTCAGTTTCAAGGACGAACACTCACCGATTTCACCAGAGTACGTTACAGTGGTGAACAGGAGGAAAATACGTCTCCGTTACCTTGTCACCGAACCGTTCAGGCAACAGTTCTTAGGCTGTTACCTCAACACCACCAATGGAACAGTGAAGATAATCGATTCTCGTGACGTATATGCAGACTGTAAGTTTTCTCTCCCTTGTTCGTCCTTTCACTCTAAATATTTTTAACACTAGTTACGTGTTAAAAAATGTTAAAGCAGGTGCAAAATGTTCGTTGCATGTGGAAATAGTATGTAAGATATGTTCTACATCTGTTTTCTGTTCTACTTCAATTACTGCTTACTTCATTCTCAAAGCGGAGCACACGACTGATTACGAAAGGAACGCTACGCCGTCTAAGCGAACAAATGGCTCGAGGTTTAGTGAGGGGCAGGGCATGGGTGGGACAACAGGTCAGTACGGATTCGGAAGGGAGGAAATTTTACCTTCTTAAGAAAACGAATGCTAGAATACAAACATAAGGCATACGAAGAAAATCTAACCTCAAGGTTAAATGTTAGAGTTGGCAAGGGACTGGTCTATAATTAAGAAGGAACCCTAGGGCGAACGACTATTTTGTGTCGTGTCAGATATGTAAAAGTTCTTATTGTCGAGTTATCGTGTGTGTGTGTGTGTGTGTGTGTGTGCGTGTGTGTGCGTGCGTGCGTGCGTGCGTGCGTGCGTGCGTGCGCCTATTCCTTTTTGTGCTTGAAATGTTTACTACTATGTATGAGGATTAATGTGAACTACACAGCAGCATGCTTTTGAGCGCTCACTCGGCAGTAGAAGGCAGACGGCCACTTAAATGTAGATTTTTTTTCTTGTTTACAGATCGCCCTAAGAAGGTAAAGAACATCTCGTGCGTAATCCACGACTGGAAGACTATGACGTGTACATGGGACTTGGGCCACAAGCACTCGACAAACATACAGACTGAGCTTTGGTGGATGATAGAACACAATACTAAGTATGTTTTTATTTATAACTTTACACAAGCATTGTATCTTGCACGGATAGCCAGATCATCAACAATTATTGTTTCATTAAAAAAATATTCGGCTTACAATTGTGAAATAAGGTCATTTAACCTCGTTCCATTTCCCAAACCATGTCAGCAGTTTGTCGACGCGCCAATTAGGTTTCCATCGGTATGCGGCAAAGTGAGACTTGGTTCATTGTTAGATCTTTTCATTCAGTTTTAAGCCTTGCTGTGAACACCAATGTCTATTAATTCATTAATGGACAATAAAATATTATTTTTATATTTTGGTTATCATATTGCAATGTATCGCATCGTGTTCTATATCATGCATTATATACGTAAGTACGTAAGTACGTCAGTAACAGGTTAACCTTGTCATAGTTACAATTTCAGAATCACGTGTCAGTAACAAGTTCTGATGCATGTGCTTGTTGCTTTGTTTATTTTGGGGGCTGATATTATTGGTGCAACGAAGTCAGTCAAAGCGACGGTAGCCGGAGGAGCTGAAGTTGATGTCACACAGTTCCCATGTAGTGATGAACATACATTATTTTGTGATAACATATAATGTTCTTGTCAAACTGATCACTTTTAAGCGAATGAATAACAGTTTGGAAAACAAGGAACAAGAGACATGACTAACCTACAAAATATCCGACGTCGAAAATCATGTCAAAGACAGAGACGCGAAAAACGTACATAACATGTACCTGAGTAATTATACCAAATAAATAAGATGCCATAAAGTAGGATTTGAAATCTGTTGATGTTGTTTAGATTACTAAATGTTTGTTTTGCAAAAGGAAATACAGCAAAATAATATGTAAGAATTTGCAATATTAATCACCTTAATTTATTTTTTTAAATTGTTTTTTTAATGCAGCTGGACGATATGCCCGCACATGACGGGAAACAATTGCACATGGAGTTTCCATAATTCAAATCTATATCAGTTGGTGTACCTGATGAACATCAGCGTATTTTCCAAACACCCTTTACGTCAAGTCCGGAACACTTCGAAAAGGTTCCGGATTAACGTCACTGAACACGGTGAGATTGGTCAGTGAGTTCCTCTAAATATGTGACACTTCCTATCACGTTCTTAATTCAAATGCTGAATCACACACACTGTATCTGTCTCTGCCACACCTGCCTCACTGTATCTGTCTCTGCTACACCTGCCCCACTGTGTCTGTCTCTGCTACACCTGCCTCACTGTATCTGTCCCTGCTACACCTGCCTCACTGTGTCTGTCTCTGCTATACCTGCCCCACTGTGTCTGTCTCTACTACACCTGCCTTTTTCCGAACGTGAGCACACATACACATACTCACACACATGCGCTGTCACGCTGGTACATAATACGACTTGCGATTTGTTTTCTATTGTGAGTAACGCTATTGTTACAGTGAAGCCCGCTCCCCCCGACTACTCTATTCAGGTAATTAACAGCACCTGTGTGAGGGTGAAATGCGAACTTCGTGGGGATGGCAAGGCCACAGCCAAGATGATCGAGTACCAGTCTGAGTGGGACAGAAGCGAACACTGGACCAGCTACTGGGACACAAAATACCAAGTAGGCGGAACAGCCATCTATTGCTATGTTTTGCAATATACCGTTTTTTGTGAACGCATTTTTGTGAAAACTCTTTATAATATCAAGAAAACACGCCAGCATGTAAATGTAACACTTTTTTCGTCTGCTACACTGCTGGGGGAAATCTCGCAACCCGCGGACGATGTCCCCAGGAGGAGAGGCAGATGAGACACTACTGCCTTTCCTCTGGCTGGCGTCACGACTGTCGAGCAAATATAGCTGTTATCTCGTTCTGCAGAGGCGGCTGCTAGAGCATGGGAACGTGCAGATTCACGCGCATTTTACCACAGTAGACACAGAAGAACATCACCAAAGGCTAGTAAATAGTAAGAAATTAATCGCAGCTTCGATAAGTACGCGTATTTTTTTTTAAGGATGGTAAGGTGTTTATCCTGGGACGTCACAGCACCTCTTAGACCTAATTTTGTCGTCGATTACTGAAAAATGGCAGTGAATATATCCGAAAACAGTGGATACATCTTGTCCCAAAACAGTGGATACATCTTGTCCCAAAACAGTGGATAAATCTTGTCCGAAAACAGTGTATGCATCTGGTCGCAAAACAATGTATGCATATGGTCCAAAAACAGTGGATACATCTTGTCTGGAAAGATTTGCTGAGACTAGGAGATGAGGCAGGAGAGGTAAATGCTGCTAAAACACGCTCTTATTTTAAAAGGGGATCAGATAAAAGAGTAACAATGAAAAAAGAGAAGGAACATGGATGGATAGATGACTGAAACAACAAATGAATGCGAGTGATAGAGTCACCGAACGAGGGAGGGGTGGGAGGAGAGGATGTGCGTTTGAGCATGCGCGCGAACGAACATGTGACTTGGGGGTTTCTCTTACCTGATCTTTCTTCCTGGGATCATTTCCTGTTCTTGTACTCAATGCAGGAGGGCGTGGAGAACCCGGACGAACTCGAACGTGAAATTTGTGGCCTGACGCCATTCACCAGCTACACAGTGCGAGTGGCCGTCCGCTATCTCCCATTCCCGTACCAACAGCCTTATGGCTATCCTAGTGACTGGCGATTTGATTCATTCCGCACCCCGCCGTCAGGTAGGTTTACCTGACGCGCCTGACGCCTTGCTGTGTATGCCATAGGATCAAGTTTAGGTGATTTGACGAACTTTTGTGAGATGAGGTGAACATATTAGACGACATATTCTGTGAACATATTAGACGATATATTCTGTGATTTGTTTGCATCTCTGTATGACAGTTCCAGAGGTAGCACCAGACATGTGTGACAGCTGTTTCACTCGCCTGCCTTGCGATAGCGATGAGTGCCACCCAGCCGTCCTTGTTTACTGGAAAGTAAGTCTAACATTTTATCTTTTAGTACCTGTTGCCTCGTTCAGTTTAACTTAATTGGTCCGTATTTTTCATGAACAGTTTACTTTCCTTTATCAGCAAGTCTGTTCTTCTTACATCCCCCCACCCCACCAATGCACGTGACACACTTTTCCACACACACCCACGCACGCACGCACCCAATGAGTCTGCTGCCCATTTGACCACACACTCTCTCACCCGCCCACTTCAGTTCCTTCCTCTCATACACGATTACTGACGCAAAATATTCAAAAATGCGCACGCATGCACGCATACACGCGTACACGAATATATGCAGCATCGAAAGATGAGAAGCGAGTTATTTTCTATCCAAGAGGAGACTGAGAGAGGATCACGAAGACAAAATTGCAGGACGTGTGTTTTGATGTTTTCTTTAAGTTAGCTCTGTTTGCCTAGCATTCCTATATGCTTGTCTACCTGACCTCTCACCCGTTATGCTGAATATATTATTATTGTTGTTGTTGTTATTGTTGTATGATCTCTTGTATAGTCCAGAAGCACTCATAAAAGAGAGCGCTCACTGCACACGACACTACACAACATATATTCAATATATATATCTACTACATTTTCTTGATCAGATGACTGAATGAGCGAGCTAAACTTTAACAAAGAAAGATGCCAGGAAGGCCTCTTAGAAAATGGTACCACCAGCCATACTTTCTTTCTTAACTGGACGAATGTGAGTCCTATTTGGGAAAAACTAGCAAACAATGTGCGTGCTTCCTAGTTAGCCAAACCTGGTCAGGTATAGTCGTGGCCACTGAGAGAATACAAAAGATTTCCCGTCATGCCCATTGCAGGCCATCCCGAAGCCTAGTCGCAACGCTATCATCACCGGGTACAGGTTGAAGGTGAAAAGCGGAGGGAGTGAAGAAAGGAGCTTGTATGTAAATGGCTCAGAAACTTCGTGTCGCCTCGAACTGTCCCCCGAAGAAACCCATAGTCTACAACTCTTTGCCATTACTGCTGAAGGAAAAGTCTCATCAAACTACTCCGAGTTATTTCTGTATCCTAGTAAAAACAGTAAGCAGTTTGTATCTAGAACTCTCTCTCTTTTCCTGTGGGTATGCGTGCGTGCATGTGCGTGTGTTACGCCTGTTTACTTGCGTGTATGAGTGCGAATTGAGCAGAGGTAGTGAGTGAGGGAGAGAGAGAGGGGGGTGGCTGGGTGGGGAAAAAGTATCTAAGTAGTCGACATTATTTTCTTGTATGGCTTGCCACTCTCTAGTTTTCTCTGTTCTGATATTGGTTTTTATTTTTTTGGTCTGTCTTACTCCTGAGTAGTACCCGAACTTCCAAAGCGCTTTGTGGTTGAAACGGACACAGAGTTTGCTGGAAACTGGGGGAGAACATTTTATCTTACATGGTCGTCTGTAAGGTCTACAGCACACAGCTATACCATCTTCTGGTGTCGGGGGTCAAAATGGAGGATGAAGTGCGACCCGGATGTAAATAACTAAATATTATGTGGGGAAATGGTGGGGTGGGGGGAGGCGGGTATGCTTGCGAGAGTGAAGCTGTTAGTGGAGCGTATTGCCATGGGCCTTAGGGACAATGACGTGTGTGCGTGCGTGTGCGTTTGTGGTTAGAAACATGAAACAACCTCATCAGAAAAAAATACATATAATAATTTCGTTGATGATCCTTTATGGAACGTTTGTCTCAGATTCTTTCCCTAAGCAAAAACTATTTATACGTATATATCTCTACCTATTCTTAGATAATTATTTTCGGTGCCAGACGTGCGTAACTTTCTGTGACAAACCAGGATGAGGTGCACTACATTGCTGTCCCTGAAAATGACAGTCAGTTCAACCTGACAATTCCGTCAGAGGAAGCAGGACGAAAACCCGATGATTACCTGATTGGTCTGGCAAGTCAAGTCGGAGACAACAGCAGTGGGATCCTGTGGAGCTCTTGTTTCTACCTCAAAGACGCAGGTCAGGGGTCAGGGGTCAGGACACAAAGCCACGCTGATACCTGAAGTGACAGTCTGCCTTCTGTCTGGCCGTTGTTGTTGTTGATTTGAGAAAGAAAGTGCTTCCACCTCGCGGCGATTTCGCACTATAGGGGAGGGGAAAGTCTGGCCGTCCTTGCTAGAGGCTTAGATAAAGTCTTAATGTTTCCCCAATACTTTGATCTTGGTTTGTCACGATTAACAGCACTTTTGATCTCTGTGTTTGTTGTGATCAGCTTAAGCAAGGCAAAACAGTACCTGTCTGTTAACGCACGTTCCTGCTGTAGTCAAGTCAAAGTTTATTTCATTACCCTCGAGATTCCACATATATACAATAACACGATAATAAGTGATAATTCTGTCACCATACACATCTGCACACGCGCTCACACGCACACACAAACTGGCCCTGCTCACTCAAGATTCTGTTATAGCACTACAAATAAGTCTAAAAAGCACAATCAGTTTCCCCAGGACGTGCTTCTTTTTTGTTGTAAAAAGTAATTTGAATTTAGATGTATTTGGTGTCTTCTAACAGTATTCAGGAAGCAGCTTACACCGTTCAGTTTTAAAGAAATCACAGACATGTATGTAGAGATACTCGTCGCCAATGTCGCCAACGTTGCATTTAGTGCACAGACTCTCAGTTCTGGGAATATTGTGTTATCCCTTCAACTGTACAGAGAGTTTACTGTTTAATATTATAAATTTAAATAGTGAGACGCATTGGTTATAGGGTAGCATTGTTATATAACTCTCGCTATACTTAACTGCCTGTTAAAAACTTACCTAATATGCATACCTATCTGTTAACACAGGTGATTACTATACATTGCACCTGCCTGTTAACGTACCTACTATACTTACTTGCCTGTTAACGCGTATCTACTATACTTATACTTATCTGCAAGTTAACACACGCATCTGCTATACTTACCTGTTATAACAAACGTACCTGCTATGCTTACAGACCCTCCTAGAGTACAAGGTGTGAAGGCGTCGCCTGCACAAACCAATGTGGAGATAATCTGGTCACGCCAGGGATGTTATCGTTCCCCAAACTACTTCAACGGCGACGACCGTGGCTACACCACTAACTACATCATCACATGGTGCAGCACGCTGCCAGACGACACGTGCAGTGGTAAGTCTGTTAACACTAAGGATTTCAGCGGCTGCATGTCTATAAACTTTATATCAGCTGCAAAAACGCCGAGGTAATGAGCAAAAAATAGAGCAGCCATCGAAGTTTTAAAAATCGTTGAAAAATGCACAGTGATTAAACTGGGAGACGCTAGATAACCATGAATGGCTAGATCTTGTTGTTTTCATGCATTTTCTTCATTGTAGACGTGAAAGTTGACCAAGACACCGACAGGTACACTTTGAAAGGTTTGAAAGCGGGAGCCAGGTACAAGGTGAATGTCACGGCAGTTTCCCGGAAGGGGCGAGGGACTTCCACAGGGATTGAGACTGAGATACCAGGTGAGCCTTTCACCTGTATGCCGTGTGCAGTGCTTTGTATAGATATATCTGTAAGCCTGAAAGAAATGATTGGTCAGGAGAGCTGTACTTTAATGAAGTATGATTGACGTCTTTTCCAGAGGAACCTCCCACAACTGAAGACGATAAACTAACTCTCGCTGGTGCTGTTGTGTTTGCACTTCTCATCGTAATCTCAGTTCCTACAGTTTCAGGGACTGTCTGGTTAATAAGGTGAGCGAAAGTTACACAAAGGTTGTTCTCAGTTCTTAAAACATGTAGGAAAATCTAGCCAAAAAAGTATAGGCAGGAAGGCAGGCAGGTAGGCAGGGTGGCAGGCAGGCCACCCGGTTCGCATTAGCTGAAAAAGCAGTGTTCGATTTTCATATCTTCCGTTCAATTTTTCTTTTTTGTCTGCCTTCCTGCTATTCAGTAAGTGATACAGCCAGCAGCCCGCACGACCGCATGCCCTATCCCCTACTGAGCCGGCCGAATTGAATGCGTTATCGCCTATTCAGTGGATGCGTACCGGGTGCACCGGTTGGCAGGGTGGCAGGTAGGCAGGCTGGCTGGGTGGCTGGCTGGCTGGCTGGTTAGATGGAGGAGAGAAACTGCTGCTGTTCATGCTGCATAATTTCCTCAAAACAAGTGACTTGAAACCAATTGCGAGCAAATAGGAACAGTGGTTGCGATGTTTTATAACTTATACAATGATGGCGATGAACTGTCCAGCACTGAAATGGAGATTCCTTGCTGACACGAGACTCAGAAGATTCACATTAACCTTTTATTTTGTGACTTTCTGCAGGCTATACAAGAACAAGTCCAAGAAATTTGACTCTGATTCAAGTTTGCCCCAACCCGGGGATGGCCGTGCAAAGGTCAGCTGGTTTTTAAATGTACTTTCTTTTCGCTTTCTAATAGCTCTTTTTCACTGAAACTTTCTTGATTTGATCTTCCTTCTTTCTTTCCTTGTCTTTCAGCTTGCCTTGTTGAAACTCTTATCATGTAGTCAGAGTGAAAACACGATAGTGTGTGTGTGTGTGTGTGTGTTTCTGCTGTTCTTATTGTTCATACTTCAGTGAGCCAATGTATACAACAAACATACAATTGACGTTTCGGGCAATACCCCTTAATCAGGACAAAACACAGACATACCAGTAAACTAGCGCGGATAAGGACAGATCCAATTAACGATCAGGACACAAACAGACAAATGACATTTTGTGGCTGGCTGTTTCAATTGTGTTCTCTCCTGATAAGGGGGTAGTGTCATAATCTGTGCTACTGTCCAGTTTAGTTTTCTGTGTTCAGTCCTGATGAAGGGGTAATGCCCCTATAAACGTCAACTGTATATCGCATGGCTCAATGTCTACTGTTCTCACCTATCCTATAATTTCCGGTCAGTGTGAACACAGGCAGGTAATATTATCAACTTTTATTTGTCAAATAAACATTAGAACACACGTACAGCTAATTCTAAAATTGACCTCATGAATGCTGCGGCATTAATTTAGGCTATTTTTGTACAGCTTGGTACAGTTCCCTTGTTTTACATTTAATTTGGGCTTATCCTCCAAGCGGCAGTCACTTGTTTTTCTTTTATATTTTTGGTAAATCTAAAATTGACCTTTTCCCTGCGGTATTAATTTACGTGGTATATTTGGTCCATCTTACTTTGTCAGTAAAAAAATCTGTACGAAACTGTACTTTGTAGGCTATGTTGTCGCTGAAGAATTTCACTCCTTGGTAAGACAATCGAGTGTGTGTGAGTGAAGTGTATGAGTGAGTGAGTGAGTTTGCACGCGCGCGCATGTGTGTGTGCGTGGCATCATGTACATTGTGCTATATTTATTTTTTTTTATTGAAGGCTAATGCTAACAGCAATGCTGCTAGTAGACCAACGTAGCTGTCTATAAATACAAGATAACCAGTTAAAAATAGTTGCCTTGTAAGTGTTAGCAGACGTAAGTTCTGGTTCTCAGCTTGCATAGTTTTCTACTTACTGTCAGATACTCTTGCATGTTAGGGTTTTTTTTGGGGGGGTGGGTGGGGGGTGGTGTAATTTATATGTGTGTGATGCACCTTTTTAGAACAGCAGGTAGCTGTATGATTGTCGCAGGAATATATAGTACATACCACGGGAATATAAGCTGACAAAGTATAGAAACTAACTAAAGAACTTAAAAATCCAGAATTTCCACTCTCGGATCTCTGAATTGAAAAGTGGAGAGTGTTATTTGGGTACATAAGTCATCAATGAATGTACTAGTATATGTGGAATCCATAGCCAATCATTGCAGGTTTCAGTTAATCATCCCCTCTCCTTAAAAAAAAATATTCAGAGAATCGAAACCAAGTTAGCTTAACTAGTGTTGGGAGAATATTTCTCCACTAGACCACTGATACTGTATTAGAAGTGGGTTAACTTGCACCTACATCTGTTATTTTGTTTTGACTCCCTAGTTTTTTATGTGACGCAGTTGAGACAGACCGTTTGCATCTCATTCGAGAAACATTACGAACACCTGATGTAATCATTTTTAAGTCTTTATCTTTTATTTCATGCCATATGTGGAGGGGCTGGGTGCAACTTTTCTTCCCATCCTTCCTTTTTTGGGAGGGCAACACAAACCATCCTTCACAACTAGTCCAGCCTTGACTTCACCCCATCCTGCCCCTGCCTCGAGCTTTGCGTTTCACGTTCTTTGTCAAAGCCGACTGAAAGCCCACACGTGACCTCACACATCGCGCGAGACAGAAGAGAGCGCGATGTCATTAATTTTGGCCTGCTTTGTGACAAGCATGCTTTCAGTGTCGCTCACCCCTGACAGCTGCCCGGATGTCTTTAGAATCAGACTGGTGACGTGGCTAACAGCTGCAGTTTAAAAAAACAGTGAGGCATGATACCAACTGACACCACGTACAAAGTTCCATGGAATGGAGAAGTTATCGATGTACATTTGCTAGTATGCATGGATTCTTGACGTTAGAGATGTAGGTGTTGAACTAATCTCATTGACTGCAGCCTATATGTGAGTCTGCGTGCGAGTGTTTGCACACGTGTGTGTGTTAGTGTGTCTACGCGCGTGCATGCTGTTCTAGTAGTTTGTAGGTGATTATGTGCCAACGTACAAGGTGTTGGGTAGACTGGGAGAGCAGGTACACACAAACACCTTTGTGCTTTTGTGAATTTGTGCATACGTGCCTTTAAGTAATACCTAGGTGCATGTTTTGGTACACAGAGTTTTGTTTTCCTCTTCTTTCGTTTGAATATTTTGATGGAGCATGAAACAATAAAAAGGATCTAAAATATTTAAGTTTTAAATGAAACTTTTTTTAGACGTTCAGGTTTTAGGAAGAGTGCTTGATTAAATAAGACATGTAATCGCAGCTTCTTAGGGAAAGTAAGTGAAAAACGTTATTCTATCGAGGAAAATAAATAAAAAGGAAATTATATTATCAAAGTGCTGTGCCCTTAGGAGAAAGTATCTTAGTACAGAAAGTATATGGTAATGCAGGTTTGATAATGTTGTGTCTGAATGACTTCGTACGAGAAAGAAAGATATTTGTTCGAAAGTCCCAACTGGTTTTGAGGCAAACACAATGTGTGACAGATCTGACTATCGTTTGATCTAATAACGTTATTATTATTATAATTTATTATTATTATCCTTATATATCGTTTATCTTTTATTTCTCTCAGGGAATGGTATCGCAATCAAGTCCTCTATTCATGGAGACAAAGATTCTTCTAGAAAATGATTCTTCTAGAACTCCTCTATTGTGTAAAGAGAAAGAATCGTCAGACGATGGCAGCATTAGCAGCGACCACAGTATGACGTACCGTCAGCAAAAGACGTTGCCTTATCCGGCATGGTTGCCACACAACCACGGGTCCATGTCCACAGACCAGGCCTACGGCTCTATGCCCGCCAGCTCCGAGGGTCTGCAGACTGATCTAACGAACTCCTCCAGCAGTGCCAAGCAGGCTGGCAGAGCTACAGCGCAATGGTGGGCTTCTACTCATGTGCCGAGTGTCGGACGTGACACCTATGTGGAAGTTGTTGCCTTGAGAGGACAAGACAGTCGAGAATCCTTGGAAAAAGATAACGGCAGCCAACAGACTGGGCGCAGCTTCTGTCCCCAGCCTCCTCTTTTTGTTGTTGGACAAACAAGTTATGTGCAAGCGTCCTTAGCTTCTCAGACCCAACAGAAAGGTAAAGAGCGCATCATAACACCTTCTTTGCCAAGCAGCCAGGATGTATCATACGTCGTATCAGATTCTTTGTTGGGAAAGAACGCTTCTCAAAACAGTTTCGTGCCTCAGGAAATGAGGGAACAGTCAGAAGGTTCTCCTGAATCTGGCTCACAGACCAACAACATAGGGGCCGCCATTTCTCCACTGTTCTCGCCAGGCGTGTCACCGTATGTACCCACATCTTCGATCTCACCGTCATTCGCGTCGTCCCGGGTCTTCGGCCCGCCACCTGCGCAGTCCGACCGCCATTTTATGAATGAACAATATGTCTCCACCTTGCCTACAGTTGTAAGAAACACTTCGCAGCTTTTCTGCACACTGGCTCCCAACACGCCTGAAACCACACCCTATGTTCCGAACCACTTAGCCCACGAAATGAAATCCACAATTTTATTACCAGCTTCATCGTGGCAAAACCCACAGAACCCACCTTATGTCTCCATCCCACCGTCATCTCAAAACAATTTACAAATGGCCTACGTTGCTAGGTGACCATCAGTACATTGAAGTTAGAAGAGTTCTTAAGCTGAGGTGGAGGAAGGAGTGTCAATTCTGTCAGAAACAGTAAGAGCCGATTGAAGATCTTTATTTCTTCCCCCTGAAAGATGCGTGTTTTGCGGCAAGTGGGCATCTCCTCCCCGAGCTCTACTGAAACAAGTTCATATAGAGATCTCATGGAAGATTTTTTCCACATTTGACGCATCTTCAAATGTGGAAAAAATCTTGACGAATATGACAGATGTTTTTGGTGATACACGAATTGCTCAAAAGCCAGAAGAAACATTTTCTACAATCACGCAGATAGTTACCTCTTTATCTTAGTTATTCTGTTGTTGTGCTTATGTATATTTCTAACCATTTGGCTTTCCTCACATTGTGCACGTTCTTGTATAATAACTTTGAAAAGAAATATAATGTACACTGTGTAGGGAATATTTTTGTCACTTTCGGAATGTTAGTAAACGTTCCTGTAATTCACGTCCGGAAAAGAGGTCCCTGGAGAACGATTGGTGGGGGCGCATGTTGAAACGGTTGGTAACAAGAAAAATCTCATGAACGTCTCTTACGTCACTATGCCCCGGCTGTAGGTAGACAATGCACGCTCTCTCGCCATCTACGTTTCTGTGCAAATTTATTGTGTGCATGGTACCACAACCACACACTGGACGGAAGCTATGTTCTGCGGGGGTTTTTTTGGCTGCCATGATTCCTGCAGTATTATTCCACCTTGAATATTGTGCTATTCCAGTGCTATTCCACCTTGATAGCACGTCATTAGCACTGACTTCAAAATTAATAAACCTTAAATGCAGTTCAAGGGAGTCAACCCTACCATGGTTTCACTGGCGCCCTTGTCGGTTCCTTAGGGGTTTGTATCTTTCTTTTACATTGACCTCACTGCTGTTGAACCTTGCACACCCTTCTGCAGTCACACAGCACTTGCACAGCAAACGATGGCTTACATATCTAAACTTACACTCGCCAGCGAAACCTATGAATGATTGATATAGCACATGCTAGTTAACACATACAACAAATTAAATGCTCTAGCCAACTTACCATATGGATACCAATTACAGTAGCCAAAACACAAACCCACTTGAACGACAACCTCATGTTCAAAAAAGATGATTAAATACACTAGCAGACAAAAACATGTGAACGGCACAGAAAATTGAGCTGTGAGAAAACTTATACAAGACAAATGATGAAACACACACCGAAAAGAAACAGCACTGAAAGAGGAAATGAAATCACGAAAGTGTTCCTAATTATTGCCGATCTATTTTCAAATATAAATTATTTACTGTTTTCAGCACATCTTAATCCAACCCTGCCCCACCCAAAATTTCAAAGAGATAATGTGTTAAAAACTGTTGTTAATGCTGAGCCATTTAGTTGTAGGTTTTATTCAGCTAACAGGCATCAAAAGCGAAACACGACATGAAATAATCGCTGTGTAAATGTACGTATACACAAATAATAAAATCGGATTCAGAGATCTAGATGAAAATCTTTCACACGCTATTTCGTTACCACAAACCAATCGCTTCTTGTACCACTGGCTGCCAAAGTTTTGCTTGTATTTGTGAATGGTCAGACAGTATTTCATAGTTTCTATCGGCAAGAAACCCGAAATGTCCCAATGCCAAAAAAATTCATCAGTACAGGAATTTCCAGTGTATGAGTCTGCTCAATGTGGCTGTAGCATAAGAAACATTTCCTCATTCTTTCTGTCTTCAACGAAGGCAAACGGGTATGTAGCCACGGGCCGCAATATCTGTTGTTTTGATTGTTTCCTGCAATCTTTTCCATGTGACGTCGTGATGAGGCACCCACATATGTCACGCGATCAAGTCTCGATTGTCGGTGTCGGTGTCGGTGTCGGTGTCGGTGTCGGTGTACTGACGGCATGTGCACCACTTCCACCAGGCTCTAAGTCTTTCCAGTACTCTCCCCTTTTAGTATAAGACAGGGTTTTCTGACAGTCCCGCACCGTTGGCACCAAAAAGGCTGCTGCGCCATGTCTGCAACAGTTCAAGTCTATTTTTGCATTTCTTGCCAAACATCTCAGCTGCCGTCTGCGCCTTTGAAGTCCTCACAACGAAATCTTATCCGCCTGTCGCGCCTTTACACGGTGTCACCTGTCTCCATCAGTTTGAACGGCGTCGCGTCTTTCCCCTCGGTGTCCATGACAACAAGGTAGCAATCAGCTGTCACAAAGTCGTTAACGACTGTGACACTCCATCTGTCTGCCACGTGCTGGCGGCTGTACAGGCAGCATGGCAAGTGTCGTGGGGTGAACGTCAGGTCCGTTTTGAACTTCATCCTCCAACCTGGACTACTCAAAGGCGTGCGTGTACGCGCTGGACCAATGGATGCATATTTTGACAGAACTGGTGATTTTTTTCAAGAAAAAAAATGTAAGGCAGCGTCTGCCCAAGGTTTACTTTGTTGGCTCGCTAGGGGCCGCTAGCTTTCTCTGTCTCTCTCTGGATCCTTTTGTCTCTCTCTCTCTCTGTGTGTATCTCTGGGAAAAACCGGTGCCCTTCGCGTGACGGCGTCAGTTTGGTGAGAGTTCAGGGCGAACACCTCTCACCAGCTTGCTGTACCCTACCGGCCATGCTCATGAGACCAGAACAGCATGCTATGGCCTCATTCAATTAACAAGTGCCCATTAGGAGCACTTATAGTGAAGTGTACCACGTGACCCAAGCGCACAAAGCTTGAGTTAGTTTTTGTAACGCAGTAAACTCCAACTTCTTGGAATATCCAATCAGTCGCAAGAAATCGTGAGCGCGCAGCCAGAACGGCCGCGCTGGCCAGCAGTGCGTGACGTCACATGTGTGCTGCAGCGCCGGCCTGCAGGTAGGGGTGGTGGCGGCGGTAGTAGTCCACGCTCTGCGACAGGTCCCGCTGGAAGGAGTTGTGGTGCCGTCGTCGCTGAGACTTGGACTCCGAGCGTCGGACAGCGCCGTGCGGTAGGTGAGGGCGGGGGATGTGCAGCGAGGTCAAGGGGTCAGAGGGCCGGGCCAGGTGCGCTTTGTCCTGAAGTCAAAGGTCGGCAGAAAGTGATTCGCTTTAGATGTCATGATACAAATATATATATATATATCAGGTATAGGTGGGGGCAGAACTGCATCGTGTACAAGACAATCTGCTTTAGTCCTTAAGTTTTGCAAGTTTAGGAAGATACCAAATTATGCTCCTGATGTTCCTAATCACACAAATACAGGTACAATAATTATAAATACTGTTGGCTGTGCGACCCAATAACGCAACAGTGAACGTGATAACTTTCTAAGCGTGATTGTCCTCAAACAACCAAAGGAAAAAAAACCAATTTACATAATAGACGATGCTCGAGGCTGCTAGTTATGTTTGTAACATCAACCTCTCCAACAGCATCAGAGTTCCTTTCTTTGTCACCACCTGTGTCAGCTATTGGCTCACCTCGTACGGAGGCAAGCAGCAGTCCGCCATGAACACTCGCAGCATATCCAGCATTTCCGCCTGGGAGACGTGCTCGCGGAACTGATTCAGAACTGCCACAGTCTACGGCACCAACAAGTGTACACGCGCACGAACGCATGGAAGTACAAACACATAATCGCATTACCATATATTTCTGGTCTCTGTGTGTCTTTGCTAACTCAATCCGATATACTAACATTGCAAACGCAGTCATTTAGATAAAGAATTATGTCCATGGCTTAGAGAAACAAGTGCAGATTTTCACGCATGATGATCTGTCGTATTATGACTGGCCATTACCATAAATGATGAGAGTCGACAAACAGAAACAGAAAAGAGAGACTACACACAAGACAGGGTTAAACGGTAGCCATGAACAAGAGAGAATAATCAGACAGAAAGCCGAGAAAGAGAAAGAGATAGTCAGATGAATAGAGAGGAATGAAAGAAAAAAAAAAGAAAGAAGACGTCATAACATCAGGCAGGAACATGTCTATCAATAAACTAAAGCACACGGTGGGCCAGCTTCATCAGTTCTACCCACCAGGTAGGTGGACATGGCAGCACCCACAGCAAAGCCCACTGCTACGTCACTCCAGTGGCTCTCACATCGCGCGACCTCCGCCAGGCCCTCCAACAGCGACAACATCAAGAACACCATCACCAGAAACGGCCGTAGTATTCGCACTGAGTGCGAGCGGAGGGCTCCGTGGATGTACACCTGCCACGTGACCAGACGACTGCTTACGACGGTTGTTTGGAAAATATTTCGTCAGCACCTCCGTAATAATGGGTAGACACGGTCACGTGACCCACCCTCCGACGTGTTTAAATTGTTCTCACATGCTTGCTAAAAGGCGTCCGAGATTTACAATAATTTCACGAATTTTGTAAACCTTTGGCGCCAACAATAGCACCACCAGTAACACCAACCACCATAAAGACGACAACTGCGACAATAAAAACGATAATGACGATGGTGATCATCAATAGCAGGCTCGCTCCCTCGCGCGCGCGCGCGCGCGCACACACACACACAACTACACTCCCCCCAAAACACACACTCAGATTGAGCCAAACACACACACACACCCTCTCTCTCTCTCTCCCACACACACACAAACATACAAACACATACATACACTCACACACACACACTCAAAGACATGCTCTCACAGTGATCAAGCAGAGGACCTCCTTACAAAGTTACACGTAACTGCAGTACTTTGGGGCGCTCACGCCACTCACACACTGACCGAGAGAAAGATGGCGGCATATGACGTCAGGGCAGACGTAAGGCTTGGAAAAGAGGTTCTGTGAAGACAGAAAAATAGTAACCTCACGCAGAGGTGGTTCCACCCCCACCTCCCCGTAGCAATTTCTTAATCTGTTCCGTGTGTTCATATACAATCCCTCCTCTGCAGCATTGTTAAGGGAAGCTTTATATCACTTTGAGTGTTCACAATGTACGAGCTTGTCTCAGTGAATAATGATCGTGGTCTGGATGGCTTGTACATTATTATTATTATTATTACTACTACTACTACAGATTACGTGCGTGCGTGCTTGCGTGCGCGCGTGGGCAAACGGTATTTTTTCCGAATTCCCTACCTGGCTGTACGTATGGCCATCTTGTCTGGGTTGAAACATGCGCTATCGTCCAGGCTGAAACCGGAAGTGAGACTGGCGTTGCACATGGCAACGTTGACGCGACACGTGTAGAGAAAGTCTGGTCGCAGACGGCCCATCATTATTTTAGTGACGTCAACAAACAACATTAAGGTGAATCCTCCAAACAGAAACACACCTGAAGTAAAAAAAAAATCGTCACCAGTTATTACTTGATGTGAACAACCGACTTCCACTAGAGGCCGACCGCCTCGGTGGTCTAGTGGTTAAGGCGTCCGCTTCCGAGGCGGGAGGTCTGTGGTTCGCATCCCGGCCGAGTCATAAGACTTGAAAATTGTCAATCTAGTAGCTGCCCTGCCAGACGCCTGGCACTACAGGGAACAGTACTAGGACTGGTTGGCCCGGTGTCAGTATAATGTGACTAGGTGGGACTGAGGCCCGTGTTGCGCCATTAGTCCCACGTGTGGCAGCACGTAAACTTTGTCAAAGCAACACCGTCCTGATATGCACGTAGTTTGCGGCTGGACGTTAAGCACCAATTCCCCCCCCCCCGCTCCACTAGAGGCCTACCATATGTCGCGCAAGCGAGTGTGTGCGGTTTACAGTTACAATTGCATATTTGCTAATACATATACAAGGATATATATTATATATGATTTGACCTCAGTGTTAAATTCTATAACAAGTGTATTATATAAATAGATATATTACAGTACAATAAACATAAACAAACAACAAACAAATACCCAACAAACTATCAAGTCTTGATAGAAATTGACAGAAATATATGTCAGGGTAGGGATGGAAAGTATGGAGAATACGAAGCCGTTTGAATCCATGCATGCGGATTTCCGGGTGCGTGCTGCGTGCTGCGTGCTGCGTACCCATAAAGCGCAACAGTCGCCGCACCACCTGAGGGATGGTGCAGTGTTTGTTCATCAGGCGAACACTCTTCTGCTGACCTTGGGAGAACGTGCACAGCCCCAGCTCCCCGATGAGTACCTGCCAGCAAAAGCAAACACCGCCATGACACCACGCCACGTCACATAGTCAGGAATTACCCCGCTGCTGTCGACTTGCCTATCTTCCACGCTTCGGACTTGTGTGTCGAAGGTGGCGAGTTCGAATCCACCAGTGCCCAAAGATCATATCGTGGAATTCAATATTGTGTCGACTCCACAGTCACTGCACTGGGGATCTTTCCACTGGGGATCTTACTGGGGCTGTCATTTGTTGTTTCACAGTCCATAGCTCTATTATACGACACCATTGCCATCACCATCACCCGCGAGGTCGAAGGTCTTTCCGTCTAAAATGACTAAACAACTAAACAACCAGTCAACGCACACCCACCCACCCTCTCTTCTGCCTTTAATTTTAAAAGCCAATAAAACTGCTTGGACTGAAAACGGACTGTTGCAGGTATAGACATTTTTGGGGTGACGTCACCGATGTGTCAGTGTATCAGCGCGGGTGTCGCTGTCCTCACCAAACTGAGTCTAATGAATCATGAGCTCGAAATCTCTCATGCAGTGCGGAACCAAAAAGCGGATTCACAGACGTAAAAGTGATATGCTGATAAAATCACCCCCTCATTTACAGGAAAAGTACGCTTGAAATGGTTTATTGTAAGAGTTAGCATCGATAATTTAAAAATATTTCATACATTTATCAATGATGTTCTTACATATGTGAATTTTTGAACAATGTGAGAGTTTCCTTTCACTTTCTGTAAATCAGGCTAAATATCAGTAACTAAACATCTCTCACTGCGATAGAGTTCAAGTCTGAACAATCAAATCATGTACTGATTATGTACTCACTATGAACCTGGCAAAGAAACGGACATATACTGAAACTAAAACTTACATCTGTTTCATTTATAAAAACCATTTTCCACATATTCCTTTAAGCATATGATAGACAAGAGTTTTGTTTGTAGCATTTTCTGACAGTATCGCAGTAACTAGTACTGATTTCCTGGGAAGGAATTTCAAAGCAGACATTTGAAAATAGGGAAGATGATTTCAAAAATGGAATATGTTCTTTTAGCTTAATCGTTACGAAAGTACGCTTGAACAGCAACCAAGAGGTGCTTTGTCGAACCAAGGAAGTTTCTCGGCAGAAGGATTCACTTGAGGTCTGCTCGTCTGTCATGCAGAACAGGGAGCGAACTCTATCAATTTCCGGCCTGATAGACATCTGTGCCTCATTCACACTGGCACATCTTGCCTCAGTTTCCTGTTCGTCTTAGGCATATCAGAAAGGTCACTATTGACCACATAATTATGCACTTTTGCCTGAGGCAAATATTCGCCCATGACTTAGGGCAAGCAAGGAACATATCTGAACACGGTCCTCTGGCCCTCGCTGCTTGAGGTGGGACAAGCCTTGAACAGTGCACGCTGGCTTCAACTATAGTAGCTACTTCTTTTTCAAGTGTATAGACCTTATATGTACAGTGCCTAGATCTTATACATACAGTGTATAGACCTTACGCGAATAATGCATAGACCTTTTATAGTGTGTAGACCTTATATGTCGTTGTAAAGCACTTGCTGATTACAACTTTTGGCTAGGCGATCCTCAACTCTGATTGCCTTACTCATAGCTCGTTATTCCTGAATCAAATCATACCGTATGTGTTTGCTTTAGCTTCAAACCGTACATTATGTGTTTGCTTTAGCTTCAAACCGTACGTTATGTGTTTGCTTTAGCTTCAAACTGTACGTTTTGTGTTTGCTTTGGCTTCAAAACATTTAAAACTGTAAGCTCTGTGTATGATTTCTCTTCAAAACATCATTGGGAATTCGTTGTAGATGCCAGTGGTAAAGTCACGAGAGGAGGTGGAGGTCTGTCCGCAATATACTTCTACCTTCACCGTAGGCAGTATTTAGTATTTACCACCTGCGTGTTCAAAGAGCCATGCCAGTATACAAAGATGCGTGAATCAGGTAGGATGGATGAGGGCGAGAAAAGGGATGCAGCAGGCTGTCAGTGCACCAGGCAGCGTCTCTCCTGCACACTGACAGACGTCGCGAGGGCGGGAGGGGGTGGGAGGGGGTAGGTGGGTAAGTGAACCTAGCAGGAGACGGCTATGACAAACCTGCTGCACAGCTGTGGCGCATCCAGCTCACGACCCGACAGTCGCGGCTAACAGGGCGCGCCATGTGCAGTCTACTGCTGCGCAGGATTGGGGGCCGGGGAAATTGGGCGGGGGCAGACGTTGACGACAATTGAGTGTGTGTGTGTGGGGGGGGGGGGAGGAATGGAGGTTGAAGGTCAAACATCCATCCAGACCGCCAATGACCCAAGAATACTGTCACGTCCCCTTAGGAGTAAACATTCTAAACATTTCTACGACTAAATAGCAAACACATGTCTGATCGCCCTTAGATTATGTTCACCGGAGGTAATTTAAATGTAGGAACCGTTACAACGGTCACTACAGTTCATTTGAATTCTATAGCTGCCAGTATACTGTTACTGTAACTACCGCTAGCACTGATACATCCGCAATCTTTGCCTGCAGTTACTCTCGTCTGAAGTCTATGACCAGCTGCTTGCAATTACTCTCGTGTTCAGTCTATGGCCGGCTGCTTCTCATTACTCTTGTGTTCACTCTATGGCCGGCTGCTTGCCATTACTCTTGTGTTCAGTCTATGACCAGCTGCTTGCCATTACTCTTGTGTTCAGTCTATGGCCAGCTGCTTGCCATTACTCTTGTGTTCAGTCTATGGCCGGCTGCTTGCCATTACTCTTGTGTTCAGTCTATGGCCAGCTGCTTGCCATTACTCTTGTCTTGAGTCAATTTGTCAGTTTGCAAGTACTCTTTCACTAGTCAATAGTAAGGTTGCACTTACACTCGTCTTGACCCAATGATCAACCTGCAGTTACTGTCATCTTGAGTTAATGGCCGGCGTACTTACTCTCGTCTTCAGTCTTAACAGTGAACCCAGGAGTAACAGTTCAGGCCAAAAACTCAGCATCTCCTACACAAGATGGCCGACTGCCAAGTTCACGAAACTCCGTCTGCGGTATGACACATATGTCGCACCGTCGTAAGACCGTCTCGGTGGTCTAGTGAATAAGGTGTTCGTTTCTGAGGCGGCAGGTGAGTGGTTCGTAACTTCCCAACCCGACCGATTCATACCTAAGACTTAAAATTGGCAATCTAGTAACTGCGCTGCCAGACGCCTAGGGAACAGTACTGGATGGGACTGAAGCCTGTGTTTTGACACTCCCACGTGTCTAAACAACACCGTCCTGATATGCACCTGGTTTGCTGCGGGACGTTAAGCAGCGAACGCCCACACCCGCACCCTGTCCGGTGGTGGTGGTGGTGGTGGTGGTGGTTATTTAGAGGGACAGTGCTTCCACCTCGCGGTGATTTCGCACTATGGGGGATGGGGTCCTATTACTAAACTATGCACTGAAAGAACCCCCAGACTGATGGCTGCAGTAAGATGGCCAGTGCGAGCAGGCAGTTTAATGTGCGGGGAGGTGGTCGAATGGAGTTTGCACAATGTTTAACTCCAGGAAATAATCCTTGGTCACACCAGGGTTCGAACCAGCAACCTCCATCTGCTGGTCCGCAGCTCTCCCAACTGAGCTAACCTCCTCCCCCCCCCCCGCACCCTGTCCAGCAGAAACGCAGAAGGTTATACTGACCACAAAACCAGGCACGCAGAAGCTGAGGGCAAAGCAAACCGTGTCTGGCACATTGGCGCCAAACGCAAAGTCCGCCATGAGCTGCTTCTCGGGACCCGAGCACGAGATCTCGGGATCGGAGCACGAGAAGTTCTGGCGCCGCAATGGGAAGACGTCAGTCCACCTGTCAATCACAATGGATATACCTTATATATCTATACATTTATAGATGGTGGATACAACAACCAACAATAATGATTAAAGAAGTTGCCACGTCTAAGAATGGAGACCTCTCTCTCTCCCTCTTGCTGTTTTGTGATCTAAGCATCTACTATTGTGCAGCTGAACGCGAAAGGTCAGTGACGGGCATTTCTTTGGTGGTAGTTCACTTTCTTCCTCATTTTGCAGGAACACTTTCGAGGTTTCCTTTACCAGATCATCATTGTTTTCTCCATTTGGTATCAGGTTCCGATACACTACACCTTAGCTGCACGTGACGTAGGCCTTCAGTATATAACTGAAGAAGTTTCCTAAAGGCTAGTGCTTGTGAGATTGGAAAATACCAGTTACAACAACCCCCCCCCCCCATTGCTAGCGACCACATTGCTGTTTGTCTGCCTCCTTCTTTCTTTCTTTCTTTTGTTCTTTGCAAACAACTATTTCCTATTTCAGACCAATCAAGATCTAAAACAGATTAACCCACATGCGCTTGTAAAACTAAAGTCGCGGACTCCACAAAGAGATAACAATATTTCATTTTGACAAAAATGTCTTCTAGTTCACATGCTATGAAGAGGATGAAAGATTGTGTATTATCGAAAAATACCAACAAATGATAGAAGTTTCAAAGAATAGATAACAACATTTAAAAAAATTTCTGAGCTGGAAGTTTCTTGACGGGAAATTTGACGTCTTTGTAACCTTTCACCATATTCAGAGTTGTGACTGTGATGATGACGGCCTATAACTATTGTAATTGTTATTTTATTTGATTTTCGCTAAGGTGATGTTATCTAATTGGATGACAAGGTGATGTTATCTTATTGAATTATAAGTCATCTGCTCCTCCATTTCCTCTCAAAGTGAATTTTGCTTATTTTCAAATTATGGTTTTTGTGTCACTACCCTAATCATTGCAATCTTGTTTTTCTCGAATGAAATTTCTTCTGGAGAATGAGTTCAGACAGGATCAGGAAACGGTAGCACCAAGCAATAAACAAAATAAAAGACGTGCTGCAAATCTACGGCCTTATTTCTTAGAAGGGTATACAAGCTGCCGTTGTACGGAATATGGAGCGGGTTTAGACTGATCATCTACTGTTGTGCAGCTGCACGCGAAAGGTCAGTGACGGGCATTTCTTTGGTGGTAGTTAACTTTCTTCCTTAATCCTCATTTTGCAGGAACACTTTCGAGGTTTCCTTTACCAAATCATCATTGTTTTCTCCATTTGGTATCAGGTTCCGGTACACTGCACCTTAGCTGCACGTGACGTAGGCCTTCAGTATATAACTGAAGAAGTTTCCTAAAGGCTAGTGCTTGTGAGATTGGAAAATTCGCGAAGAATTTTTATGTGCAAGATATTTTTCATTATCTGCCTTCGTACACGTTGTTTCTGAGAAACTGATGTGAGTTTCATCAGACACTAAAATTACACTTACGTTTTTCTACTGTCGTTGGTGTTATCACTGTGCGTTACATCCTGTTACAAGCAAAAATCAGGACAAAGTAACACTTCAGTTACTTTTGTTATGTTGTGCTATTGTCGGAAGTAAAAATCCCCATAGAACAACGTTTTAAAGGTAGTATAAAATCTCATAACATATGCTTTATATGTCCACTCTGCCATTGGCTTTGCTGGGGGTGGGGGTGTTTGCTAAGCTTTTTATCCTAGAAAAAACGCATACATTTCACCTGAGACTAATTTAAGAATTACGTGAGCACTCAATGTTTGATTTTGATTTTCGATTGCCCTGTGTTGTTGTAAGCTTGACGTAAACATCATAGGCTAATTATATCTTTGCTTGGCGTTACTGGTCATCGACTACACTGCGTTATTGTTACAAGCAATTAGTCCCAGCGAACAGCGACAGTATAGTGAGGTTCGCACTCTGCCTCTGGTGTCCTTTGAAAGGAAGCCTGCACGCGGATGAGACAGTGAACAATTGTCGCATTGTCCTGCATACAGAGCTTTAGACACAAGTATCGGATACAACACCCACTTCCCTTTCCGGTCAGAAACTTGATCTTGGAAATACAAGCTATTCATGTACACTGTGCTTGCATTCTGCACACATGACACGCCTTGTAGTCCAAACCTTGGCTACCTCACATCTACCTTCGTTTCTCCTTCGCAGACATACGTTTCACAGACAAACGTTTAAAGTAGTCCTTTGTTATTTGTACAGAGAGAAAAAGCCTTTTAGATGCAGAAAAAGAGCCATTGTGCATATCACCATTTCCAAACACAAAAGCTTTGAAATGTAAGTGTGTCTGCTGAAATTTATACTGCCTGTGACAGAAGTGTTGGCGTCCACCCACCTGAGAAAATACTCTATAATAATAACCAAGATGAGCAGGAAAAATTCGATGGCGAAAGTCACAGAAATCAGAATGCCCTGACGATTTCCCCGTCGCCAAGGCAATCCGAAGTCGGAGGGGTCAGAAAGGGTAAAAGGTCGTGACCCTGCGTGGCCATCCGGGAAGTCGTAAGCCATAGGTTCGTGGTCGAAGTCCTGGTCTTCGCTGATTGTCGACATTGACACCTGTATCGGGCTCAGCATCGACGAAATATCTTTTCGAAGTGACGATAAGGGCAATGATTTATCACGATGCCCTTGCTTGAGATCTAGGGAACTTTACCAGCTCTCTTTAGATCCCACCTGCAACGTCATAAGCTCTGACCTTGTGCTGCACAGTCTGCAACAAGGATGTGGGAAAAGCATGTTAGAGAAGCAGCTGCAGTAGTAACACGGTACGCAATATAGACAAGCTTGAATGTAGACAACAAAAGGCCATTCCGATTTCATAACAACGTTTGTCGCACATATTACATTTAAAAACAAATCTTACACTTTCTTGTTCACAGGGTCAATTTAAAGGTGCCGACAGCTCACTTTGACAAAAGAAAAAGTTACCACTGTGACAAAACCGAGCAGCTATCGTGAGTAGAAATGAAAGTAAACACGATGAACGATTTTTTAAAAAAAAGCAAATTTCAGAAGACCAATATTAGCATAGTGTTGTATGTGCTTAATAATGAAGTGTCAAATACCCATTAGATTAAAGTAACTTTTCATAGCATTGGCATAGTAACAGTGAAGTTGCAGAAACTGTGGTGATGGTGTAAGCGCTGTATCAGGTTGCAAAACCACTGGACACACGCAGTTTGAAGCAGATGTTCCAGCTGCAGGCAAAAAAGTGTTGGTGCTTAATAAATAGTGAATCAAGCCGACGTACAGAATGAACTGTTCTGAACAACCAACCTTTACGTTTGTTCGAAAAAAAAACGCTCCCGCTAGTGCTCGAGGCGTGGCTAGCCGATGTTTGACCGAGCACCTGACAGGTATACTAAGGCGTGATTAAGGGGCTTTGGGGAAACAACAGCTGATCCGTCCACGCAGTTTGCACACTGTACACGACCATGACCCCGAACGTGCCTGCACCGTTCGTGAGGTCCGTTTACGACGGAGCGAAAACGTTTGCCGATATTCCTCCTGCCTGAGTACCGTATCCATACAGTTCTCCACAACCAGGCGGTTCCCAAGGTGGTGCCGTTGGTGGGGGTAGCTGGTGAAGGGGAATGAGAGGTGTGCAACGTTTTTGTCACGTCCGTTCACCGACAGGTGCCAACGCGAAAGCTGTGCGACAACTGTAGGCACGAGAAAACTCAAACACAACCTGCACGGAGTCAAAAAGCTTGGCCTCTCATCAATTTTAACCGAGCCACACGGAGGAATTTTCCGTTACTGCTAACATTCTGCTGGCGACGAAACCTGAACTGCCTCTTTCGCGTGGATCAGAGCGAATGACAGAAGAAAGCGAAAGAGAAGATGCTGGATTAGGCTTGTGAGTGGCAGAAGCCAGCATGATCCTTCTCCTCTAAGCTCCAATGCCGACAAAGACACCATGTGTTACGAGATGTTTGCTGCCAGTCTTTGTGGTGCTAGGACTGCCAGCAATTTGTCTAGCGGTCTGTGAGGACGGGTACTGAAGCAGAGGTCAAAGGCAATGAGCAGATGACAGTACAGAAAGGTCAAGTCATGTGGTGACTGTTCCATGATGAAGTGGACGTCGAAAGGGCATGGAATAAAGTGTAGGGAGTTTATAATGACTTTGTGACCGAGACTAGTGCCTCAAGTTTCAGTCAGGATTATCCGGTGTCATCAAAGCTGACAAACACTGATAAATATCTGCGTTTCCTTATTTTAATCCTCCTTTCCACATATTTTCCGCACGAAAATTTATCGTCTGAACTTCAGGGGGCCTTGTATCCAGGAAATGAAGACGCGGACGCCGTGCCCCCTTCCCCCACCCCCCCCAAAAAATGTGATAAGAACAGTTAAAACTAAAGTAATTAGTCCTAAACATGCACCACTGAATGTGTATGCATCATTACATGTTTACTTTAATTTGTAGCTCTGCACTCTAAAGCCACGAAAGGAAATGAAATTATTCGTACAGATTATTTCCTTTTATAAACAAAACATTGTTCAGAAATGCAAAACAATGTCGAATAAACTAGGTCACATTTTCTCGGCAAGTAGCCTACATTTACATCCGTTTTCCTGGCAAAGCGTTTCCGTGTTCTTGTCGTGTTTTTACGTCTTTCTCTTACATACTGTACGCAGTCTAATCGGCCACGTAAACAGAAAACATAAAACAACATAATACCAACTGCACTGAATACAGATGCTCTGTACCTAACGTCAGAAGTGAACCACCATTAATTAAAATACACAGAAGAGTTAGAGAGAAATCTTAAACTGAAAGTGCCAGGAAAATTTTTGTTTATGCTCCTTCCACCAGATGACATATTTGCAATTCCCTGTCGGACATACCTACTGTAACAATAATACGAAGTATTGAATTAGATTCTGTAATATTTGATGTTTGATGTTGCTGGTTTTAGTATATTTTCTGTGTTCATACTTCTTGATTGGATGTTTATATAAGTTCACCTAAACACATCCATCGTGTATATCTAGAGAAAAATACCAAGTAATGAAATACAGTTTTAAGATAGTTTTACAGATCGATCATTGCGTTAGTTCTAGCTGCTCGTTTTATTTCGGGAAGGGACCTTGTTTGGGTTTGGCCAACGTGTCTATATAAGGGAATGAGCGTGATGCCAACAGAAGCATTGCTAAGGGCTTTTAATTCTTCCTTGGTAAGCTGAGTTTAGTGGTTTGTTTAATTCGGACTTTGCTTTCTTTCTTTTTTTTAAAATAAAACTTTAAAGAAACCGGGATGAGAAAACGCATCCACGCTCAAAGTGCCGGGCATCCCTTTTACCCCCCCCCCCCCCCCGCGCTTCCTGGCTTCAAACTACTTCGCTCTTTCCGTTACGAGCAGACGATCTCTTTACTTCACAGGTTGCTTTCGGATGACCTTAATGACCCAGCCCCCTCCCCGACGCGGTGACCTGCAGTCTGACCTGGCAGCCAACATCGACCGTCGACAAGGCCCACCTGGAAGGAAATTCTCACCTGACTGCGGGACTCTGGTCGTCGCTGGCAACGGAAGTTCTCTGCTTTTTAATATACCCTTCAATACGTTACATAATAAAATGTACTGAGTGCGAGTCAGCATGTAAAGAGCTAGGGGCCTACTACACATTTTTGGTGTAATTTTGATCCCCTTGTTTATTTATTTATGACGAGGTAAATGTTTTACGGCAAAGCGTAACATCAGAATGAAGAACCATTACAAAAGATAATTTACGACTACCATTTAACAAGATTAGATACTTAGATTCCTATTATATAAGCCTGTTACATGACTTACAAAGTTCTTCCTCGGGTACATACGCGTACTCACATGCATTCAAGCACACGAGTAGGTCTTTCTTTTAAACTGAACGACAACAGTAGATACGCTTGTGTAAAAAAATATCTTGTGTGCATCTGAAATGATAGTGGAAAGGTTAGTAAAGACAGAAGTATAAATTTGACGCAAGGAAGAAAAGCAAGTTAAAACGATAGAACGTGTTAGATGTCTGCGGTTAGATTTCTGCTTCAAAAGAGACGGAAGTGCAAGTTTAAGTGTAAAGATGCTGAAACGGCGCAGGAATTAAAAAGTGTGTGGGGAGGATAGCTTGAGGAGAACTGATGTTGGCTTCATCCGACGGTGTGACAACTGCTCGCCCTTACTGGGGAGGAGTGAGACTAAATAATGGGTTTATACCTATCTAAGCCCCTCTGAACCCTCTCAGCCCTCAGAACAAACAGGGTAGGGGTAGCCACTCAGAGAGCTGAAGGCTTCTCACACTAACAGCTTTTTTACCTCTTTGTTCCCACTCCGACATCAAGCATGAACACAAACACCTACTCCCTCTCACCCCGACAGAGACATGCACGCACGCACAGAAGTGCATCACACACGCACACATTCACGTGCCACACACATGGTCGCATACAGACGGTTGAGCACGGGTACACGCACGTGCTGCGCTTGCTCGCACGAGAATAGGGAAAGGAGGTGGATGAAGAGGAGGGGGGAGATGAGTAAGAGCAGAGACATATAGACAGATATATCGGGAAAGAGAAAGAGAAATGGTGGTGGTGGTGGTGGTGGGGGGGGGGAACAGAGCAGGCAGAGATATAGACAGATATATCGGGAAAGAGAAAGAGAAGTGGTGGTGTGTGTGGGGGGGTGGAGGTGGGGGGGACAGAGCAGGCAGAGATATAGATTTATTGGGAAAGAGAAAGAGAAGTGGTGGGTGGGAGGGGGACAGAGAGCAGGCAGAGATATAGACAGATATAATGGGAAACAGAAAGAGAATGGGGGGAGATGAGGAAGAGCAGGAAGAGATATAGATAGATAAAGTGAAGTGGGGTGGGGTGGGGGGAAGGGAGCAGCTGTCAAACTGTAGCTGCATAACATTAACCTGTTTTTTTACGCGCGTTTCAACTCATTAATCTTCCTCTTCTCCTTAACCCCTCCTGTCTCCCCCTACCCGCCTGCCTTTTTTCTCGTCTTCTTCTTCGATTTTCTGTTCAGTCTACAGTCAAGGCTTAGGTTTGACAAGGTCTATATCGGGGTATGGAGAATGATACAAAACATACAAAAGAAGCGTGTCAAAGATTAGAGAAAGACTCCTTTACCATTTCAGACACATTCTCCCTATACCTCCCTCTCTCCCTCTCTCTTTCTCACATACACACACACTCACACATACACACACGTACATGCACTCTCAAATAAACACACACACAGACACATGCAAGCATTCAGACATGGGTACAGAAAGAGAAAATGGATGGATGGATGGATGGATAGATGGATGGATGGATGGATGGATGGATGCATGGATGGGAGAGAACGGACAGAGATAAAAGCTAACAGTGTTTGCTAACTAAAAGACTGGCTACACGTGTTGTCCTTGTCGGCACAAAAATTCGTCTTTAATGCCATCATCGCTTGAGTCCGCTCTAGTACAACTCGTTTGTTCCTTCTGCTCAGGGCGAAATAGACTGATTTTGACAGCAGAACTTGCTGGTGGAGCCTACAGTACAACGGAGGTGGAGCCTACAGTACAACTAGTTTGTTCCTTCTGCTCAGGGCGAAATACACTGATTTCGTCTCGTTTGTTCCTTCCGCTCAGGGCGAAATAGACTGATTTCGTCTCGTTTGTTCCTTCTGTTCAGGGCGAAATAGACTGATTTCGACTCGTTTGTTCCTTCTGGTCAGGGCGAAATAGACTGATTTCGACAGCCCAACTTGCTGGTGGTAGCGTCACTGACTGCCACTTCTCGCCCGCACGGCACACTTCTAAAGATACTGGTCGAGTTTAAACTTCCTTTTCCGGCTAAAATTCACTCAAGCCTCTAATTAAAGACGGGAAGCTTTCGAGTGCAATATTTCTGCATGGGGCAGATCTGTAACATCAGAAGATAGTCCTTTTCCATTAATTCTCTCTCGCTTGCACCGGAGGAGTTGCTCCCAATAAGGAAAGATGGGTATGGGATCGATAAGCTTCTGACGATCCCACAATGCACCCGGCTGTCAATTGAGACTTTGAGCTTCTCAAAGCCCTTCTACCAGGACAGGAAGTGGGACAGGCCACATGACCGAAAAAACGGTTCTCGTCGGCTAAGGGAGGATGCGAAACGACCTAGGCAAGGATGCTGGTTTCTGTGAGTTTTCCTTTGCTTTTGTAAGTTTGTTAGAAGAGCACATGCGCAGTGCGAAAACTGCGAGCCGTGGCAAACTAAATATGGGCATTAAACTCTCTACTTAAAAATTCCTGATGCAAACACATCAGTGTTTCACCTCTGCATTCTGTTCTTGTGCAAAGGCACATTTTTAGTTTCGGGTCCCACTTCCGTGCGATGGCCTTAATATTCATGGACTAAATGATGTAATACACTCTCATGTTTGTGGCTGATTTCATTTTTGTGCCTTTCTCTGTCCATTTCTGTCTCAGCAAGACTGCATTTGTGTTCGTGAGTGTTGTTTTGGGATTTCTGTGTTGTTCATGTGGTCGTGTTGTGCGGCGTTACGGAATATGCAAAAATCATTGTGAAGTTCTACTTTCGACATAGCTATAGCCTACTGATTAACTGCATTCTTGTTTAGGTCACATTTGTTGCGAAAGCAAGTCGCGAACATGAGCAGCCTATTACCCCCCCCCCCTCACCACGCCCCACCTCCCATCTTTGTTACTCTACTCCGACGCCCCACCTTCTATCAAACTCTGTATTTCGCTTCCGAGCTGTTGGGTCACGCGCAGTTTAACCCCCCCCCCCCACACACACACACACACTCGTGCAGGCTGCACCACAAGGAGAGTCTGCTGCATCCCACTGCTACTCACTCGACAGGAACTGAGGTCAGATCAAAGGTTAAACTGATCCATCTAGTTCTTCTCTAGGTTCTTAAAACTAGGTCGTCCTATGACATCATCGTGTGATCGGCCAGTCCCGATACTGCGGGAGTCGAAACACATGAGCCCAGCAAAAGCTGTCAAAATTCTCAGACATTTTAACTTTTTTTTTTTTTGGTGGCAAGATCGAATCAGTGTACGACAAACGGGCTCGGGTTGCATGGGGTCCTCATTGCCTGTCAGCATAGGGCAGGTTAAATACACGGGGTGAACGGGACACACGCGCATGCACGCCAGCCTGGGGTGTCAATATCTCCTGTTCCATGCACAGAATTAGCTGAACCTACTCAGGAATCTTAGAGAAAAGACATCTTAGTGAACATTTAAAGGGATGATAACACCCCGCGCAGCCTGGAGCAGGTCGCACCCAGCAGTCTGGCCAGTAAGCAACGACCTAACGCATGGTCGCGCCATCAACCTTCACGTTCAGCAACAGAAAGGCTTAATTTTTCCAAGGATTTCGATCTTGATTTTTCCAGCCAAAGCACGGACTTTGGTGGCGGGCGGGGGATGGGTGGGTGGTTGGGGGGGGGAACTGGGTATCTCTCCTTTTGTCACTTTGGTCTGTATCAAATTCGCTCACATGTCTGCTATCAGTCCTCTTTCGAGTACCAGCAGTCTTTCAAAGGGGATAACGATATTCGTGTGTGGCTAAGGGCAAAGGTCATAACACGGCTGAAGAGGATCCAAGTTACATCGTCTAACTTTGCCTTCAGCAGAACGTCATATCAAAGTGCGTTACTCGTCTGTCCAGCGGCATCCTCCGCCCCCCCCCCACCCTCCACAGAGGGCCGACAGTTATAGACTCTCGGCTGACGACGTCTTGCATGCGGGGCTATCTTACCTACTGACACGGGAATTTTTATTTTCACCGGGCGACCTATATGGCGGTGCTTCGTAATAAAAATTACTGATGGCGGCGCCATTTTCGGCAGGATATCAACAAGTCAGATGGGAAGAAACGCGTTTTGTTCAGGAGCCGTGATCGACAGTGTGAACAAATAGGAGAAGAAGACAAGAAGACAAGTGAACAAGAACACGTAGGACAGCAAGGAATCGAAAGATGTTAAATTTCAGACTTGACAATGCGTTACCTGGAAGTGCACTTAGGGATCGATTAACTGCGTGCACCTGTACTTTTGTATGAAACAGCACGAAAACAAACTGCTCTTGCACGACGACCTGACCCGGAAATTAGGAATGGCTTGCTAATTGAATCTTCTCAACTATATCTAACAGTAGCCCAGACTTCTGACACTAGATCTAATAACAGGTCAGACTTCCCACAGCATTGCAGGGTTTGATAAGCTGGTTAGACAATGTGTCAGGCAGACAAATTGTCGGTCCTGTGAGGTCATTCCCAAACTTTAAGGTATCATTATTTAAAGAAAACAGGTTCACATCAAATCTAACAAATGAAGATACTCAAGGAACGGAGAGATTTCCTTATCAAATTATTCATTCTTCGGAAGCTTTCACAGCCATGCTAATGATACTTAAGTCTGTACATTTTACGTCGACAGCAGTGTGTGTGTGTGTGTGTTACTACGTGTGCGTGCATGACTGCGCGTGAGAAAGTGAGAGAATGAGTTGTTTATTTCTGTCCGTTTAGATATTCTTTGCTAATTTTCCTTAACTGTTGAGCGAGATGAAGTATATTAATCTTTTTATTCGGCAAACCTATTTTACCTGATAAATAACTTTGACAAAATATTTGTCAAATTCTCGACACGCTACATATTATGTTTAGATTAGACTTCAATTTTGTACTGAAGCTCATACGCCTGACATGTCTTGAAAGGTGCCCAGCACAATAAACTATATAAAATTGAACAGAAGTGACTGTATTTTAGAGAGTACATATTGTCTTCTCAGATACAGACAATATATCAGAGAGGCTGCAAACAAACGACATAAAGTAGATTTTCAACTTACCTGTTGGCGGTGTCACACTCAAACCAGACGACGCTCCTCGTAACCCGGAGCTGAAGTTCTCTCCCCTTGTGTAACGTCGCACCTGTGGCCGATACTCAGCGGCAGCTGTCATCCTGTCCAGGTGCGTGACGAGGTACCGTGTGACCCATATTTACCTGGCCAGCTTCACAGTCTCGCGGCATCACAGCAAGCCAGACATCTCACCGGCACCTCCCGAGATCGACGATCTGCGCTTGACCTGCGACAGGCAGCATCCCTCAGCTGTCTAGCCATTCCCTATTCCTAGGGCATCATTAAAACGTTCCCCACCTCTCCAAAGACGGTCACATCAAATCTGACAAGGGAGGAGATTCAATTAGCCCAGTCCCCGGCGCAACACGCGCTGAAGGCAGGGTTAGCTCTGTGTGCCAGCTCTGTTGCTACTCTTTCCTGGCGAAAAGTAACAGAAAGTGGAGAAGGAGGTGGAAAAAAGGTCGGGAGAGAAGGAGTGAAGGAGGGGGGAGGGAGGCTGACATTGGCGAGAGAAGCCTGAACAAACAGCCTCTGTAGCAAGCAGGGCCCCTGAGGTGACGTGACGGGCCTCTAAGCAAAAACGTCACCTTCTGTTTGTACATACAAACACACGCAAGCAGGCATGCCTGCACGCTGGCTAGATATATTATTAGAGGTTGATGGACTAGAAAAAGTGATACACAAATAAATGAGGATTTAAAGAAAAGACAAGTTAATGAACGTACAAAGAGAGAGAGAGAAAGAACGATCCCCCCTCCCACCGAAACGTTGGGGGAAAAGAGCTTTAAGAAAGTCATTCAAGACAATTTAAAACATAAAGCTTGACTAAGGATGCTCTGTGAAGGAAATACAAAAATATTTCAAAACTCGACTCCCTGTCGAAAGACTTGTATGCCTGGCGAAACTATTTGCTGTTCAGTTGTCAGCTTGCAACTGTTTTCTGGAGCAATCTATAACTTGAAATTCCTAACACGGCTTCAGTCGATGATTATGAATGTGAGTTCTGAGAATCGGATTTAGAAAGACTGCGATCTTTTGTGTCGATGAACGATTTTTCTGTCAGGAAAGAATTAAGAGCCCTGTGGACAAGAGCTATACTAGCGACCACCCAGCAGTCCAAGTGCAGGGTTCTTATGCGAATCGGCCCTATCAGTATCAAGATTACAAGCGCCGATTACAAGAGATTACAAGCTTGTCGCTAAGCAACTTCAGGCAAAGGTCTTGCACACAGAGCGAGAACCATCAGGACACTAACACCAACGTGGTCACCAACACGCCGTACATCAACTAGTGCAGGTCAAGCCGCGTCCTACCCAGCCACCCACTGCAAACACCTCAAGGGCATCTTTCTGTGTTCTGAATGGGATGTAGTAGGGAACAGGCTTCTCGACAGGTGAAAGGCGAAATTTGAGGTGTTTGCGTTGGCAGAGACACTTATACTTGCTAGCAACTTCCAAAGTGAAGACAAAAAAGTTTAGTTAGGAGGCCGCACATAGGAAAACATTGCAGACTGTGTATGACACGATTGTCTGAGTAGATGACAGCAGCCCGCACACGGTTCGCGATGTGTGAGACCCACGATACAGTTTGGTTTGGACGTGCCGCACAACGTAGGTTAGACATACTGTTCGCAACATACATATACACCCGTTACAAAAACCTTGACAAGAGTTAGCAGTCGTGGTCTGACGACGACGACGATGACAATGATGATGATGGGAAGGAAGACGAAGAGGACGTGGACGATGACGAAGAAGAGGAGTGGAAGAAGGAGAATGGAGAAGATGGAGTGAGGAGGAAGAAGAATGATTACCTTTGTTAATAAGAAAAATGGCACGCGGCGGTCTCAAATCACATGGAAAGTTTTTTTTTTAAATCGAAGATTTTTATGTAAAATGTGGCTTTCATTGGCCTGCTCATTAGAAATGGAAACTATTTTCTAGAAATACAAATCTGAAGAGATCCTAACAAAAACTGGAGACCAAATGCTGAAAGATGAAGTTGTGCTTAAAAAGGCAACAGACACGCAAACGGCAGGGTTCCTGCTGACCACGAGCGAACGACTTTTTTTTTGAGAGCGTTCTTGACGATCTTCAAGAGAAAGACTTTGGGAGGAAGGAGAAGAGCGACCACTTCGTTTTCCACTCGCGAAGTCCAGAGCCAACCCCAGACAGGGCCGGTACTGTTTGAGCATGCCCGAGCGCACAGAGGTAAATTCTCGAGCAAACACACGAAAGTGGCGGCAGTGCGCGCTATTTGCTCTGTAATCGCGGGATACCACGCTGACGAGCTCTATCCAGCACGAGACACTCGGGGCAGCAGGGGCCAGCAGGGGCCAGCAGGGGATCGCACTTTCTCCACAAACACCGCGTCGCGCAGGGAACCACAGCAGGACAGGGGCTTGTAGAGGAGTGGGAATTTCTCGTCTTCGTCAAACTAACACGTGCCTGCATGTACGCGATATACTATATATAGATGTGTAAATGCACACGTCTATCTTCATTTATATACTATAGGGACTACTAAACTTTAAAGTAAATTGAGCAGAATCCAAACAAAAATTAAAAAAAAAACAAAGTTCGCATCGGCGCATCTAAAATTACCCACTGTTTCCTAGAGCTATCAGGCATGTGCAAATGCAAATTGCTGATGAGTTACAATATTTACTTTCTGTCTTTCTAATAAAGTCGACCTCGTTTCAGGTGAGCAGAGAACCGTGCCTAATAAAAGAAAAAAAAATCAACGTGAAGCTGCCCAAACTATTTACACCTGATGCAGCTGTCAGCATGAGTCTGTTCTGAAGATTTCAGGGTTCAGTACGGTGCATATTCCTGCAGCACAGTAGACCTACCACCTCTTTTTCATATTACGAAAAAACAGAACTTTATTTAATCGTGAATTACACTGTGAAGCGACCGTCTGAAACAACAGACCACTTCATCGTTTGCTGTAGTACAAAGAAAACCTGCAGCTGGATGTCATGCTTCGCTGAGGCCTGATGTGTCGGATTTTTATTTGGGGGGGGGGGGGGGGAACCCCCGAGACCAAACATTTCAAACTGGCCACCGTTTGCTGTTGTATTTTTAGTTTGTTTTTTTCTGAGTTTATGTTTATTAGTGTGTCTGTTTCTTCAGCAAGTAAATAGCAACTATAATTTTGTACTCGGTAAATTTTGAGTTCATTTGTAGGCATCAGGTTGTAGAAACATGGTTTTTTGTGGGGAAGGGGGAAGAGACGATTGTTTTACAGTAAAGTGTAAAACCTGAAACCGGAACTATACCCAAGATAAGTTCAGTCTGCCACTGTATAGAGGAAACTCCATCATACAGCTGGGTATCCTATTTGATGCGGAAAAGTAAGGTCATATTCATTAAATGACTGCTTTGTGGAGTTCCTCCGCTGCTTACACGTACACGTTCTCTCTCTCACACACACATACGCACCCACGCGCCGTGTTGAGCTGAGTATCGTCGCGAATCCGCTTGTGTACAGATTGCCTTGCTGTGTAAAATAAGAGGCGGAGAGGATAAAACTGGACGAAAAACTCGCAGATTTGAAGTCGGTCAGTCCATGACTGGCCCAAACACGGGGCCGTCAGAACAAGACAGAAGGAAAGAGGGAGGGAGAGAGGGGGGAGAAAGAGAGGGAGGGAGAGAGAGGGAGGGAGAGGTGTTAAGTGACCAAAAAGAAGAAAAGAGAAAAACAATGAAAAATACACACATAAAAGAAGGGGTGGGGGAAGAGATATGGGAAGCGAGGGGTGGCGGGAGGAAGAAATACAGTATATATATATATATAGAGAGAGAGATGGGGGGGGGGGCGGGCACGAAGACATGTTAGCAGAGCAGTCGCGATACGTGCACATGCACTCACGTACTCCACAAAGACATGCAGAGCTAAAACACAGAGGGAACAGACCCACCTGTCTTCACCCGAAACACATGCAGCTACACCCAAAAATCATCTGTCTGCAATGTCGTATTATCCCGAGACAATGTGGAAGGTTTATTTCACCACCTTCATTAACGTCTGCCAAGGACGCAGACTTTTCACTAAAACGTTGCCGTCGAGAGATGCCGCACGCTGTTACGTGCCACCCGTGGTAAGGCGGGGCTGCACCCGACCTTCTCCGTGGGCGCCACATGGCATTCGGGGTGGCCGCACCGAGGCTGTGGGCTGCTTCGTCATGGCAGCGTGCTGTTGATCTAAGTCTCCAAGATTCCTGGCCTGTGCGCCCAAGGCGGTGCCATTCTATTGTATTATATTGCAGTAATTAGACCAATAAACAGGTGGTTTCGCCAGACGATTGCAGAAGCTATTGATTCAGAAAAGCTTTGCATGTTGTGCCATTCGTTTGATAACAAAGTTCAAAGTTGCCACCGTCTCAGCAGTACGTTCAGACATAAGTTATTCCCTGTGTTCCAATAAAGGCAATTGAGAGAATAATACTATCGTTAATAGTAAACTATCTGCAACTGAAATACATTGTCAAAATAATTGTCGAAAATCCCTAGCAATAAAAATTGTACCCCGCACCCCCCACCCCCCCCAAAAAAAATCCCTCTTACTTCTACCTCCTTCGATCCCAACTCACTCAGTGTGTAATATCGTACGTTTACTCAATATATATTTTGTGTAAACATGAAATTCCTGGTTGTACTATTTTAATATTATAAACTCTTATTTAGACATCAGACGCACAACCTGAGGCACCACACCGCACACAGTACATTTGCAGTGAGAAGCAGAGCGTAAGGAGAATGTGCAAACGTCACTTTCTACGAAATCTGCAGTGGTCTGTGGCGATCTGTGAACTGAAAAGCCAGCGCTGTTGCCTGCTTGTCATGGTCGGCCTGCACAGCTTGTAGGTCTGGTATCGACCAGGCAGGATAAAGTGTTTTGCTGTACACAGACGACGTCCAATATAGGTATTTGTGTACACAAGAGAGAGAGAGAGATTGCGAAAGGTGGGCGATGTGGCATTACTTTCTCAGTGGAATATTCCATTATTTTTATTTACATAATTATGATACCTTTAGTTGTTGCAAAGACCAACTGTCACTTTCCTGACCTTCAGTAAGTTCCCTCCTTCCAGTTCCCCCACCCCCTCCTTTTCCTCTCGTCTTCCCACTCTCCCTGTCTCTGCATGTTTCTTTTCCTTCCTCTCAAGCCATCTTGTGTGTGGGTAGAAGCAAAGGAGAAAAGGAATAAGAAAAGAAACGCTTGAGACTTTCTGTCACTCGCCATTTGACAGAAAGGCGCAAGATTCACAGTCCAGTGATCTGCCAACAAGACTTTCTTCTTTATTCTCGTTCACTTTTACTACAATTCTCTAGGCTGAAGTTCTCTGGTACGGTATAATTGAACTTTGCTCTGTATAAATGAACTTTGTTCGGTATAAGTGAACTTTCTATACTTCAAGCCGTGCATATCTTTGCCCCAGAACCATTTCCCTCATGTTGGCTCAGGGTCAGCCTTTTGGTTTAGAATAAGATCTGATGCAGCTAGTGCGTGGTACCAAGTCTATCCATCTAGAATCACCAAGTGTGCGACTGGAAATCTATTCAGGTAGAAAGTCTGTCCAGCTAGAAAGACCAAGTGTGTGATAGTCGATTCAGCTAGAACGATTAGTTAAGATACAAAATCTGTTCACTAAGAATTAGTGTGTATGATAATCTATCCGGCATAAAATATGATACTCTATTTAGAATACCCAGGTGTGTGGTTAAAATTCAGTCAATCTAGAATCTGTTTAGCTAGAATAACTGAGTCCATGGTGACAAGTCTTGGTGAAGAGTGATTGTCATCTCCTGGGGTAGGGGGTAGGGGGTAGGGGGCTGGATAGCTCTCTGAGAACTAACGTGTTAAAGGTTGCTGGTTCTAATCCAGGAATGGCCATGGATTATTTCCTGGAGTTTAGCGTTGTGCAAGGTCCATTCGGCCATCACCCCCCCCCCCCCCCCACACACACACACACACTCCCCATCTTACTGCAGCAATCGATCTTGTGGTTCTTCCAGCGCATAACTTAGTAATAGGACCCCATCCCTCTCCCCGCCCCCATAGTGACAAATCACGGTAAGGTGGAATAACTGTCTGCCAAAAATTACCTACCTATCTCCTGCCCTTCTGCTGCCACCGTGCCTTCAGTCTTGTTGGCACGTACAATGTTCACCTCAACTGCCGGGTGCCTGCATTTTGCAAAGTCATGCTGCAGTGCAGAACGTGCCGCCTCTTTGAAGAAACGATTCCTCGGAAGCATCTGTGCTGTGTTCTATTGATTAGCGCCGGCCTGCGTGGTGCAGACTAGATTTAGTAGATACAGCAAATACTCGACGTCCGTGGAAGACAACTTAGACTTTGTTGATAGAGACCAGCCTGAGACTGACGCTGTAACATTTACATGGGTGTGTCTGTACTAGCAGAAATTGGACTGACGCACTTTTTCTGGACTATTTCTTAGGAGGACACATTGGCATACACATGTGTGCACATCCAAGCACATTCACATGTATTTAGACGCGTCAGCTGTCGTCGGCACCACCAGCACCAGCACCACCACCAGCACCACCACCAGCACCACCACCACCACCACCACCACCACCACCACCACCACCACCACCACCACCACCACCACCACCACCACCACCACCACCACCACCACCACCACCACCACCACCACCACCACCCATTCGCACGTACACGCAAGGAAGTATTGTTATTGTGCTCTAAATATTCTTATTGTCCTCAGCCACACAAATGCAGCATAGTTCTTGTTGTTACCGAGAACAGTAACGTGTGTCGTTGTGAACTGACCGGATCTGACGAACACACCAGATAACTGTCCCCCTAAAAATACAAACAGGACAATCATGCCCTCATGCACATGACTGCACACATGACACTTAATGCTATACACAAGATTACATACATGAATTACACTATCGCATACACCTGTATTATAACGCACCCACTAAAACACATACAAATTACTCAACCGTACACACAGATTTATAGGTAACATAGATAATGTACACGTGTGGGTCTTATTGTCACTACCCGAAATGTGCATTTACGTAAAAAGAAAAATCGTGTAGCTCTCGCGTAAATGAGAAATGTGCATTTAGGCACAGAGAAAACGCGCGTAGTTCGCGTAAAGTGATAAATGCTGATATTGGCTGCACTGCATGGTCACAGGCTCAATAAAGCCGACTGATTGCTGTATCTTCCTGTAGAGACAGGACGAGGAAAATTTTCAGAAGAATCCTCGATCGATTGTGAAGATCTGACGATGTCTACGTGCAACTTTTGGATCGAAAATACCGACAATAAGGCAAAAATGAGTTAACCGCGTCAGAGAAGATTCTTTGATGAAAGGGAGATAGCTCTCTAGACTAAGACTCCCAGAAAGAAAAAACAATTACGCAGCAGCCAGCCGACAGTTCCAGGTGTTAAGCAATCTGCTCGATGGTGACTAGCGATTGTTGTCCTGACGTCAGCGTGCGTCACCGTTGGATAATTTCCGCAGTGACAGGATCAATCACGTGATAGTATTTGCACAAAGAATTAATGCATGAAGTACGTTTTGATTATGATAGGCTTCCATTAGTGCAATACACCATACTTTCAGGATGCATGGAGTTAGAATAAATAGCTAGGGCTCAGCAGGATTGGGACAACTGTAAACAACGTCGTTGAGACAGGAAGTCAGGTGCAGAATCTTCGTACAGATACACTCAACGTGACGATCAAGGGTCCCTCAGTATTCCACTTAAAAAGCGATTAAGAATTTAGAGTTCCTTGTAGTGCTGCCCAGTCAAACGATTTCCCAGTGATCACGTTTCGCCTATTTTTGGTTACTTGTATTTGTACTTGAGGGTCCGGTTCAATTGTAGGTCTCATAGGATGACTCACGAGGACTGCGCTGTGGTTTGTCAGCCCCTTAATAGGAAGCCTCGCTGAGCGCGGCTAAAAAATGCATTGGCCAATGAATGAGAAAGGTGGGAGGACAGTTACAGGCAGAGTCAAGGAAGCGAGAGACGGGGCTGGGAGGAATCTGTAGCGAATGTGCGTGCATGCCTGGACTATAATGCAGCGGACGATGTGTAAAGACTGAAACTGTAGCGGATAGGGTACGTGTGTTGGAGGTGCAGATCAGAACCTACAGACTACGTGAGAGAATACATGTGTTAATTATTACAAGGGCAGGATCAGTCAGTGTGAAAGGGAGGGGTTGCTCACTTGGCGGCGTCGAAGGACTGCCTAGACTCAGGTGAGGTTTGAGGGGCGAAGCTCACCCGGGCCGAAAACGATGCTATAAATTCTGAGGGTCTCTCCTGAAAGATAAAGTCATAATTTTACAAATATTTTATGTCCCTATTGGCACACTGATGGCTGGGGTGGGGTGGATGCTTAAGCACCCAATTCACCCCACTAGATCCGGCCCTTGGTTACTGTCCTCTGACCTCAGTCCTATTCTTTGATGACCTAGGTTGAATAAAAGTCTGTTTGGATAATGATATATTCTGAGAAAGTTTTAACAAATATAAGTCGCTGGCCGCCCCCCCCCCACACAACACACCTCCCTCCTCCCGACAAAATCCGTGCATTGCGGGTACGCTCAAGGAAGCTACTCAAGTTTCTTTGGTAGTTTCTGCTTACATGGAAACAAAGTTCTATAAGCCGAATCGACGTTCTTGTGCAGTACTTGTCGAGTTATTTCCCTTTTTCCAACAAAGTCCAGAAATCGAGTGGCAGTGGTGATAGTGGGATTGGTGGGAGGCAAGATTTAGGAATAACAGCGTAACAAATACTGTGTTACATATGCCCAAGCAACAAACGGTTTTATTAAAACTGATGTAGACAACAGTACACGTTCACATATCCGAATGATTTTACTGCGTCAGAATCTTTTAAAATAATGTGTGTGTGTGTGTTACTGTGCAGCAGTAATTTAATGGCCTGCCGATTTTGCAAAAGGCAAGCACAGGCATGCACACGCGCTCACAAACATACAACATTACCCTTCCATATCCACCAACACCCTTCATAATTCTCGGTCTTACACTTCTCATGAAATGTTCTACGTACTTTAAAATCTTTGGTTACACGTTAATATCTCCTGTTTGCGACACACGATAGTATAAGGTCTGTGATAGTAGCGAAGAGCTCGCCTATCGATCGCAGGTTGCCTCGCGCTGCGTGCGCTGACTCAAACTGTAAACACTTTGACTTTGGAATGTGAGATTGTATCCATGGAATGGAAGCGACTTTTAAAACATTCAGATCAAAGTATGGATGGTAAGAATATTGGATGATTCGGTTGAATTTTTTAATTGAATTTCACCCTGTAGTGTACATTAATTGTAAAATTATGTAAGTGTGGGACGTGTTGTTGGCGTTCTCCTAGCTCCGGTTTCTACTGTTCCGGAAAGACCTGCGCGCAGTTCTGTTCGCTTAAGAGAAACTATAACTAGGAATCGAATGGCTGTCACGTAATCAAGGTAATGTCACCTTTAATCTGCAGTATTATTCTAACACTTTTATGACATAACACTGTTTTACAGTTCAAGACCAGTTAATATCGGACGTCTGTAAACACATTAAGTTTGTAGAATTTACGTTCGAACTAGGTAAAAGTCATTGAAAACCATTGAAAATGAAAGTAGGGAATTTTCTTCAAGTCAGTGAAGTATTTGTTCTCCATTTTATTGTGTTGAAATAAGTTTCAGTAGTCTTAGAATTCTACGTTTTAAAAACGAAGATTAGTAGCAGAAGTAGTTAGAAATATATAAATGCTGTATTAGCAATTACATGTGTAGTGTACTTTTAACTTAGTGTACTTGTTTGAGGCAGGCAAGTTGTTGCGAAAGTAACCCTCCTCAGGTTAATTCTAATGTGGTCTGAAAGAATACTTTGTTCTGTTATGCTAATGTAATAAGTTAGTTTCTAAAACACTGAACTAAAGGTAATTAAAGCAACTCTGTTTTACTTTTAAAAAGCATTTTAAAAAGTGATGAAGTTGGTGAAACTATGAAAAGGTTGTCATTAAATAACCTCCTGACAAGACACACAGGACAAAGCACAATACAAACTTTGAAAAGGCCTTTATAACCAACTTGACAAGACACACGAGACAAAGCACAGTATGGACAAAACACATTACATATGTTTGAGCTAGGCAAAACAAATTGTGTACAGATCAGGGGGACAGAGCAGTGGTGCCCTGTATATCAGTGAGGTCTTGTGCAACAAAATCATGTGTCTGGTTGAGAGAGCAACAAGTAGACAAACTATTCTGTGAACTAAATTACAGCACACAGCACATAGCACTGTATGTTTTGCCATAGTACTGGTCCATACAAAATGTATGCTTTGTCTGTCATTTGCTGTTTTTGTGTGCCTTGTGAAGAAAAGTTTAATAACAATGACCCTTGTATCATTGATGATCCCTTTTAGGCCTGAAATACAAGCTTTGTAATTTCAAGTTCATTAAGTTGTACTGCATGTATCACACATGTATATACACTAGTCACAAAAAGTCAAGGGCCAGATGCATTATTTGGGTGTTTTTTTAATACAGACTGTAAGTGATTGAGAAGCAAAATAAAAAAGGGATACTGCACAGTGTGCATTTGCAAAGCCCTGATGTTAATGTAGTGTGTATGTTCTGCTACTGCATTCACCAGCATAGTGAAGATGCACATTTTGCACAGGATTTCAACTGTGAATTTGCAGTGTGATATCTAAACTGCTGAATCAGGACAAAGTTTGCAATATGCATATGTATAGCATGGGTACTGTGAACACATTTCACCTATCAAGCAGCAGAAATGGGTATAAATTCAGGGTTGACTTGGCCTTCAATCAAGCATGCCTCCAAGAAGACAAGTGTCAGCAGAGGATTGTGGCCGAGCCCTGGCATGAATTCAAGACAGCAATTCTGGCAGAGAAGTGTCAAAACAACTGGGGGTGAGCCACTCTGTCATCCACCGCCTCTTGGAAAGAATTCAAACCACGGAATCCACATCTCACTGCCTTTGCTCAAGACAGCCAAGAATCACAGGACGCTGCGATGACTGCTTTCTGTTGTTGACAGCTTTGTGCAACAGAACCATCACTGCAGAGAGGCTAAGAAGACAGGTCCAAGAGTTACACTCTGTCCCACAACGATGGCACAATGCGTTTCTGGAGGTGCCCAGGGAAACGATTTGTGGACACGTGTTGGAGAGCATGATGCGCATGGTGGCAGCTCTCTGATGGTCTGGGGTGTCGGTGGGGGGGGG